>JBBDGP010001548.1:3155000-3475802 GCA_037952835.1 Lithobates septentrionalis | reverse complement strand
CCTGCAGAGTAAGGGTTGGCCACTGGGGGGCGGTGACACATCCATGGCAAACAAAGGTTCAAAGACACTGAAAGCAATCAATACAGCATATCAGAAAACAGATGGATGAGTAGCAGGATAAGACCATAGGCAGGCAGTGCAGCATAACTCCTTACCTTGAACAGCAGAGTTATGCGCTCGGGGAAGCAGCTGCTGAAGCTTGTAAGGCAACCCAGAGAATAGCTGATTCTGACAGCTATTTGAATCTGCCACCCCCTGGATGATGTCATCGCGCATCAGCGTGCCTACGCTGTGCCCAACGCCACCCCATAGACCTTGCGCGCATGCGTGACCGCCGCCATCTTGCCTGGACCGCGCAACCAAGCCTCAACTTCAATCGCGGCTCGCGCATGCGCAGACGGGCTAAAAGGCGGCGAACTGGAACGTAGATGCATCCCAGCCGCCATGGCCGGACAAAAACAAACGGAGCTAGGAGACACAACAAACAAATACAAACACAGCTGCCATGTACATGAGAAAAGAGCATTATACATTACCACCACGGCACTGCTTAGATCCGGCCTGGGACTGGGAGCCATGTTGCTCATGCTGCACGACCAGGGCATTTCAAGAAAGGGCCTCCCGCTAATAGCTGGGACGATTGGCCATGTTGCCGCTTGCCTGCCAATGGCTGGCTAGTAAGATCTTCAAGGCAACGCAATAACTGCCCACGTCCACCCTGCTAATAGCCAAGGTAAATGGACTCCAGAAAGAACACCGCCAGGACACCATCTTCACGTGCAAGCCGCCAGGACTGGACCGAAGACATCATAAGGTAAGACTACCTTGGTCCTAGGAGGAGGACAAAAAAGGAACACGGTCTCTGTCTAGATGCAAAGATTTATGGGTGTGGGGTCCTATGAGGTATGAGAGGCGGGATTAACCCATACGTAGGCTGCCATGGAGTCTGTCAGGAAACAGCAAATTTACACTGTTATACAAGCTGTACACTCACTACTTTACATTGTAGCAAAGTGTAATTTCTTCAGTGTTGTCACATGAAAAGATATAATAAAATATTCACAAAAATGTGAGGGGTGTACTCACTTTTGTGAGATACTGTTGATCACAATGTTCATAGGACACTCCTCTCCAGGGATACCCGAGAGGTTAGATGTCACCAGGGCTGGTGCAAGGATTTTTGTCACCCTAGGCAAAACCTAATTTTGATGCCCCCCTTGGCTCCACCCCTGACTCCACCCCCTTTGCCCTGCCCATGTATACCCCACAATTTTAATGAAGCGCCCATCAAATGCAACCCATCAGAACCTATCAATGCAGCCTACCAGCGCCCATCAATGAATGTTTGCTTGCCTCCATTCATTCAGAAGTCGGGACACAGACACAGTCCTCCGCCGCCAATGCGCCTCTGACACTATGAGCGAACAGAGAGGCAGCTGCCTGCTGATGCTGAGAGTTAGTTGCTTGCTGCAGAGAGAAGAGAATAGGAACACCAGTGGAGGGCACCCTAGGCAGCAGTGCGCCCTAGGTGGCTGCCTAGTTTGCCTAGTGGTAGCACCGGCCCTGGATGTCACTCTCCTTGTTTAGGACACTTTCAGTCTCTAATATACGTATTCCCCTTTAAGGGGGGGGGGGAGTTGAGGGGTCCACTTGTTCACTACAAAAGGCTGTAGAAGCTTAAAAACAATCCTTCTTATTAGAGTAATTGCACTCACATATAATGAAAAGCAATGTTGCATTCATATAAAGGAATCGAAATACCGCAAATCACTCTCGGAGCTCCATTTCGGGTTTCGGTGCGTAACAACGTCACCCAGCTCTGCCCAACACGTTGCATACCTCATGAAGTCTGGTGAAAACTGTTATTGTATTCATATGAGAGGACAGTCTGCCAAAAAGTCACCATAGGTGAGTGAGATTAGGTAGTTCTATATGGCATTTTGGGCACGTGAATAACCATGTATTCAAGGGGGGTTTAGGGTTGATATTGGTGAGATTAATGTGTGACATTAAATTGGATCTCTCTCCAACTCTTGCTCCGAATTGCCTTTAGAGTATGCATCCAGCCATGCAGGAGAGAAAGCCAGGTTTCTTCTGGCAGTAGATTTAAAAAGGTTGCCCATATGCCCATATAAAATCTCTTGTTAGTGGGGGATCTGAAAGCCACCATGAAGCCAAACAAACAGGGTTGCCCACTTATCTGTTCAACTGATGATATACAGTTTTCGTGATTGATTACATTCTATTGGTGTCTTATCAGTGTGGGCAGGGGTACCTTTCACGATGAGTGCACTCATCAAAGCCCAGGACCAAGCGGGGGTCACATTCACGTGAGAATCATAACTTAAGGCAGTTCCCCAACTTAGTGATGATCCATACCACTGTGTGCAATAACAAAAGTACAAAGTACCTCTCCACCAGTTGTCAGGGCTGGGCTCAGCCCTAACTTCTCTGAGCTGGCCGCTGAGCTGTTGGCTAATTGCCAGCTCTCATCTCTCTCCACAGTTACTCAGCTGTTGATGATCCTGCTCGTCAGTCCTGCCTACTTAAGCCGTCCAGTCCAGTCCTTCGCCTTGGTCACATCACAAGAAACTATCGCCTGGGTTCCTGTTTAAAGACTGGCTTTGCTGACATTTGGCTCCAGAGCCTGCTTAAAGACTGGCTTTGCCTTCTGGCTCCAGAGACTGCTTACTGTTCCACTACTTTGATCCCTGACGTCTGGCTTGGCCGACTATCCATTCCGGTTATTGAACCTTGGCTATGTTTTGACTACGCTTGTTCTTTTTACTTTTATTATTAAACTAGTGTGATTTAACTGTACTTCTGTAGAACTGTCTGATTTCATGGTGTCTGACACCAGTCCAGTGTACCTTTGCCATCTCACTCCCAGTGACAGAATAGTATCCCGCCGTACACCTAACATGGACCTCATGCGTGCTCTTGTTAATTCCTTCCTTACCGTACCATGTGGTCAGGCTATGGGTCTACGTAATGTGGGTCCTGTCCCAGTCGCTCTGGGAAACCGACCTTCTCGCTACCGGAGGACCCAACACCTACACCAGGTACCGCATTAATGACCAACTGCAATGTACCTTGCTGTAGTTACTGGTTACCCATGGTAACTACATTACTCCTACAACTTGTCCTGCTGAGTTAACCTTGTAGTAGTGACTTTGCTTTATACCCCATATCTGCTTTACTGTCCCTTGTTCTTTCATACACCAGGAACCGTCATATACCTCATTAAATTACTTCAGACCAGGCTTTGAACAATTGATGCAACTTTTACTTACTTGTAAATAGGGTTGTCCCGATACCACTTTTTTAGGACCGAGTACAAGTACCGATACTTTTTTTCAAGTACTCGCCGATACCGATTACCGATACTTTTTTTTTATGTCACGTGACAGTTTTTTTTTTTTTTAACAATGCTTTCTTTTTTTTCGGGGGGGGGGGGGGGGGGTGAACGGTGTCTGTGTGTTTTTTTTTAATTAACAATTTTTATTTTTTACAATAATAATTTTTTTATTCATTTTTGCAATATTTTTTTTTTTTTTTTTTTTAAATCAGCCCTGTTGGGGGGCTTTGGTGAGATATCAGGGGTCTTAACAGACCTCTGATATCTCCCCCTTGAGACAGAGAAAGAGACAGAGGATAGAGATTCCCCAGTCCCTTTCTCTGCAGCCTCAGCTGCACTGAGAATGAATGGAGAGAAGTCAGCGGCTCCTCTCCATTCATAAACTGACACATCGTAATCACAGTAGATTACAATGTTTCAGTTATATGAATGGACAGAGTCACCTGACTCTGTCCATTCACAAAGGAAGGAGGAGGGGGACGGCGGACCGGAGGGGACAGCGGAGAGGCAGAGGAACGGAGGAACGGAACGGAGGGGGACAGAGAAGGAGAGGGGGACGGAGGAACGGAACGGAGGGGACAGCGGAGAGGCAGAGGAACGGAGGAACGGAACGGAGGGGGACAGATAAGGAGAGGGGGACAGAGGAACGGAACGGAGGGGACAGCGGAGAGGCAGAGGAACGGAGGAACGGAACGGAGGGGACAGCGGAGAGGCAGAGGAACGGAGAAACGGAACGGAGGGGACAGCGGAGAGGCAGAGGAACGGAGGAACGGAACGGAGGGGACAGAGAAGGAGAGGGGGACGGAGGAACGGAACGGAGGGAGACAGAGAAGGAGAGGGGGACGGAGGAACGGAACGGAGGGGACAGCGGAGAGGCAGAGGAACGGAGGAACGGAACGGAGGGGACAGAGAAGGAGAGGGGGACGGAGGAACGGAACGGAGGGAGACAGAGGAGAGGGGGACAGAGGAACAGAGGGGGCATGGAGGAGGATGCAGTGACAGTCAGCGGTGATCGCGTGGGGAAGTTACAAGCACCGATCACCGCTGTATGTCACTGAAAGCCGCGGGGGGGAATCTTGTAACTCCCCCACGCGCCGATCACCGCTGACTGTCATAGTATCGGCGGAAGCATCGGGAGCATTTGCCCGAGTACAAGTACTTGGGTAAATGCTCGGTATCGGTGCCGATACCGATACTAGTATTGGTATCGGGACAACCCTACTTGTAAACCGTGTATGTTACAAAAAAAAATGCAAGGCAATGGCATAATGTGCTAGTATGCAACAAATTATGAAATATTCACCTTGGAACGAAGCCCTCCAGCACTGTAATGTCACCGCTGAAAGGGCTGACATGCCCCCCCCCTGTCTTTCTTCCAGGTTCGCATGCTCAGGCTGTGATTGGTCAGAGCAGCAATGGCATCACTGCGTGGTGGCTCTCGGTTCCAGCAAGGTATGCCGGACCTTCAGAGCGCATGCACCAGTGATGTCACTGGCTTCATGCAAGGTAAATATCTACTAAATGGTGCAAGTTTAGGAGAGATTCATTTTACCTACAGGTAAGCCTTATTGTAGGCTTACCTGTAGGTAAAAATGACCAAGCGGGGTTTACAACTGTTTTAAACATCTTGGTGATACAGGTCAACATGAACATTAGTAAAAGAACGTCCCTAACAATCTCTTCTAGGCTGCCCAGGCATACCTCAACAAGGTAGTAGTCCATGCTTGGTGTTCTCCAGAAACTGGTAGATCTCCAGACTCCCAGTGCCTTCTGATGGATTGCAACGTGCAGCCGTCCTCCTCCTCCTCTGGTCTATCCAGCGATCACGGCATTTCTTCATAAGCAGGATATCCAGGAACCCAACCTTCCCCAAACAAAAAAAAAAAAAATATGCAAGGCATATTCGGGCTATTCTCTAACCACCTGCTTTGTAACATAAATCTTGCCAGTTTACTGTCTTGCAATCCTCTGTTGCAAGTCACTTAATATTATATATGTTCATATCATGTGTAAATAAATAAATACATTCCACAGAGCCGCAAGACCAGCCTGGCATAAACTTTCTCAGTGTGCTCTGAGGTGCCACGATGGTCGGAGGTCTAAAGGGGTTGTGGAGTGGGGAAGGGAAAGTCTGTGGGGGCTTATCTGGGGTCTGAATGTTAAGGTGGGCTAAACTGGTTTCTGGCTGTTAAGGGGGCTAAACCAGTGTATGTATGTTAGGTGGGGACTGATACGGGGCTGGTGTGAGGTCTGAATGTTAAGGGGGCCTGATCCGGGGGTCCAAATGTCAAGGTGGGCTAAACTGCAGTCTGAATATTAGGGGGGGGATGAACCGGTGTCTGAATGTTAAGGGAGTACTGATCTGACATTTCAATGTCAAGGAGCACTGATCTGGAGTCTGAATGGTAAGGGGCCTAAACTGGGGTCTGAATTTTAAGCAGGTACTGATCTTGGGTCTGAATGTTAAGGGGGGCTGACCTGGGGTTTGAATGTTAAAGGGGGACTTATCTGGGGTCTGACTTTCAAGGGGGGCTAATGCGGGGTCTAAATGTTAAGTGGGGACTGATCTGAGATTTCCATATTCAAGGAAGACTGATCTGGAGTCTGAATGGTAAGAAGAGCTAAACTGGGGTCTGAATGTTAAGGAGGTACTGATTTGCGGTCTGAATGTTAAGGGGGGACTGATCTGGGGTTTGAACGTTAACAGGGGACTTATCTGGGGTTTGAATTTTAAGGGGGGATAAACCAGGATCTGAATGTTAAGGGGAACTGATCTGGGATTTAAAATTTAAAGTAAATGTAGCAATATGGACTACAATTGCAAAGTGTGGCGATTCCCCCATCATTTCTATGTACTGTATTGTCCCTCTGGTGCCCAGCGTCGCTAACTGACATCATCTCTTTGAGCCAAACCAAAGGGAAAAGGGATTGTGGGATTAGTAGTTCCTCAGAATGGCAATTGCCCTGCATGACTATACACCTGGACTACATATCCCAGGGATCTTTGCTACCATCAGAGAGCTTGCTGGGAGGAGCTATAAAAGAAGCCAAAGACCTACTCCACGCTCTCTTCCTCCTGGACCTCGCATGTGACGGACCTCTCTGTACAGGAGGAGTGAAGGTCGCATCCTACCACGCAGTGTACAACCTTCCATCCCGGTCGAAAAGGGCAAAACACTGCTTGCTGTTCATCGGATATCTATCCAGCACCACCTCAACAGTCCGGCAATCCGCTCTTCGTGCTACAGATGATCGTTGCAAGTGGATCTGCTTCAAGGACGCCTCTTTAGGAGCCGTTGTTCGGAAGGCACTGAATCAGCCTGGTCGTTGGTAAGAGGGCAATTGCCCACCTTTACAACCTTTTCTTGTTCACTGGGAAACTGTGTACAGACAGCTTTACCCTGGGGAAACACTTTACTGCACTTCTATTTGAAATACCATTGTCTTGTTACTACACCTTATTGGATATAGTTAATGATCTCCAACTGCCAGTGAAGACCATCAGGCCTGCAACTGGGACATTGCTGTCATTACTATTTAAAGGGCCCTCACACCATTCCTGTTTGCTTGATCTCTCATTAGGATTAAAAGTTAAATAGGCCGGCCTGGATTTCTCCTTTAGAAGTCTTGCCAGAATCAATGCCTAACTCCATTGTACATGCGTGTATATAATATACTGTTATTGCCAAACTGTCTTAGCTTGTATTAATGTAGAGGAATTTTGCTGAGTCAGAACTGTTATCCAAAGCTCAGTGGATCTGTTACTTCCTTTTTGCAACAACATCTTCTTTGAGTTATTCCAGTAAACGTTAATAGGATATAAAATCACTGATTTGTCTGACTTATTACTTTAACTGAGCCTCTTTTTGACACTTGTTGTTTACAAAATAAAATCTTTTTTTTTTTTTGCTAGAAAATTGCTTAGAACCCCCAAACATTATATATATATTTTTTCTAACACACTAGAGAATAAAATTGCGATCGTTGCAATTCTTTATGTGACACCATATTTGCGCAGCGGTCTTACAGCACTCTTTTTAGGTGGCACTGGTGATCACTGATGGGCACTGATAGGTGGCACTGATTAGCAGTGTATAAAGTGAAATATCCGCGCTAACCCTCCTACAGCTCCACCCGACGCGTTTCTCCATATGAGGCATCGACTGGGAAAGAAGGCTGTCGATGCCTCATACGAAGAAACGCATCAGCTGGAGCTGTAGGACCTGATGTCATCACGTACCAGCTGGCTGGCTTGAGCCGCAGCTGCTAGTTCTTATCCATACACCGCTTTTATAATTGGATGTCAGTTGCTTACTATCACCATTTTATTGGAATAAAGAAGCCTTTTTTGAGTACTGCACCATGAAGTCTTTTTTCTGCCTACCATACTCTTATCCTGATAAGGGTTCCATGGAACAAAGTTACTGCAACAGCCGTCGAAGTGTTTGTGGAGGAGAGGTTTTCAATATCGAGTGATCCGATGAATCTGAGTTGACGGATCCCTCCCACATATGCCTATATGATCTCTATAACCTGAGATCTGGTAATTACTTCCTCGGCTGCTGTTTGATTGCCCTCTTTGAAGTGCGGGGTGAATAGAATATTTGTTAAATTTTTTGAAGAGCTCCGCTCCATAGGAATTATGTGGATTGACATCTGTCATGAACTATTAATTACACTGTGACATTAATCACATGGTGGCACTATTATTTCGCTTGTAACACCAATTGTGTTTTATTTCAATACTTATGTGATTTTCACACATTTTTAAATATATTTTGGTTGCGCAATTGAATTTGTTACACATATCTATAAGCCGAATATTTAGGTTTTCCTTTTTGCAGCACCACCTTTTTTTGTGTTTTTTGTTAACAGATATACCTTAATTTGAGTCATGTTTTTATATATATATATATATATATATATATATACAATAATTATAGGTATATGTACGTTTATTAGAGGGTTAGCGTGGATATTTCACTTTATACACTGCTAATCAGTGCCACCTATCAGTGCCCATCAGTGATCACCAGTGCCACCTATCAGTGCCCATTAGTGCCTCATCATCAGTGTCACCTATCAGTGCTGTCTATCAGTGCTACCTATCAGTGCCCATCGTTGCTGCCTATCAGTGCCCATCAGTGCCACCTATCAGTGCCCTTCAGTGCCGCCTATCAGAGCCCATCAGTGCGGCCTCAGCAGTGTCCACCAGTGCTGCCTCATCAGTGCCCACCAGTGCAGCCTATCAGTGCCCATCAGTGCTGGCTGATAGGCGCATGTCAGTGAAGAAGAAAAATTACCTGTTTGCAAAATTCTATAACAAACTATGAAAAATGTTTGTTTTTTTCAAAATTTTCTGTCTTTTTTCGTTTCTTTAGCAAAAAATAAAAAACCCAGTGGTGATTAAATAGCACCAAAAGAAAGCTCTATTTGTGTGAAAAAAAAGATAAAAATTTCATATGGGTACAGTGTTGCATGACCACGCAATTGTCATTCAAAGTGCGACAGCGCTAAAAGCTGAAAATTGGCCTGGGCAGGAAAGTGCCCAGTAAGCAAGTGGTTAATACATGCCATAGAAAGGGTGTACCTCCCTGTGTCAATTTTTCACCTATTTTCTTCACTTCCCCCAGGGCAACTGCCCCACCTGCCCACTTCCTTATCCCAGCCCTGAGCACAGTCACTGTTAATTTTATATGGCAATATGTGGTTTTGTAAAGGCATTTTTTACCTTAGATTTACCAAAACCATATAATGTGAGGTCAACCCTAAACATTTTCAATTTGTATGCAATCAGACAGCCCCTTGCACTACATAGTTGAAGGTAATTCTAATGCCGCGTACACACGGTCTGACTTTTCGTCTACAAAAGTCCGACGGACGCCGACGGACCAAATACGGCGGACAATCCGATCGTGTGTGGGCTTCCCCGGACCCGACGGACTTTAGATTTGAAACATGCTTCAAATCTTTACGTCGTAACTACGCCGGACCCAGAAATCCGCTCGTCTGTATGCTAGTCCGACGGACAAAAACCCACGCTAGGGCAGCTATTGGCTACTGGCTATCAACTTCCTTATTTTAGTCTGGTGTACGTCATCACGTACGAATCCATCGGACTTTTGTGTGATCGTATGTAGGCAAGTCCGTTCGTTAGAAAGTCCGCCGCAAGTCCGCCAAAAGTACGTCAAAAGTCCGTCAAAAGTCTGTCGGACGGGCTGTCGGAATTTTGTAGCTGAAAAGTCCGACCGTGTGTACGCGGCATAAAGGAAATCAAACAACAAAAGATGTATAGTGTGTATCCAGCTTAATACCCACAGAGTGGATTTATATCCTTTGTGGTGATTGACAGATATACTGTATTTATAATCATTAATCATCAATTTATTCTGTGCTTGGAGTTCAGCTTTAATACATGTGAATGTAGAAACAGGCACAATCCTTTCTAGTTTGAAGGTGAAATTCCCCATCAGATTTGCTGGTAATATAAAATATCCTCCCGATATAAGAGGATTTCCCTTGCTGGAGGAGAGATAAAGTGGCTTGTGAAACCTTGACTACAGAATGGAAAGTCCCTGTACACAGGACAAAGCCTGCCCCTCCTATATATAACACAGTGCAGCCTATCATCCCATATATAGGACAAAGCCTGTCCCTCCTATATATAACACAGCGCAGCCTATCATCCCATATATATGACAAAGCCTGTCCCTCCTATATATAACACAGTGCAGCCTATCATCCCATATATAGGACAAAGCCTGTCCCTCCTATACATAACACAGCGTAGCCTATCATCCCATATACAGGACAGAGCCTGTCCCTCCTATACATAACACAGCGCAGCCTATCATCCCATATACAGGACAAAGCCTGTCCCTCCTATACATAACACAGCGCAGCCTATCATCCCATATATAGGACAAAGCCTGTCCCTCCTATATATAACACAGCGCAGCCTATCATCCCATATATATGACAAAGCCTGTCCCTCCTATATATAACACAGTGCAGCCTATCATCCCATATATAGGACAAAGCCTGTCCCTCCTATACATAACACAGCGCAGCCTATCATCCCATATACAGGACAGAGCCTGTCCCTCCTATATATAACACAGCGCAGCCTATCATCCCATATACAGGACAGAGCCTGTCCCTCCTATACATAACACAGCGCAGCCTATCATCCCATATACAGGACAAAGCCTGTCCCTCCTATACATAACACAGCGCAGCCTATCATCCCATATACAGGACAAAGCCTGTCCCTCCTATATATAACACAGCGCAGCCTATCATCCCATATACAGGACAAAGCCTGTCCCTCCTATACATAACACAGCGCAGCCTATCATCCCATATACAGGACAAAGCCTGTCCCTCCTATACATAACACAGCACAGCCTATCATCCCATATACAGGACAAAGCCTGTCCCTCCTATACATAACATAGCGCAGCCTATGACTGCTGAGGTGCAATAAGCCCAGGTCCCAACCATCACTTGTCATACCTTACCCCTTCTTCCCATCCAATAAAAAACCACACATGCAACCATTAACGTTGGAAAGGGCAAGGCCACAGCTTTATTTAAATCAACATTAACATTAACCTTTAGGACCGTGCCAGTCACAGTTGTACTGTGAGCACTCAACTACCAGTGTAAAAGGGAGATGAAGGAGGGGCCTGTCCTTACCATCAGTGCCGGACCGGCCGTCAATCTCCCAATTACCATCCGGGCATCAAAGGGGTTCCATATTTGCTGGCAAGGTTAGCAAAACCGCCACCAGCCAGTCAGTGATCCACTGACGGGCGCCCCACCGCAGCCAGCGCCTGTTCCACCCCCCTCTGAAGTCCCAGGTTAAATATGTCCATGCCAATGTCATTGAGATGAACACCATCCCTCCTCAACAAGTCATTGTTGTTTCCCTCCAAATCTTTGTGACGGACAACGACCCCCCCGATCCTCCGAACAAATTTGGACACTTGGGCGTTGACCTTCCTCCGAAAATTTTCTAAACAGGGTCCCGGAACTTCTCTAGCCCAAATAGAACGAGGGACAATCTCTGACCATACGAAAGTCACACTGGTAAACATTGCAAGGCATTGAGCAATATCACCTTTTATGGCAGCAATTAAATCCACGGACTGGGTGTAACCTACGTCATTCCCGCCGGCGTGAACCACAAGGACGATGTGACCGGACACGCGGGTACGGAGGTGCCAACATTCCCACAGTACCTGATGCCAACGCAGCCCGCGCAGGCCCAGCCAGCGAATCCTTGCCACGTTTGAAGAGAGTCCCAAATTTCTCCCATAGTTCCGGATCTCTGCGCGACGAGCCGCCCAGAAGACAAAGGAATCGCCCAGTATCCATACTTGCGTCGGGGGAAAACCTGAAATTAACACAAAAGGTGAGGGCGAACATACAGCGAAAAACGAGACGACTCCCATCTACCCAGCCGCTGAAGTTCCGTATCGGAAAAACCCTAAGCCCGAAGCGGCGGTGGCAGCGCCTATGCGAAATGAGTGAGTCGAAAAATCGCCCGCTGGTAAGCCTAAAGCCTCGAGGCAAAAACGAAAAAACTTTTAAAAATTGGAAGCGACTCAAAGAGGAGGAGTCAGCGTGCACGAAAAAAGTGGGAGATGGGGGGCGCGCGGAAAGAAAAGGAAAGGCCAGAGACACAGGACAGAATGGGCCGCCACAGTGGTGCAGCACCACTCGGCGGCCCCTGCCAAGGCTGTCAGTCTTCGAGGAGCGCAATAAAATGGTGACACTGCGCTCCGACAGGGCAACATCCTCCGATCGAATACCCCCAGTAGAAGACCTAGATTTTGCAACTAATTCCCCGATGCGAAAAGCCCCAAAAAACGCCCATGAGAAAGCTACTCGGAACAGCAAAATCTCAAACTCGGATGAGCACACCTCCGGCAACATAGCCAAAACATCCGATAAAATCTGTAAAGAAATGGGGCGCCTGGAATCAGGCAAATGAGTGATGCGTTTCCAGCCCCTCAATATCCGACGCACTGGAAAGGCTTTTGTGACGTCCCCCCACCCCAGAAGCTGAAACCAAAAGGATAAGGCGGACATAGCCGAAGAGACAGTGGAACCCGACACTCCCTTATCCTGTAACTGGACCAGGTAAGCAAATAGGATTAAACGTCTGTCATCAGGGGATGAAATAGAGAACTCACCCCCCGACGCTTGTGACCACTCGTGCCAGACCCGACAATACGACGCCCACGTCCGCGGAGAAAGCGACGACCGAAGCAGTTCTAACAATCCCCGGAAACGAGGTTCCATAAGTGGGCCGGACAGGGGAGGCCCTCCAGCGAAGCAGACGGAGCCAGGGAACGAAAACGGGGGTACTGTTGGCGGGAAAGAGCATCGGCAACGTCATTAGAAACTCCCGGAACGTGTTTTGCCCTAACATAAATGTTAAATTGCAAACATTTTAAGACCAAAAAACGCAACAGTGACACAACCGGGGGGGAACTGGCCGATTGCTTGTTCACTACCTGCACTACGCTCATATTGTCTGACCAAAAGATCACCTGACGATTGCGCAACTGTTCACCCCAAAGCTCCACCGCTACAATGATCGGGAAAAGCTCCAAAAGGGTGAGATTGCGCAATAAGTCCATGCGGGCCCATGAGGCCGGCCAACATTCCGCAGACCACTCCCCCCGAAAGAAGTCACCGAAACCACAGGAGCCTGCCGCATCAGTGTACAACTCCAGCTGTGAGTTCGGTACCTCCTCCTGCAACCAACAAGACTGTCCGTTGTAGGATTGCAAAAAGGTTAGCCAAATGTCCAAATCCACCCGCATGGGCTTGGTGATCCGAACGTGGTGGTGCGGGGCCGTAACGCCCTTCGTGGCCCAAGACAAGCGCCTGCAGAAAGCCCTCCCCATGCGTATGACCCTGCACGTGAATACTAGGTGTCCCAGCAGAGATTGCAGCTGTTTCAGCTGAAGTTTTTTAGACCCTTTCGCCAAACGAACCAAGGATAGAAGCCTGGTCAGCTTCTCCCTCGGCAGGCGAAAGACCATGGCCACTGTGTCAATCTCGATACCCAAAAAGGATAGTACCGTTACTGGACCCTCGGTCTTGTCAACGGACAGTGGGACGGCGAAACGCCGACAAACATCTTGAAAAACAGAGAGTAAGCATTGACACTGCCCACTGTCCGAGGGACCCACAAAAAGGAAATCATCCAAGTAGTGCAGCATGGACTGAGACCCGGCCTCCTGGGCGACTACCCACTCAAGGAAGCTACTAAATAACTCGAAGAAGTAACACGAAATGGCGCAACCCATAGGCAGGCACATATCGAAGAAATAGCTTCCCTGAAAGTAGCAACCCAGGAGGTGGAAACAATCCGGGTGGACCGGGAGAAGGCGAAAAGCGGATTCAATGTCCGCTTTTGCCAAAAGAGCGGAACGCCCTGCTGCCCTGACGAGGTGAAGAGCCTTATCAAATGACGCGTAATGCACCCGCGATTCCTCGCGATCAATTCCGTCGTTGACAGAGGAGCCGGAAGGGTAGGATAAGTGATGAATTAAACGAAATTTACCACTCGCCTTTTTGGGGACCACGCCTAGTGGGGACACCCGCAGGTTGTAAAATGGGGGAAGATCAAAGGGGCCCGCCATGCGCCCCAGTTCCAGCTCTTTCTGGATTTTTTCGGCCACTACGGATTCAAATTCCACAGCCGATTTTAAATTAGCCGACATGGTAGGAGCGTTAGACGGGGAAAACGGTATCCAAAAACCTCGATCCAGGCCGTCCTTTAGAATCAGGGCCTCCCTACGAAGGGGGTACCGGTCTAGCCAGGGCAACATCTCTAGGACGTTCACCGGCGTCCTCCGGCTTAGGAAGGTCGGTCTTGGCTCCCGCTCTGGAAAGTGTCTGTTTTCCCTTCCTGAAGCACCGGCTGGAGGGGTGAGCGCCCCCACAGCTAGAGCACTCATGCCTGAAACGACAGGCGGAGTACCACTTACAGTGGCTTTCGTTGAAAAGCCAACAGATACCTTTCTTGGAGGCGGCCGACGCTCCGGATTGAGGAGCGCCGACCGCGGACTGAAAGGACGCCGGCCTATGAGGGCACATTAGCAACAACCATAGGCTACCATCCTGACAGTCGAAACGAAGCTCCTTGCGTGCCGCCATCTTCTGTCTAAACTGGGTGTCATACTGGAACCAGCATTGACCCCCATAAACCTTGTACGCTCCCCAGATAAGGTCCAGGTAGCAGAACAAGGAGGTCGCCAACTCTGGGTAACGCTCACAGAGCACACCCGCGTAGGCGCAAAAACCTTGCAGCCAGTTCCCAAATGTTCTAGGAAGCTGCTTGACTTTATCGCCCTGTGTAGCGACGTCCACCCGACGGGATTTGTCGACCGTTTCCCTGTCCGACGGAACTAGAGCGAGGAAATCAACGAAATCCCGACGCCATATTCTTTCCTTCGTCTCCTCCGGTATGTGGGCACCCGTGGGAGCTACCGCCCACAAGGCCCCTCCGGAAGGAGGGGAAAGATTTGCCGCCGCGCCCGAAACGCCCATACTAGAGAGAACCGACCTGACCACCGACACTATACGGTCTTCAGGGCCCGATACGGAATCATCAACAGACCTCCCCCAAATCAGTTCACAATCATACTCACTGATCCTTGGGGGCATCACCGATGGACGATCAACGGGCGAGGCGGTGTCCCATACGACTCCGGGAGACTGCAGGCTGGAACGGCCAGCACCGTGAGGAGCAACGGGGCCGTGTATGTTCGGGCCGTCCCGGCCGACTGATAGATCCAAAGGCGGGGGTCCCTCCCCGGACACTGAAGGGGCCCCTTGGCCGAGGGCAGTGACTGTGCAGGTGCAGGAGTGTCTCTGGATTCTGTCCGGCTGACCGGGGCGGAAGCTGCCGCCAGCCCGGATCCGGAATCTCCCGCCCAGCCGGGCGCAGGGAGACTATCGTTACCCGCCATGTTGACCGCGTAGGAGGGGTTAAACCCCGGGGACTGGAGGGGGGGAATCCGCGAGCCCTCCGCCCGACTGGGCGCTGGGGGGCGTCCGAGAGCACGGGGGGATGGCATCCGTGGGGGCCGAAAAACCCGCACCCGCCCTGCCAGGCGCAGAGGGGGCACATCGCATCCGGGATGCTAAATGACATGGCGCGGCCTGGGTCTGGGACCTGTCCCCCACCCGTCCGGGCGCAATGGGAGTCCTGCCCTGCGAAAAACCCGCTCCCGATGGCCCAGAAGCCGCCGAGGGCCCCGCCCATGAAGGCGTCGGGGGACCTTGCGACCTGGCCACTCTTGGACGATTCGCGTCCCGGGATGAATTACCCCCCACCCAGCCGGGTGCTGAAAGGGCCACATTATGTAGGGCGCCCTGGCCATAGGAATCCTGGGCCAGCTGCGACCCCACCCTGGAGGGCGCAGGATGAGGCAGCTCGCACCCATATGTTCCCCCATGAATGCCCCCACAATCACCCCCCGCCCAGCCGGGCGCAGAGGGGTGCTGGGCACATGCATTGCCTGTGCTGTGCATGGCCAGATCGAATCCTCCCGCCTGGCTAGGCGCAGGGAGCGAGCTGGCCGCTAGGGGGCGCCGGTATCGAACCGAGGCGCCGTCGACGCTGCAGATGCCGCCGTCCGAGGGATCGAAAGCCGCCGCTGGAGCGGGCGAACAGCTCCGGCCCCCTCCAGCCGCCCTGCGAGAGGACAGCCTGGCCGAGGAGCGGAGCGGCCGCACACCCGCCGCCCCCCCGCTGCTAGCAGGGGCGGAAGCAGGTACAGACCAACGCGAGGCCGTGGGCTGGAGCGCTCCAGCTCCATCCAGGCCTCGCGCCATACCCAGGGAAGGGGGGGGGCGAGGGGGGAGCTGCGGAGCGGGGGCTACGGGAACGGGGACACCGAGGGGGGTCCGCAAGTTATTCCTGATGGCCGGGGAAGGCGACCGACGAGGGGGGGCACGCCTGAGAGCGGGCGGCCGACCCCCGCTTCCTGGCTGCTGGAGCCCTGGGAGCCCGAACCGGAGAGGGATGGATGGGGGGAGGAGGGGGGGAGCAGTGAGAGGCCGCAGAGGGGCTGGGGCTGAAGCGAGAAGGTGGACGGGCACATCTGCGGGCCCTGCGTCCATCCGACTCGGGAGGAGGAACAGGGGAAGGGGCAGTGGAAGGGGCAGGAGAGGGCACCCCAGGGGATAAGAGGGCAAAGAGCCAGTCAGCCTGACCCTTGAGGGCCAGCTCACGGACCTTAGCCAGGAGGTGATCCGTGTCCATAGCTGGAGCCGCAGGGTCAGGTCCGAGCTCTTCCATGCTTCCGTCCGAAAAGGACCATAATCCCCTGGGGTGCCAAACTCCTGAGCTCAGGCCCAACCCTTTTCCCCCTTGTACCAATCCTGAGTTATAACAACTTTACTGCAACTCCTCCCTGGCCATGCCCCCATCAGTCAGGGCTCTCTTTCCCGATGGGCTCAAGAGGCTCTCATCATCCCATATACAGGACGAAGCCTGTCCCTCCTATACATAACACAGTGCAGCCTATCATCCCATATACAGGACAAAGCCTGTCCCTCCTATACATAACACAGCGCAGCCTATCATCCCATATACAGGACAAAGCCTGTCCCTCCTATACATAACACAGCGCAGCCTATCATCCCATATACAGGACAAAGCCTGTCCCTCCTATACATAACACAACGCAGCCTATCATCCTATATACAGGACAAAGCCTGAAACTGGAGAATATAATATCTGGTGCAGCTCTGCATAGTAGCCAATCAGCTTCTAACTTCAGCTTGTTCAATTAAAGGGATTGCAAAGCTTCATTTATTAAAAACAAAAAACAAAAAAAACAAACATATCATACTTACCTCCACTGTGCAGCTTGTTTTGCACAGAGTGGCCCCAAACACCATCTTCTGGGGTCCCTTTGCGGCTCTCGCGGCTCCTCCCCACATCAGATAACCCCCTAGGAGAAGCGCTTCCCCGAGTAGTTTACCTTGCGGGTGCGCTCTCGAGTCCATCATTCGGCGTCCATAGCCGCTGAATGTATGACTCGGCCCCGGCGCCTGCGTCATTGGATTTGATCGACAGCAGCGGGAGCCAATGGCTGCGCTGGTATCGATCTATCCAATCAAGAGCCGAGAACCCTGGGCAGAGGAAAAGCGCATCCCCGCCGGGGGGGGGGAAAATTTCAGGGCTCAGGTAAGTAAAAAAGGGGGGGGGGGGTCTGGGGGTGGTCACTGCCATATGTTTTTCCACCTTAATGCAAAAAACATGATGGTTTACAACCCCTTTAAGCTTTGACAATAAAACCTGGCAGCTGATTGGTTACTATGTAGAGCTGCACCAGGTTTCGCACTCTCCAGTTTTAGTAAATAACCCCCAGCCTTTCACTCCCATACAGAGGACACAGCGTGTCCCTCTGTTCCAGTGTCATCTCCGTCATCCCTACTCCCAGCTGTGATGATGGGGGTCCTTATCAGACTTCAGCCTGTGTCCATCACCTTTCCTCTGCCTCCCTCCTCCCTCTGCTCCCTCTGCTCCCTCCTGCTTCCCTCCTCCTCCCCCAGCTGATAAGAAATGCTTTCTCCACAACTCTCAGAATTCGCTGAGTGATCTTGTCTTCTTTCGAAATCGCAGAGCTTCTGTACCTTGCACCCTCCCTCCCTGGCACCCAGCTATTATATGTCTTGTTTTTTCTTGCCTAACCCTCTTCAATCTCAGGGACAGCCGGAGGCAACAAGTAAGTGTGACCCCCCAATAAGTACCCCATCCCAGGACTCTACACTACCTGCTCAGCACAAGGGATGGGGCTGTCATTGTCATACAACACTCAGATGTTTGTTTATTACTGAAACTTGCATAGTGCAGGAGTGATCCAAGGATAAAGCCATTGTGCAAACACCAAGTAATGCTGATGTACCTAACAAAGGGATTGCTAGCATTTAAAGGGGGTGTACTATTGCCAGGACTGCTTTATGTGATGTATTAGCCTTTATTGTAGGAGCAGTGAGTCCATAGTTTAAATAACTTGGACAAGTTGTATACACACTTGTTGGATGTTTGTATACAACCAAATGCTGTCCATATATACAGACATTTATTTATCATTTTTGTTATTTGTTTTGTATTATATTGCCTGAACAAGCAGCCAGCATGCTTCGAAAACCTATGTTACCACTCATTTAGTTTAGGCAATAAATGGTATTATCTTTAATACTAAACTTCTACTTGTTACTTTTTTTTATTACAGGTATTTATATAGCACTGACCATTTACTTATTGTACACCCACATCTCAATTTCAATCAGCTTTGAAATCTATATCTAAATATCTATATCTATAGATAGATATATCTATCTATATATATATAGACTTTATTACTAAAAGTATTGGGGCGCCTGTCTTTACACGCACATGAACTTTACTGGGATCCCAGTCTTACTCCTTAGGGTTCAATACGGAGTTGGCCCACCCTTTGCAGCTATAACACGAATGTACAATGTATATGTAAAGAGCTGCGTAAATTGACGGCGCTATATAAGTACCTTAAATAATAATAATAATAACAGCAACTCTTCTGGGAAGGCTGTCCACAATGTTTAGGAGTGTGTCAATGGGAATGTTTGACCATTCTTCCAGAAGTGCATTTGTGCGGTGAGGCGCTGATGTTGGTTGAGAAGGCCTGGCTCGCAGTCCCTGCTCTAACTCATCCATGTCTTTATGGACCTTGCTTTATGCACTGGTCCAAATCATTTGGTGGAAGGGGGATTATGATGTGGGGTTGTTTTTCAGGGGTTGGGTTTGGCCCCTTAGTTCCAGTGAAGAGAACTCTTAAGACGTCAGCATACCAAGACATTTTGGACAATTTCATGCTCCCAACTTTGTGGGAACAGTTTGGGGATGGCCCCTTCCTGTTCCAACATGACTGCACACCAGGGCACAAAGCAAGGTCCATAAAGACATGGATGAGTGAGTTTGGGGTGGAGGAACTTGACTGCCCTCAATCCCATAGAACACCTTTGGGATGAATTGAAATGAGCGGAGACTGCGAACCAGGCCTTCTCGTCCAACATCAGTGCCTGACCTCACAGATGCGCTTCTGGAAGAATGGTCAAACATTCCCATAGACACACTCCTAAACCTTGTGGACAGCTTTCCCAGAAGAGTTGAAGCTGTTATAGCTGCAAAGGGTGGGCCAACTCAATATTGAACCCTACAGACTAAGACTGGGATGCCATTAAAGTTCATGAGCGTGTAAAGGCAGGTGTCCCAATACTTTTGAATATATATATATATATATATATATATATATATATATATATATATATATATATATACTGTTATTGGAAGATTGCGTTGAGCTGGTTGAGTCCCCATTCACACTTAAGTTTGAACATATTTGGGCAATTTTGAAGCAGTTTTTTATTTTTTTTGCAGTTTGATGCATTTTTGAAGTGCAATGTGTGTGTTTTTCATGTGTTTTCAAGCCTCAGACTTTTTTCATTTTGGACCATGGAAAGTATCATCTCTGACATCTTATGTTGCTGTCTACCTTTTATCTGCCAGAATAACTGTAATGCCCCGTACACACGGTCGGACTTTGTTCGGACATTCCGACAACAAAATCCTAGGATTTTTTCCGACGGGTGTTGACTCAAACTTGTCTTGCATACACACGGTCACACAAAGTTGTCGGAAAATCCGATCATTCTGAACATAGTGACGTAAAACACGTACGTCGGGACTATAAACGAGGCAGTGGCCAATAGCTTTCATCTCTTTATTTATTCTGAGCATGCGTGGCACTTTGTCCGTCGGATTTGTGTACACACGATCGGAATTTCCGACAACGGATTTTGTTGTCAGAAAATTTTATAGCCTGCTCTCAAACTTTGTGTGTCGGAAAATCCGATGGAAAATGTCCGATGGAGCCCACACACGGTCGGAATTTCCGACAACACGCTCTGATCGGACATTTTCCATCGGAAAATCCGACCGTGTGTACGGGGCATTAGAAGCAAAACATACGCTAAAATACTTCTTTTCAGGCACTTCCATTATTAGTCACTGGGGCCAAAAAGGCACGATTCTGCCTTAAAAAAAGCTCATGTTTGCCTTCATGTGGCAAGCAACATAACGCTCAGGTGTAAACAAGCAACATTAAAAATAAAGGGGTTCTTCCTGTTGAGCATTGTCCGGCTTCAAGAAACGCATGACAAGATACTCAGGACCTGTTCAAATCTGAGCATTTTGGGATTGCGGGCAGAATCATGCAATTCTGCCTGCGATTCCAGAATTGCAGCAAACCGCTATTATTTCTTAATAGCATCTGAAACACAGTGTGATTTTTCTGCGATTGTGGTGCGACAAAACGCATGAAAATTGTGGCAAATAACCCAATGTGAAACGCACCCGGCTCAGTGCCAACGTTTTTTACATGAGCTTCTTTCTCACGTTTTTGGAGCTGACAAAGGCCCATTCGAAATAAATGGTGGCACTCCAAAAAACGCACCACAATAGCGCCCCCCCCCCCCCCCCAAAAAAAAAAAAAAAAGCTACACTGCTGCCGTGTCGCTCAGGTGAGAACAAAGTGTGAATAGGGGCTAACATTGGTTGCTAGAGAGTTGTTCTTTGTATGGCCAGTTTTTGATGATCTTGCACACTTATCGTCGCAGTTCACATTAAAGACATGTACAGGGCAGACACATACCTCCCAAAATTTTGAGATGGGAATGAGGGACACTTACTAGCAAATGTATGTAGGCATAGGACACGCCCCCTGCCATACCCCCTTAAAGGAGAATTGACCCCCCCAAAAAAGTTAATCAAATCCACAAGTGCTTTTTTTTACCACTACTATTCCTTTATATTGGCTTTTAAAAGTTACAAATGCAGCAATTTAGAAATCAGAAGAAAGGTTTAGCACTGAAAAACACTTTTTGAAAGTTAAAAAGTGCATTTTATATACAAAGATATAGATTAGAGCAAAATGAGGGACAAATGAGGAGAAAAGAGGGACAGAGGGACTTTGTTCCAAATCAGGGACAGTCCCTCGAAATCAGGGACAGTTTGGAGCTATGCAGACCTGTGACGGTTTTTGGAACTTTTTTTGTGATACGCGTTCCTCCCCCTTCCCATTGGTGGAAATGTGTGTTCCCTGGTTTTTAAAGGACTCTTTTTGCTGCTACATTGCAGTGGATGACTTCTATGCTCTACAGAACTGTGTTCACCCTTAAACAAAACAAAATTTGGTTATACAAACGCTGCAACCATAGGGGAAGGGATGAAAAACCTGTGGGACAGGTAAGAGGGACATGGTATATAATGGTAAGGATTAGCGAGGAAAGGGATTCCTTCTGACTTTATTTTTCAGGAAAAAAAGAATGGAATGATAGAAGAGGAATTGTGTTGTGCTTAGTGTTTGTGAATGGTACAGGATGCTGAGCTCCTGGCACTGGGACAAGGTAGGAAGTGTTTGCAGCTCCAGAATCACAGTGTACTTAGCTGTAAGGGCAAAGTCGTATTAGTAGCCAATATAACAGTAACAGAAAAACAACTCCAGCGCTGCAAGAAAGGGCTGAAAGTTTCGAGTTAAATTACAAGTGCTGTTTATAGCCCTGAAAACGATTATGGGGACATTGCTCTTCAATCCTACTCATTAATGACTAACTTCCTAGAATCCCCTTCGCTTATCATTGACTATAGGTGAAGCTGCTGGTTCAGGCTTCTTTTATCAGACAAGCAGTAAACACATTGCTCTAATGATGTGAAAGTTTTATCACTTTATTCCACCAATTATTATGCGATATTAATCTCTCCGTTTTTGTTCAGCAGCTCATTTATTCTCCTACTGAGTATACAGCTTCTTTATATTTAAAGAGGAAGTAAACCCTCCTGCAAAAAAAAACAAAAACTAAAAACACACCCTGCAAGATAAAGGCATAATGAGCTAGTATGCATAGCATACTAGCTCATTATGAATTACTTACCCGAGAACGAAGCCCCCACAGCCGTCCTCGTCTCCCCCTCAGGCCGCTGACATGTCGCCCGGGGCTTGCTTCCGGTGCTGTGATTGGCCGGAGCTGTGATGACGTCGGGAGCCATTTCCCATGATGTTCATGCACTCTGCATTGTAGTTGAGCATCCTGGGAAATGTAGTTCCAAAGCATCTGGGGTGTCAAGGTTCGCCATCACTGCCCTATACACACTATTAGATTTTCTGCAGATTTTTGTCTTCAGATTTACCAAAACCATGTAGCATACCTCCTAACTGTTTGAGATGGGAATGAGGGACACCTACCAGCAAAAGTATGCAGGCATAGGACACACCCCTTGCCACGCCCCCTTAAAGGAGAATTGTACAAAAAAAAAGATTGGTTAAACCCACAAATGTTTTTTTTACCACTACTGTTCCTTTATATTGGCTTTTGGAATTTACAAATGCAGCAATTTAGAAATCAGATGAAAGATTTAGCGCTGGAAAACACTTTTTGATAGATAAAAAGTGCATTTTATATACAACTATATAGATCAGACCAAAATGAGGGACAAATGAGGAGGAATGAGGGACAGAGGGACATTGCTCCAAATCAGGGACAGTCCCTCCAAATCTGGGACAGTTGGGAGCTATGAATGTAGTACAAGGGCCTGCCTGATTGCATACAAATTTAAACTCTTAAGGTTTGACCTCATATTATATGGTTTTGGTGAATCTGAAGACAAGCATCTGCTGAAAATCTAATAGTGTGTATGGGGTCTTAAGCTGATGCCATGATCACTGCCCCAGTGGACGATCGTTCATCCGTTTTTTTGTGGCATGCTAGTCTCATTTCTAGTCTAGTGAAGAGGTTACTCACCATATGAAAATTCTCGTACGACAAAGTACAACTTCAGAAGTGACGTAATGTGTTGAATAGTTTTGTATGTATTCTTTCTGAGCATGCGTAGTCTTGCCCTTATGATTTGTTTTGGACAAAAACCATACTAATTAAATGAAAATCGGACATAGAGTTCACATCCGACAAAAAATGTTATAGTCTGCACATCCAGCTTTTGTCGTGCGAAAAAGCGTCTCGCAGCAGGGGGTCTGGTGCATTCCTGTTCACCTTTTCCAGACCCAAAGACGCACAGGACTCTTTCCAAATGCGGACTGAGGCCGCCCCTGAGCTGTGTGAACCGACTCCACAGAGAGCCGGGCACACTCTCCTGTCATGCGAATTTGATGCAGGGAAACCTGCAGTGGCGGCCGCTCTTGCAGGGCGCAGGGGTGCCACCCCCCTAATCCATGTGTCGGACGCGTGGATCCCAATGGGTTTTTTTTTGTTTTTTTTCTAAGCGCATGATTAGAGCGGGAGGCTTTAACTGGCTTCAGAGCACTGCGCCCGGAGCCCATCCAGTTGTGTGACATTAGCGAATAAATATTCGCTAATGTCTTCCTGTTTCTTCTCCTGGCCAATCAGGAAGCGGGTCCTAAGACCTGATTGGCCGCAAGTCCTAACTCCTGATTGGGGAAAAGCAACCGCCGGGACTCGAGAGGAGACGCAGGGGAGCAGGGCTTGTCAGGCGACGAGCGAGCGATACGGCGATCGATCGAGCAAGTGCCGGTGGGGAAGGGGTTGTTTGGTTGGTTGGCTGGCTGGGGGGCACCACTGGAAACCTGCATCAAATTCTCATATGTGTGAACCCAGCCTAACAGTAAAACACAATGGGTGGGTGTCTCCTTTGGGCTGGTTCAATTGTATTTGGAATTAATCTATGTTGTCACAGGCATACCCGCAGAAGAAGTTTATGTTTCAAGGGAAATTTGCTCTTAGGTTTTGTTATGTCTATTGTTTGCATGGATAGATGATTTTAAGTGGCCATATACTTTAGCGTTACTTACAACTCTACTTCCTCCTCTCCTCTTCCTTTCTCTGTTGGGGTCCCCCAAGGTTCTATTCTTGGGCCTCTCCTATTTTCAATCTACACCTCCTCCCTCGTCATTTTGGAGTATCCTGTGAGCCTAAGCTCCTCTTCTGTTGAAATTCTTAAGCAATAAATGCTAAAAAGATGTCCCTTAGACCTTTGATGGTCCACGAGAAAATGTTGGTGGTCCCCGGCGGTTTTGCCGCAAATCAACATTGTGGCGGATGTATAGGGCCCAATGTTTCCAGTGTTGTTCTCAGTGCGTGCTGACAGTCAATACTGTCACTACATTTTCACTTAGGGGTGTACTCACTTTTGTTGATAGCGGTTTAGACATTATTGGCTGTATGTTGAGTTATTTTGAGGGGACAGCAAATTTACACTGTTATACAAGCTGTACACTCACTACTTTACATTGTAGCAAAGTGTCATTTCTTCAGTGTTGTCACATGAAAAGATAGAATAAAATATTTACAAAAATGTGAGGGGTGTACTCACTTTTAGGAGATACTGTATGTGTGTGTATATATATATATATATATATATATATATATATATATATATATATTAGGGTTAGTGTCAAAGCTTTGTGAAAGATATAATTGGTGGATAACAAGAGACTTGATTTCCCGTAATGGTTTGCTGTTGTATGGAATTTTAAAGGAAACCTGTACTAGGAAAATATAAAGGTTGCCATGGTTTAGCTCTCCTACTGGAAAAGCCAGTTGACCGGCTGACCATTGACTTTACTGGATATGGATGTCTGACTTTCTAATCTGCATGTTTGTTCCAGGTGAAACAACCTGACAAGTAGTATTCTTTTAAGAAAGTTCGTGCCCGCAACCTCCGTATTTCTCTTAGTGCAGGTCAGTATTATAATTGTTATATATATATTAGTGTGTGATTTTTGACAATCTCAAGATATCTAAGCATTAAGGAGAGTATTTGAATAGAGCTTGAGTATGAAAAATATTTGTTCTTCATGTGCAGATGAAGACTGGATCAAGTATACCTTTGAGTGCCTTAGATAAGAGAACCTTTGAATACATATTATCTGGTATAGTTTTGGCATGACACTACCCATGTGGTCTCTGAGGTCAGTAGATAAGGGCAATAAGGATCTCTGGGAATGACAGATAAGTTTTCTAAGGATTACTTGACACTAAATTATATAGATAGAAAATATTCTTCCAATAATCCTGTTTGTCATACACCTTGCATAAGGCTGCACACACTTGCACAGATCTTTCCTGAGTTTAGATTGATAAGCTTAAAGGGGTTGTAAACCCTCAAGGTTTTTACACCTTAATGCATTCTATGCATTAAGGTGAAAAACCTTCTGTAATGCAGCTGCCCCCCAGATCCCCCCATTTTCTTACCTGAACCCGGTCGTTCCATCGACGGGGACGAGCACAGCAGCTCCAGCCGCTGTCTCGGGTCCTCATTGGATAGATTGATAGCAGCGGGAGCCATTGACTCCCGCTGCTGTTAATCAAATCCAGTGACACGGGAGCCGGGGGGGGGGGGGGGGGGCAGAGTCCTGCTGTCTGTGTCAATGTACGCAGCAGCAGGACTTGGGAGCGCGCCCACACAAGTGTCCCCATGGAGAGCAAATCTCCGTGGGGGCACTTGAGA
Organism: Lithobates septentrionalis; assembly: GCA_037952835.1. Classification (NCBI taxonomy): domain Eukaryota; kingdom Metazoa; phylum Chordata; class Amphibia; order Anura; family Ranidae; genus Lithobates; species Lithobates septentrionalis. The sequence continues at coordinate 3,449,883 of JBBDGP010001548.1, read as the reverse complement.
AGAGCAGGAGCCAGGAGCGCCGCTGAGGTACCCTAGAGGAGGAAGATTGGGGCTGCTCCGTGCAAAACTTTTGCACAGAGGAGGTAAGTATAACATGTTTGTTATTTAAAAAAAAAAAAAAAAACGAACCTTTACAACCCCTTTACGAGGAGCACTTGCTTATTACAGTCTTTAAAGCAAAAAAACCCACAACACCATATCAGTTAGGCTAAGTTCGCACTTGCGTTAAAAGCAGGCATTTGAGAGGTCATAACAACATCCCTCAAACGCCTATGCAAATGATACAATGGACAGCACACAGTGCTGCTCACACTATCAAAACATGAAGCGTTAGTGTCGAATCGCTTCAAAATTCTAGCCCCATGTTGAGTGAGGAGACGTTTGAAGCCTTTCAAAGCCTCCCATTCAAGTCTATGGTAACGTTTCGCAAACGCTGTGGCAGAAAGTTGCATTGCAGTTGCGGGGCGTTAAATTAGCTTATTAATTGTAATGGAATAGGCATTTGTGGAGGAGTTTTAACACGCATGATCACTCGTCAAACACTTCAAAACTGCCCATAAGGTGTTTGGGGAGCATTTTTAACTCCTCATTAACACTTGTGCCACTCCAATGCCCATACTAATGCTATAGAAGAGTTTGTTAAGCGTTAGAAATTTAGTGTGAGCAAGCCCTAACGATCACCAACCAGCATGATTAAAGTTAGCTATAGATATTATGTGATACTCACCACACATGAAGTGATATTAAGTGCCGGTTCACACACGGGTGGCTACAAAGTCTCCCTGACTCTCGCCCGGCTCTGAAACCGCCCCGTACAGCACGACTTCAGCGCGACTTGTAAAACGACCTCTGTATAGAAGTCAATGCAAGCCGATCCAAAGTCGCCCCCAAGTAGTACAACAACCTTTTTCTAAGTCGCTCCTATTAGAACGGTTCCATTGCATTGCATGGAGCTTGAATTGTCCGGCGGCTAAGTCACCTGAATGGTTGCCCCTGTGTGAAACGGCACTAAAAGCATAATTAAAAAAAATAATAAAATGAAATAAACATGTCATACTTGCCTGCTCTGTGTAATGGTTTTGCATATAACAGCCCCGATTCTCCTCTTCTCGGATCACCCGCCATCATTCCTGGCCCCTTCCTACTGTCAATTGCTCCCAGAGCTAGCAGCTTGCTATGGGGGCACCCGAGCAAGGTCACTCCCACTCACACTGAGGCTGAGGCTCTCATGTATGTCACTGGATCGATATGGAGCTCAGGTAAGTATTTTTTTACCTTCATGTATAGAATGCATGAAGGTGAAAAAAACCTTGAGGGCTTGGAACCACTTTAAGACCATACATTTTTTTCATTCAGCCTGTGCACTGAATGAAGGAAATCAGATTCCTCAATCTACGCTAAACAGCGCAGATTGAGGAATCGCCACTGCTAGTTATTGTATTTTGACAGCCAGCGACATCCTGAACAATGCCAGCATCTGATTGGTTACAGGTGCTGTTTGGTCAACAACAATATTCTACCTAGCACCTTCCACAAAAGTCAGTCGACTTTTGTCAAGCTAGGTGGTGCCATGCCAACAGGGTAGCTTTAAAATGTAAGTTCACCTTTTCTGAAACAATGAAAAGGTGAACTGACACCGTACATCCACCCCCGTGGTCCCTGCTGTACATACCTCTGTGGGTGATGAGCGATCCGTGCCAACTGGAACCCAATTTTGGAGATCCTGGTGTGCTGGTGACACTTCCTTCTTCCATGCCAACTGAAAACCCACTTTTTTTTTTTTTTAGTCTTGGATAGAGTGGAGATGGATTAGAACACCTGTCAGGTTTTATTGCTGTCTGTGCCCCCCGTTAGAGAGATTCACCTTCTCTATTTGTCCTGTTTATCATTATCACTGAAAGTGAAAGTAAAAGAAAACCTCAAATTTTGGGGTGTCCCCAGAAAAGTAATAGAGGGGACATCTTCCAATGGGGACACTAGTTCTGGTGACCTGGGGGTCCCCAAGGAATTCCCTTAATTTGCAGGGATTTCCTCTCACTTCCTGTGTGGCTATAGGACAGGAAATCTCCGCAATGGGACACAGATGGTGGGAAAAAATCTGCCGGGGGTTATAACCCTCCTTGCTCTATCCAAAATGAAAAAGAAAAGTTATGGGCATATTTCTACTTTAGATGAACACTAAACCATATCCTTAGTCTCCAAAAACTATCCATATACATCCACTACTTAATGGCCCTGTTTTCTATTTTTCATTAAATTGTTTTTTGCAGTTTTTTTCTGCTCCCTTGTAATGTCCTCCATGAGTTCCTGGGACCTCTCCTTTTCTGCCTAACTTCCATTTGTTTTGAAGCAGTGCAGGTTAGTTGCTGTCACATGTACTGCTCTATGCACACTACAAATCCCATAGTTCACAGTCCCTAGTTCATCTTGGAAGTGAACAAAGAGAAGGTGACTTTGTTCCTGCATACAGTGGGACCATGGAGAACAAAGAAGGTAGCCACCCTCTAAAAGAAAGTCAGATCACAGCAGCAAAAAAAAAAAAAGGAATATGGAGATTTTAATGAGTCTGCGAGAAGGTAATTTTTAAAGTGATAAAAAGGCTTTTTTTTTCTTTTTAAAAAATAACAAACTTGCCATACTTACCTGCTCTGTGGAGTGGTTTTGCACAGAGCAGCCCCGATCGATCCTCCTCTTCTTGGGTCTCTCACTGGCGCTCCTGATCCCTCCCTCCTGCCTAGTGCCTCCAGAGCAAGCAGCTTGCAATGGGGGCATCCAAGCAGCCCTGCCTCCTCTCTCTCCTCATTGGCTTACTGGCTGTGAATGACAGCAGCGGGAGCCAATGAAGAGTGAGAGTCCCTGGAGAGCTGAGGTTTTCATGCATATCACTGGATTGCGATGGGGCTCAGGTACTGTATGCATTGGTGGGGGGGGGGGGGGGGGCTGCCGCACAGAGAAGGTTTTTTTACCTTTGAATGCACGAAGGTAAAAAACCTTAAGCTTTTACAACCACTTTTAAGTTAAAGTGGAACTTCAGTAATTTTTTCAACTTTCCATCTATTAAATTCTCTGCCCACGTTGTTTTACCTTTGGATAGTAAAACTTTTTTTTCTGCCAGTAAATAACTTATACAGCACACTGCCTGTTTCTTGTCTGGTCATTAGCCTAGGCTTATGACATCATGCACAGCTCTCTCTCTCTCTCACTCTAGTGAGAGTTTGCCAGGAAGGGAGGGGGGATGAGTCATAAGAGAGCCAATGAGAGCTGCAGAGCTGGAGGTGTGTCTGTGTAAATCCAGTTAAAATGGATGCAGCCAGACTCTGTGGAGGGAGATTTCTGCAGCATATTTGGCAAGTATAGAATCCAGTATATATAAAATAATATGCACAGTGGTTGGAGGGAAGCTTCTGAATGGCAAAGATGTTTTTATTACAAATTATGTGAGCAGACTGCAGCTCCTCTTTAAGAATACATACTTAAATAGAATTAGCTTTTTTAAAATCAGAGTTTAGTGTCACTTAAAAAAAACACACACACAGAGAAATAGAAATGGTCAAAAATGTGAGCTTTATTATTACATTTTATTATTACAAAAGGTCTTTCCAAAATGTCTATTAAAGCAATTCTGTCACAAAGAATTTTTAAAAGAATATCTCCTGCATCAGAAGACTGTAAATATTTACAGGTCTGACCAATGGCGAGTCTGAACTCCACTGTCGTCATGCAGTACATCCTTGTGTAAAGCCTTTGGCATTCAGCACTTCTGGGAGTGTTGAATGCCTTCATCCCCCCACTGCACAGGTGGTTCCTTCTGCCAGCCCCTATGTCACCACAGAATATACTAGTCAAAGGAAGGTACCACAGGGTGCACAGGGGACACAGACATTTGACACACCTAGAAGGGTTAAAAGCCAAAGATTTTGCAGAGGAGAAAAAAACTTCAGAATAGACTGAAACATAAGGCTCATTGCTGCCTGTTAAGTAGCTAAAACATTGACCAGTTATATCAACATGGTAAGCTAAAATGTGATTTATATATAATTCTGAATAATCTGAGACATGACTGGCAAAAAATGCATCGTACATGGATGACTTTATAAAGAGTTCAAAGAGAAGAGAAGAGCCCAGATCTTTGGGTCTGTTTTCTTGTTATGTAAATGAAGCCAACAATCCAATCAATAATCTTCCATTATTTACTGCCTAGCTGTATCATTTTGCCCAGATGGCTGATTCACAATTAACTTTTCCAGACATCTGAATGCAAAAGTAAGCAGATCTGGCTATTCATCAAGTGGATCACTTGCATAAATCCCTATGGCAGATGACCTGTGTAGGCCCTTTTGTACAGACATCTGCTGTCTATACTTACAGACAAGGGTGAAGATGATCCTGTCTTTGAATGGCATTATTCAGAGCATTGTACTTGTTTTACAACCTCACATCTGACATTGTACTACCAGATTGTTTGCATGGGCTTAAAGTAAACCTGTCACAGTGCTGTAGAGCAGACAGAAACAATGCATTAATATCTTTTGTTTTTACATTAATATTAGGGAAAAAGTGATAGTAACTGAAAAAAAAGAAAGTTGAGCACTGTACTTGATTCATTTTATTTACTCCAAGACCTCCATTTATTTATCTGTGTCCCAAAACAGGAAGTGAGAGTAAAGCCGCGTACACACAGGCGAACTTTTTGACAGGACTAGTCCAACTGACTTTCCGACGGACTTTCAACGGACTTTTGACGGGCTTCCGACTGACTTTTTAACGAACGGACTTGCCTACACACGATCACACCAATGTCCGACGGATTCGTACGTGATGACGTACACCGGACTAAAATAAGAAAGTTGATAGCCAGTAGCCAATAGCTACCCTAGCGTCGGTTTTTGTCCGTCAGGACTAGCATACAGACGAGCGGATTTTCAGGGTACGGCGGAGTTACGACGTAAAGATTTGAAGCAAGTTCCAAATCTAAAGTCCGTCAGATTTGCGACTGGAAAAGTCCGCTGAAGGTCCGATGAAGCCCACACACGATCGGATTGTCCACCGGACTCGGTCCGTCGGACCAGTCCGGTCTAAAAGTCAGACCGTGTGTATGCTGCATAAGTCCCTTTCAAAGTGAGTCAATCCCTGGTTGTCCCCTCTGGAAGATTTCCTCTCTATTACTGTTCTGGTGACAACTCAAAAAACTTTCACTTATGGTGATAATGGTAAAGAGGACAAATAGAGAGGGCGAATCTCCCTTAAGGGGACACAGACTGCAAAAAAAGGAAAAAAAAACTGACAGGTGTCCTAATCTCTCCTCACTATATACAAAACTAAAAAAGATGTTGCCTTTAGTTGTACTTTGCAAAAAAAATTGCACATTTATAAAGCGCATTGGGACTTAAATGAGAAGGAATGGCTGAGAGTAGGAGAGTCCAGATCTGTAACTTGTAAGGCCGGCCATACACAAGATTACGGAAGGCCGGTGTTTTGTCATATTGGCAAACCTGTGAGATTAGCATGCTTGCCATTGCTTTTAAAATTCAACATCAAAACAGTCAGACAGATTTTTAAATACATACTGTATTTCACTATATAACCTGAGTTTACTGGTAAAAGTAAGAGTGAAATGCATGACTCCAGTGGGTGTAACAAGATGTCCGCTTGCGACCTTCTCACTGTATCTTTACTGTGGACGAGTGCGGGGTGTAGCAAGATGGCGGCGATGGAACGTCACTGCCATTACAAATTCTGACGGGTCGCCTAATCTGACGAAACACCAGCCTAAAGATTATGTGACTGGCCTTTCCTCCAATCATAGAGTTCTCCCTGCTTAACGCTCCATACTGTGTTGCAGAGAGGCAGGGCAGTGACATCATGCTCTCCACCTCTTCCAATCAGAGAACATTTTGCATTCATTAAGACAATACAAATCTTTCTCTAAATGGTGCTGGTGCCAAGCAGCAGGCCTCCTGTGTCCAGAATGCATCAGGCCAACTGCTCAGCACAGGACCTGGAAGCAAGTGGAGATGACTGGAGTAGCAATGTAGTAGCATCATTTATTTCAGTGATTTCCAGCTTTCAGGGACATCAGCAAGGTATGGTATATACTGTATATCAGGGGTGTCAAACTCAATTTCATCGTGGGCCGCATCAACATTAGGGTCACCCCCAGAGGGTCAGTTCTATCTGTAGCCCTCACCATCGGAAGTCAAGAGTCCAAACTCTCTCTTACATCACAGTGCACCCCCATTGCCATGTGCTGCTGCCGGGAAGGAGCTGGGGGCAGAGCTGGGAAGCAGAAAGTGCAGGGTCTGGAGGAGGACCAGAGGAGGGCTGGAGTCAGCTGCCAGAGTCTGCTAAATGCTGAGACCGGGGGGGGGGGGGGGGGACGGGTGAGGGACAAGTCTCTGAGGCTGCACGGAGAAGTGCAGGATTTGGCAGAGGAGTTCCGTTCTCCTCTCTGTTGCCATCTGCTGAGACAAGGTAGGTCAGAGATGAGGGAGATGCAGCAGAGGGCCACAATAAATGGCCCATCCATGGGCCTTGTGTTTGACACATATGCTTTACATAGTTACATTGGTTCAAGTTGGTCCAATGTAAATATGTAAAAATAATGCGCCACAGCAGATTGCCCTAATGTAAATCGACCTTAACAGTTCAGAAATTACATTCTCCTTATTTCTGCCAGTACAGGTTCTAGCTCTCAGCAGTTAAAGGGGAAAAGGGGAAGCTCCACTTGTTTGCTTCCTCCCCCCCTCCGCTGCCACATTTAGCACCTTTCGGGGGGGGGGGGGGAGTGGATACTTCTCAAAACCAGGTACTCGCTCCAAATTCCGCGTAAGATCAGTGCAATCATTGTGCGGCAATCTATGCAATTTTCGTCCCCTTTTCCTTCCCCACTGCTGTCTTCTGGGAGACACACAGGTCCCAAAAGACATCGGGACCATTCAGAAAGCGCAGTGCGACTCGCGTATGTGCAATAGGAAGCGGGCTGTAAACTTCCTGTTTCCCTTCGTAAGAATGCCGGCGCCTGCACCTGGAGCCGATGGATGGATTGGATTGGGGTGCCGACATTGTGGGATTCCAGGACAGGTAAGTGTCCTTATATTAAAAGTCAGCAGCTACAGTATTTGCAGTTGCTGACTTTTAATTTTTTTTTCCCGGGTTGGAACTCCGCTTTAATGTCAGTTAAAAAGGGAGTTCTCAGTGTGTTTTCTGATGACTAATGCACACAAATCTATATAGTTGATTTGCAGCACTGTGTAAAGATAAAGGCGTACTGCAGCATATGTCCTGATTTGACATTACCTTTATATCAATGCACCAGGAGCCAACTCCACTTTACAAACCCAAGAGATTAGTAATGGTTTACCATAAGCCATGGCCAGGATTTCTTTAGCATTGGGTGATTTTTTTGCATCTACCATGTTTAGTACAATCTACCATACTTTTTTTTCTCCCCTTACACCTGCAGCAGTTCACAGTGGATCATTTATCAGACAGCAGCATAGATGCAACTGGCAGGCATTCAGGAGGTGATAAAAATGCATTTTTTTGGCAGCCAAACAGGGTTTTTGAATGGGACTACCATGCCACAACCATGAGCCTAGCATTTAGTTCGCCCAAATAAATGGGTCATGTTTGGCAGCGGTACTGCCCACCTGAACGCAACATGGGGTATAGTTTTTGCCATACCTTCCAACTTTTTTTTATTAGCAAAAATATGTAGGCATAGGACACACGTCCTTAAAGAAGAATTATACAAAAAAAAAAATCAAATTAGTTAAACCCACAAGTGCTGGGGGGCGTGTCCGGATGCAGCAAGGAGCAGGACGTGTTTCAGAGCAGCTCCGCCGGTCTTGGCTCCATCCACAGCCATCCAGCCCTTAAAACCGGCTCTCTCAAAAGCAAAAGGCTCCCCAAGCGTAGCAGGGAACCATCCTCAACAGGGGAGGAGGATCTCGCCCAGGACAGCAGCCCGAGAGCGAAGAAACAGGCCGGCATCTCCTTCTGAAGGCATTCCGCCATCTTGCGGCCTACGGCGGCCTCGCGATCCCCGGCCTAAAGTGCCGCGCTCGGCGGCGGGGGGACCCCAGCGCTCCGCGCATCGGTCGCGGCTGGAGGTAAGAGGAGGGGTGGACCGGGAGAGACGGACAGCTGGCGACCGCACTGCTAGGACCCCCGGTCGGCACCACAACCCGGCCGCGGCCCGCCATCCTACGGCCTGTGAAGCCTCCGCCATCCCCGGCCTCGGGTACCGCAATCAGCGGAGAGGGGGCCACCGCAAGTTCCCCATAAGAGCCACATAACTGAGGGCGGTAGCTGGACCTGGAGAGCACGAGAGGGGGCTGCAGGAAACTCCATAAAGGCCCTCAGTGGGCTCCACGCAGCGGCAGCCATCTTGGAGGCCAGGGCCCTGATAACACTGTCCTGGAGTGCAGAGGTCTAAGGGAGAGAGTTACCACCCGTCCTGGGGTCTGCCTAAGAGGAAACAAACAACAAAAGGACACTGTGAAATCGCTAAGCCGTTCTTCCCTCTCCCTCCCAGCCTGTATCCTACAGAACAGTCTGCAGATTCTACAACAAAGTACTGTTGCTGGGGGTGACACAACCGCAGTTTTCAGGGCTTGTACCCTTCCTGTGTCCTCTCCAATATTATAAATCTTTAAAAGGGGCCACACACTGTACCACACTTAGTGCTTGATTACCCCTGACCCTGCACACAGGCTCCATCACTCGCTTGCTCACTGCTGCATGGCGCAGGCCCCTTAACGCCTGCATGAAACACAGAAACTCCAACTCAAAATTTATTACAGGAGAGAGTCGTGACCTAGCTATGGAAACGTAAGAACGCGTCGTTGGGAGCTCTGCACTGAAACGGGCCATGAATCACCCGTAGCACCGATCAGCTAAGCCATCCATTCATGCCAGGAGGCCGCAGGCGCCCACAGGTCACTGAGGAACGGAGGGGACCCGAAATCTCACACTACTTTCTGCGGCAACAGCAGATTCCCTCACCAGCGAGACAGAGTAAGATGGCGCCACCTCGAGTCAGCACGGCGGGCGCTACACCCTCAAGTAAGAAGGGCGCTCCGGCAACTACCTCTGCAGCGGAGGAGGACTTTCCCCCCTTGCCGCACAGAGTACCCTCTCCTATAGTATCCCCGGCTCTCACAACCGCTGACACGCCACTGCATCCAGAGAACGCCGATGACCTAAGCGGCCTAGTTGAAAGCTCTCTAAGAGACATAGTGTCAGGCCTCCCCACCAAACAGGACTTAAACGCTATGGCCACCTCTATTGTCAATGCACTAACCAAAGAACTGCATGACCTAAAACAGCAAGTGGATATTGTCGAGGAAAGAGTCACCACGATCGAAGCCTCCCAATCTACTACAGAAGCGCGCCTCACTACACTCGAGTCGGAGTATGGGGCCTTCCGCCGCCATCTTGTCGACGTTCAGCTACGCCTGGATGACGGCGAGAATAGAAACAGACGGAACAACCTGCGCCTAAGGGGGATCCCAGAAGCCACCATGGGCCCTGACCTCAGATCCACAGTGGTCGCCATCTTAAACCAGGTCCTGGGCAAACCACCGACAGCTGACCTGGAACTAGACAGGGTGCACCGTATACCAGGTCCCAGACCCCCACCCTCTGCACAGAGATCATCATCCGAACTAGACTCTCCCCGTGATGTACTATGCAGGGTGCATTTTTTCACTATCAAGGAGGACATTCTTCGCCTTGCCTGGGAAAAGGGCCCAATAGACTTGGACGGGGCTCCCATCAGGATTTTCCCTGACATTTCCAGACAAACTCGCACCATGCGTGGGCTCATGCGACCCCTACTGGAAATCATCCGCGAAGCAGATGCCACCTACCGATGGGGTCACCCCTTCCATCTCATCGTCAGGAGGCAGGGGGCGGAATTCTACCTCCGCACGCCAGACCAACTCCCTGCCCTCTTTCATTTCATCTCCAGGCCAGTGATCGAGGTGCCCAACTGGTTTGACTATCTGCTTTCCCAGGACTCACAAGGTTCAGCACCACCCAGACAACAGAGAGCTCGACGCCCAAGATCCCGCCCGCCAAACCGAGAAGGCAGAAGAGCCCATCCAACATCATCTGAGGACTAAACGCTCACCACTTTTTGGTTCTTGGTAAGGCTTTCAGTACCTCCTATGGGCAGATGCCCCGCCCCTTCCCCCCCTTATGGCGATTTTTCCAGGAACATTCAAACCCATGCACCGGACTCTTCCCCCCCCCCCCCCCTTTTTTTTTTTTTTTTTTTTTTTCTCCTTATCCATGGGTTAACTCTCAAATATGGACGGGGGAAGAGGGAGGGGGGACGCATTGTTATAACTGTTTAAATGTGGTATTTTTGCTGTAGGCCAGACTTCATGCACTTCACCCGAGTTTATTTGATATGAACGTAGACGACGAGGAGGAGGCTCATTCATTTTTCTCATGAGCCAAATCTGGTCAGGCTGCCTTGGCACACTGACAGCCGGGCGGTGGGGGCCCCCTCCTGGCCCTGTCCGGGAGAGGGGTGAGTTGACCCCCGGGGTCCTCGATCCCTAGCCGCCTCTGCAATGCGTCAACGCCAGTGGATCATGGCTGTTAGAGGTTTACTTAGTTGCACATACTAGCTTTAAACACAGTCACGTCTATGATTGTTATGCCCAGTTTTGTGGTAAATTACACCCTACTTATGATGGTTAATGTATTGTTTTTTCTTAATGTTTCTGATTCTGAAGGCCCCCCCATTCAGTGCATCTCCCTACCACTCCTAAAAGTACTCTCTCATATTGCTTGACTTGCTCACTTTATTGTTGCGCACTTTGACGCATCGACCACCCCCCTTAGGGCGACCTCCCGATTGCTGCACAATCCCTTTTGTGCCTCGGCCGGGAGATCATAGCGTAGTCTCTTGACTAACTTAGATTACTTCCTCCCTCCCCTCCCCCTTCCCCCCTTACCTACCCGCTCCTCTTCCTGCTCTGACCCTGTTTTCACCTTCTTTATTCCTCTCTATTCTCTGGTGCTGTTGCCCTCTAGCTGGGAGGGGACGTGAACCTTAACCAGAGGTGATTGTCCTCCTCATTCTGTCAACGATCCTCAGCGCCTGGGTCGCCACAATGGCTCTCCTAGAGGTGACCTCCCTTAATGTACGGGGCCTCAATATCCCGGAAAGGCGTTCCCAGCTACTAGCTGACTTACGCAGAACTAAAACCCAAATTGCCTTTCTACAGGAAACCCACTTTCATGGCGAACATATTCCCAAACTGACTAATAATCTGTTCCCGTCGGCATACCACAGCATCTCACCTATCTCCAAATCTAAGGGGGTTAGCATTTTGGTGGCAAAGTCAGTACAGTGGGAGTTCAGTGCACAGCAGGCGGACCCTCAGGGCCGCTTTCTCCTGATCAAGGGCAGGGTATCGGACATTCAGGTCACTCTTGCCAATATCTATTTCCCCAATGCCGACCATGCTCGGTTCCTGCGCGGGCTGATACCCATACTACTTGAGTTCACAGAGGGGATGCTCATTTTTGGAGGCGATATGAACTTCGCAATGGACCCCCTGTTGGACACCTCACGGGGTGCCTCTCATCTCTCATACGCGTGCCTTAAACGTATTAAATCCGATCTTCACTCACTCCGTTTGATGGACCCCTGGCGCCTCTTACACCCCAAGGATAGGGATTACTCGTACTTCTCACAAGTTCACCATTCGTACTCAAGATTAGATTACCTGCTCCTTTCCCATCAGGACTTGCCAAGGGTGGTGGACTCATCCATAGACGTCATTTCCTTTTCTGATCACGCCCCCATACACTTGACGCTCCATATGGGTCCAATGTCTAAATCTCCACCTTCGTGGAGACTGAACGAATCACTGCTTCAATCAGCAGAGACCCGCACGGAGATCCAAGCCAAACTGCAGGAATATTTTGCACTTAATGTAGCCTCGGTCCCCAATCCCTTGGTGGTGTGGGAGGCGCACAAGCCAGTTATCAGGGGCATTTTGATAGGTATTGGGGCACGTCTCAAGAGGGAAAAAACACGTAGAACTGAAGAACTTCTATTTCAGATTAAGACCCTCGAATGCACACATAAGGCTAGCCTAGCACGCTCCGTATACCAGGAGTTACTTAAAGCACGTGAAGAGCTTCGCTCGCTTCTGTTGCATAAAACGAAAGAGAGGCTAGCATGGTCACGTCGTACAATGTACGAATTCTCTAACAAACCGGGCTCACTCCTAGCCAGAGCTTTACGCGGTCCCCGCACCAAAACTTTCATCCCCCACATTCTGTCCCCCACGGGTCGGAGGGTCTCTACCTCAACAGAAATAGCAGAGGAATTCCGTTCATTTTATAGCGGTCTTTATAACCTAGATAAAACCTCTTCTGGCGCCCCTAACCCTACTGGAGGATTCACTCCATATGAATATCTAGCTTCCTCAGGCATGCCATCTCTGCCGGCCGACACTGTGGAGGGGTTGGAAGACCCCATCACGGTGGAGGAGTTGGGGGTGGCAATGGCGAGCTCCAAGCCAAAGAAAGCCCCAGGCCCTGATGGCCTCACTTCAACTTACTTCAAAACATTCTTTGAGACGCTCTCCAAACCGTTAGTGACTGCACTTAACTCTATTACGAAAGGTAACCCCTTCCCCATAGACTCCCTTAGGGCATACATCTCTCTCATCCCCAAAGAGGGAAAGGACCCACTTAGGTGTGGAAACTACCGACCGATAGCTCTGCTAAACACCGACCTGAAACTATTTGCCAAGATCTTAGCGAACAGATTGCTCCCACATATACCAAACCTAATTCACAAAGACCAGGCGGGTTTTGTTCCTCAACGGGAACCACGCGACAACACAATTAGGGTGCTGAACCTCATACATGCCGCTAGGACCACGCGACGACCCCTTCTACTGCTGTCAACTGACGCAGAGAAGGCTTTCGACCGTGTAGATTGGACGTTTGTTAGAGCTACTCTCGAACACATTGGCCTTCGGTCGTCGATGCTCAGCTGGATCCTTTCACTCTACTCTAGCCCCACAGCGGCGGTCAGGGTCAACGAAACCAGGTCCGGTTATTTCGACATTCGGAATGGTACCAGACAGGGTTGTCCCCTGTCCCCCCTTATCTTCATTCTTACCTTAGAACCCCTGCTCTGTAAGATACGGGCCAACCCCCACATAGAGGGCTTCCGTAAAACATCTGGAACCCACAAGGTTGCCGCATTCGCAGATGACCTTATCTTCTTCTTGGCTGACCCCATTGCCTCACTCCCCGTCTTGCTTCATTCTCTGAGGGAATACGGGGCTCTGTCCCTATTTAAAATAAATATGTCTAAATCCTCCATGCTCAATATCACACTGCGCTCGCAAGACACCCGACAATTGCGCCTGAACTACCAGTTCCACTGGGCAACCGATACCATCCCGTACCTAGGAGTGGTCATCACCGCGGACCCCGCCGACCTGTACCAAGCAAATTTTGCCACTCTCTTACACAGACTTAAAACAGATCTGCAGCATTGGCACGCTCTCACTTTAACGTGGTTTGGACGCTGTAATGCCATTAAGATGACAGCCCTCCCAAGGATACTTTATCTTCTACAGGCCCTCCCCATACATCTCCCGCCCTCCTTCTTCAAGCGAATCGACGCACTCCTCCGAGAATTTGTCTGGTCACACAAGCAGCCACGCATAAAATTACAACTACTTTACTTGGCAAAACGCAGGGGAGGGGTGGGTTTACCAGACATAAAAGCCTACTATAGGGCAACGCATCTTACCAGATTGATAGACTGGTACTGTCACCTAGAGGCCAAACAATGGGTCACCATGGAGATGGAGGACTCAGACGGTACAGCCAGGAGTTGGCCGTGGCTTACCACTCCGATCCCGAAATCAATTGCCGAACACCCAACTCTAGGAAACACATTGAGAGTGATCAGAGAAACCTTTCGCAAAACCCCGATCTCACCTATCCCTTCCCCTATGGTGCCGATCCTAGGTAACCCTGACTTCATGCCGGGCTGCCAGGGGCCGATCTTTAGAGCCTTATCAGCGGGAGATAGATGGCCACACCTCCATGACTTCCTGGATCCCGGTGGCCAGCTCAGGACAACCGCGGGAATTGAAATCCTAGACAGGCCATTAGACTTCCTGAGCGGTCTCCAACTGCGTAATTTTTTACGCCGAAGCGCCCGAACTCTAGGTCCCCCACGCCCACTTACGGAATTGGAACGTATCTGCCACCGCAGAGAGCCCATACGCCACTCTTTATCCCTGATCTACCTCTCTTTGATCGCCCCGGCTGAAGGTTTTGTCCCCCCCTTCCTTACTAAGTGGGAGACGGAACTGGGAGTGCATTTTGATGAAACACAAAGGGAAAAGATCTTACACTTTGCCCAAAAATCTTCTCTGGCCACAAGGGTCCAAGAGACTTGCTACAAGATTGTGACCAGATGGTACAGAGTGCCATCCACTCTTCACAGGTTCCTCCCGCAGGTGCCGGATCTATGTTGGCGTTGTGGAGCAGGAGAGGGAACAATGTTGCACATTTTCTGGGACTGTCCCAAGATTAAACCGTTCTGGAAAGAGGTGACGGATACGGTCGAGCATCTGACGGGTGTCGCACTGGGGGGAGACCCCGGGGCCTGTTTACTGCACCTTTCTAGAAATTCAATTAAGAAATATAAAGCCTCACTCACCATACATCTGCTTAATGCGGCCAAGGCCTGCATCCCTCTATTTTGGAGATCGGTAATCCCACCAACGAAGATTCAGTGGTATGCGAGGGTCAATGATCTGCGGGACATGGAAGATCTTACGGCCACCCTGCACGACAGGGAGGAAGCCTTTCGGGAGACCTGGCGCCCCTGGCAACACTTCATCTACACCGAGGCCTACCTCCAAGAGATGACTTAATGCGGACACTCCTTGATACGAGGACCCTGCCTGGCTGGAGGGTGACACCGCCACCCTCCTCTCTCTACCTCTCTCTTCCTCTCCCCCTCCACTTCGCCTCTCATTCTCTCTGCCCTCTCCCCCCTTACTGTCTCCCGCTTTTCTCCCCTTCCCTCCCCCCCCCCTCCCCCTCTCTCCCTAGGTTCTCACACAACCCCCCCTACTTTTTCGGCTTAGGGAAGATTAGATCAGATACGTTGAATATCATGGTATACATTACTCTACGTTCGTTACCCCTTGCCGGACTCCACTGATCGGCAAGGAATATCTCCACCCCCGGTCAGTGGAGAGTTTTTCTCTCTTTGTTATCTTGGTCTATCTATATACCTGTTGTCTAAGGATAAATACACGAGCCTTTAGTTTAAATGAGGCATACCACAGGGAACTGCTTGTAAATGGATAGTATGATAACCATAACATCAGACTTCCCCATACACTCAGGCTCTGCTTTCATTATGCAGACCATGTAATACTAGAGGAATGAATATGTGTTCACGTCTTTAGTCGACGGTAATTTTCTGTTAAAGTCCTCTTCATACCTCTGTTTTATCTTTTTTATCACTCACCAAATGTTATAGATCTTGATAACTTGTATATCACACTGTAACATACATTGTTGAAATAAAATAAAGGAATTTAAAAAAAAAAAAAAAAAAAAACCCACAAGTGCTTTTTTTTACCACTTCTATTCCTTAATACTGGCTTTTGAAATTTACAAATGCAGCAACTTAGAAACTGGATGGAAGGTTTAGCCCTGGGAAACACTTTTTGAAAGATAAAAAGTGCATATATACAGCTATATAGATCAGATCAAAATGAGGGACAAATGAGGGGGAGAGAGGGACAGAGGGACATTGCTCCAAATCAGGAACAGTTGGAAGCTGTTTTTGCTGTGGGTATAACCCCAGTAAAAATCTAGCATCCAGCATAGTTACGTAGTTAGTCAGGTTGAAAAAAGAAACAAGTCCATCTAGTTCAACCAATAAAAGAAAAAAAAAAGAAAAAAAACATACAATCCCATATACACAATCCTATACCCACAGTTGATCCAGAGGAAGGCGAAAAATCCCAGCAAAGCAGGATCCAAATTGCTACAGCAGGGGAGAAAATTCCTCTGTGATCCCCCAAGCGGCAATCGGATATTCCCTGGATCAACTTTACCTATAAATGTCAGTACCCAGTTATATTATGTACATTTAGGAAAGAATCCAGGCCTTTTTTAAAGCAATCTACTGAGCTGGCCAGAAGCATCTCTGGAGGGAGTCTATTCCACATTTTCACAGCTCTTATTGTGAAGAAGCCTTTCCATATTTGGAGGTGAAATCTCTTTTTCTCCAGACGTAAAGCTAGATGTAAAGAGTGCCCCCTTAAAGTGAATGACTCAACACCAAGTTCACTATATGGAGCCCATTTGTACATGTTGGTCATATCTCCCCTTAATCTCCGCTTCCCAAGAGAAAACAAATTCAGTTCCTCTAATCTTTCCTCATAGCTCAGCTCCCCCATGCCTCTTATCAGTTTGGTCGCCCTTCTCTGCACTTTCTCCAGTTCCCCGCAGAGACAAATTAGGCAGTCGCCTAAGGCCTCGCCCTTTCAGGGGCCTCGCGGCGGCCTAGTTTGCCTAAAGAGTTTTAGCTTGTTTAGCGTACAGTCAGTCCTCCTCCTCTCTGCTCTGTAACCACCAGAGCACTGCCGGCAGACACACACACACAGAGACTGACGACTGCCCTGTCCAGCAAATCCTGTCTGTCCCTTGAGCTGATATCTTGTGCAAGTGCGCAGCTAGCACCTCAGCATGTGACTGGGGGGGTATATGTGACTGGGTGGGGTGCATGCGCCTGCGGGGTGTGTGCATGTGCCTGCGAGAGGTGTACATGTGCCTGCAAGGGGTGTGCATGTGACTGGGGGTGTGCATGTGACTGGGGGGTATATGTGACTGGGGGGGCTGCATGCACCTGCGGGGTGTGTGTATGTACCTGCGGGAGGTGTACAGGTGCCTGCGGGGGATGTGCATGTGTCTGGGGTTTACAGTAAGGTCTGCTCAGGCTCAGTCCTCTGCCAGTGTCCCAGTGTGCCTGCCTATGATTGACAGCCCAGGTCCCTATGACCTGACTCCACCCCACCCTCATCCCCGGCCATCCAGGGCTCCACTGCGGTGGTCAGGAGGTCCCAGCTCAGTCCAGTGCCGATCCTCAGCCATGGTGGGCAAGGCGCTCTTCATTCTGCACTGGCACTGCTCATGATCAGCTTCTCTGTGGCTATCTCCCACCAGGAGCTCTTACCCTATGGGGAGTCCGGGGGGACCTGCTGCTGCCCAACAGGAATGATTAGACCTCCGAGGTGGTGAAATTTAGCATAGCCTCATCTCTTCTATGAGGCCGAGTTCAAGGAGCTCTATGTGAGTACAGTACTGAGAGAGACAGAGCACTGACACCAGCACTGAAAGAGACAGAGCACTGACACCAGCACTGCGAGAGACAGAGCACTGACACCAGCACTGCGAGAGACAGAGCACTGACACCAGCACTGAGAGAGACAGAGCACTGACACCAGTACTGAGAGCATTCCAGCACTGACACCAGCTTTGAAATAGAGGACACTGACACCGGTACTCTTAATATATGCAATTCATTTTTATTGCTTGAATTATTTTTTCCCTTATAGACGTGAGTGGGGCCTCATGTCTAAGTTATGCCTCACAAAGCCTAGAGCCGCCTCTGGTTCTCCGATATCCTTTTTGAGAACTGGTGCTCAAAACTGAACGGCATATTCCAGATGAGGTCTTACTAATGATTTGTACAGGGGCAAAATTATATCTCTCTCTCTGGAGTCCATACCTCTCTTAATACAAGAAAGGATTTTGCTCACTTTGGAAACCACAGCTTGGCATTGCATGCTATTATTGAGCTTATGATCTACCAGAACCCCCAGATCCTTCTCCACCATTGAATCCCCCAGTTGTATTCCCCCTAGTATGTATGATGTATGCATATTCTTAGCCCCCAAGTGCATAACTTTACATTTATCAACATTAAACCTCATTTGACACTTACTTCCCCAATTAAACAGTGCATTGAGGTCGGCTTGTAAATTGGAGACATCCTGTATGGATGTTATTCCACTGCATAGCTTAGTGTCATCTGCAAACACTGAAATGGTACTTTTAATCCCAGACCCTATATCATTTATAAGAATATTAAAAAGTAAGGGTCCCAACACTGAACCTTGGGGTACACCACTGATAACCTTAGACCAATCAGAGTAAGAATCATTAACTACTACTCTCTGAATTCAGTCTTTTAGCCATTTACAAACTGATCTTTCCAAGTCTATAGACTTTACCTTACACATGAGCCATGTGTGTCAAACACTTTTGCAAAATTCAGGTATACCACGTCCACCGCCATCCCTCTGTCCTAGGGCACTTAGGGGAATTTCAATAACCCCCCCAACGCAATTCATATAAACACCAACCCAGTGCTCTGGGGGACAGGCTAGCTGCTGAGGGATGTGCACAACCCCCTCTAGATGCCTTTGCAGCTTAATGGTGACAGTAAAACCACAACTAAACCAACTATTTTTACTGCCCCTGCGATTTTACTGCCCACTAGAACTGTTCCAATACAGCCGGATGGGGCTGTACACATGCCATGGCCATAATGTTTGGCTTCACAGCCACGATGAATATAACTCGGGGTGCAGCGTTTGCTAGGCAGTACCTCCTGTCAAACTCACCCATAGAGTTTAATGGGACCAAGCCGCAACCGTGTGTAATGCACCAATTGTTGTGCAGTAGCGTGGCATTATAGGGTTAAATGAGGCAGTGAGGAGGCTTATAACTCTTATAAACTGTGTATGTCACACTTCCAAACTGAATGACTAGAAAATCAACCCTAACAAGGAAAACCTGTCTAAAAATAGGCATTTAAATCTTAAATAACACAGTGGTTGTTTTCCTGCAAATCCAGAGTGTGCTAATGGGGGTTTTCAGGCAGAAGCTCTTGAGATGAGATTGTCAGTGGCATTAATGGGTAAGATGATGCAACCACATCTCCTTCTTTGATGATGAGCAGATGCTTCTGGGTGCTGCCAAGCAAGAAAACAGAAAACCACTTGATCGGTGGTAACTATTCTTTATTACTATCATTACTGTCCTCTCCAGAAAAGCTGCAGTGATCGCACCATTGTATGAATATTTTGTAAGATTGCTAGTACATGTTTTAAAATGGAGCATGAGAAGAAGGCAAAAGCTGATGACACACAGGCAACGCCTCCACTTTGCCAAAATCGAGTAAGGGTCGCTAAGAGGCTACCTGTTTGTCCATATGGAATCTCTACCCTGTAACTAGGGCAGCGTGATGTCGCTCTCATTGCTAGTGTTCGTGTCTGGCTACAGAGGGAGCAATTTTATAGATTAACTCTACCAATTCCATAGTGATCCTGCCACTGATGATTTCTCTAGCAGCAGCACTACTTATAAGTCACCATCCTTATGCCCCGTACACACGGTCGGACATTGATCGGACATTCCGACAACAAAATCCTAGGATTTTTTCCGACGGATGTTGGCTCAAACTTGTCTTGCATACACACGGTCACACAAAGTTGTCGGAAAATCCGATCATTCTGAACGCGGTGACGTAAAACACATACGTCGGGACTATAAACGGGGCAGTAGCCAATAGCTTTCATCCCTTTATTTATTCTGAGCATGCGTGGCACTTTGTGCGTCGGATTTGTGTACACACGATCGGAAATTCCGACAACGGATTTTGTTGTCGGAAAATTTTATAGCAAGCTCTCAAACTTTGTGTGTCGGAAAATCCAATGGAAAATGTGTGATGGAGCCCACACACGATCGGAATTTCCGACAACAAGGTCCTATCACACATTTTCCGTCGGAAAATCCGACCGTGTGTACGGGGCATTAGAGTGACACTAAACGCTGGCTTTAAAAAAATTCTATACAAATATGTATTTTGTGGCTTCCTCCAAATCTCCAAATGCCTTTCTTTTGCTGCTGTGATCAGACTTCCTGTTAGAAGGTGGCTACATTCTTTCTCCATTGTTCCACTATATGTAAAACGTAGACATCCTTTCTAGCTCATTACTGCGAAGGACCAGGAACTAGTTGGCTATGGGATTTGTGGTGTGCACAGAGAAGTGAAAGTGACTGCAGCTAATGCCCTGTACACACGACCGGTTTTCCCATCGGAATAAACTCTGAAGGTTTTTCCGACGGAGTTCCGACGGAATTCCGCTGAAACTGTGATCACACCAATGTCCGATCGTCATATGTTTTCTCATAGACCTTTCATCCTCCTGAAGAAGTGGTTTTTACCGCAAAACCGGTAGGGGAATACTTATACCCCACCTTAACAGAAACTGTACCGGGGAAACCTGCTATGAGTTAGTTCTGTGTGGTGTATACTGTACTATTTTTTATAATTGTCTCTGTATACATTTCTGTGTTTTTAAGATATTGTTTGTACATTGTTACAGAATAAAGTTTTGTATTTAATTAATCAAATTTGTGGTTATACCAGTACCAAGAAAGTCCATCCAATTCCTTTTGTGTATCTATGTGTATGGGATAGCTTCGGCAACTACCCCCACATTTTCACCCTCCACAATCATATATGTCAATTTGGACGATGGTACTCCTTTACTGTTATTAACCTAATGTTATGTGAGGCTATACTCAACGTTTAAAAAAAGAACGCGGTGACGTACAACATGTACGACGGGACTAGAAAAAGGAAGTTCAATAGCCAGTAACCAATAGCTTCCGTCTCGTACTTGCTTCAGAGCATGCGTCGTTTTTGGTCTGTCGAAACAGCATACAGACGAACGGGTTTCCCGATAGGAATTGGTTCCGTTGGAAATATTTAGAACATGCTCCATTTCTAGGCCCGTCAGAATTTTCGAAAAAAAAGTCAGATGAGGCATATACACGATCGGAATATACGATAAACAGCTCCCGTCTGACTTTTTCTGTCGGACATTCCGCTCGTGTGTACACGGCATAATGCGCACTGCTTGTGGCTCGGGAGCCCACAGAGGACGATACAAGGAGGCAGAAAAAAAAGATTTCATGAAAATAGATTACAGTGCCATTAAGTAGTGGTTGTGCATGGATTATTTTTGGAGAATAAGTATATTGTTTTAGCGTCAGTTTTCGCATCATTGATTCAATTTTCCAATGGTTATTGGAGTCAAATCAACTTTTGTTTTCAACCATAGTGATAGGGAAATTTAAAGGAGCAGAATGGAAAATTTTTCTTGTGCGAACCAAAATTCCAAATGTAAGTCCTGGTTCACATTGATGTTACTTTGAAATCAATTAGCGCGATTTCAACGTAGCAAGGTCAGCGTGATTTCAGGTGCTACTTGATAGACATCTGTGTGGCTTCATGCACAGATGTCTATTGAAGTCGCACCTGAAATCGGCAAAAGTAGTGCAGGAACTACTTTTGCAAATCGGTGTGGGGCCGCAAGATCGGTGTCGTACCGATTGGAACAGTGCCATTGCCGCCAATAGGCTGCTCCGACGTAAACTTAGGCTAAATGTGGTTTTCATGAGAAAAATAGTAACTATTGTAATACCTCTGGGATTCCATTCAAATAGGCTTGAATGAAATTTTAACAAGCTTAAAAATGAAATTAGTTGACTCAATGATATCAAGAAAGAATGTTCTGACCTTTTTATTTTTCTGCAAACATTCAAACAAAAATCTGACCTGTATGGCCAGCTTTAGGCCTCATGCACACAGGGAGTTTGATTTTCTCCTCTGAACGCCTTTTGCTCCTGGCAGGAAAAACTGCTTAAAAAACAAGTCGAAAGCTGCATATCGCACACGCGTTTAGGCATTAATGGATTCAATTGGCCTGAATATTCATTTATTCTGGCCATTGGAATGAATGAATTCAAGCGCGACACACATCAAGCATTTCAGTGCGTTTAGATGAGTTTATAAGCTCCACCAGACAAAGTTCATCTCACTTCTATGGTCAGGTTTAGTATTATTAAAAAAAAAGACTTAAAGATTAACTAAACCCACATCATAAAAAACTCTCAATAAATTGTGTATTACATGCTGTTCATACTTAGTCACTATGAGATTCCTTTTCTGTATTCTGCAAAAACCCTGGTTGATTCTGCTCCACCTTCTGTTCATGTCCCCAATTCAGCTAGGAATTTTGCAGCTGTAGTGGCAACTCTGCACATGCTCAGTTTTCAGTGAGTTTCTATACTGAGCATTTCCCCAGAGGGAGCAATTTTATAGATCAACTCTACCAATTCCGTAGTGATCCTGCCACTGGTGATTTCTCTAGCAGCAGAACTGCTTATAAGTCACCATGCTTAGAGTGACACTAAACGCTGGCTTTAGAAAAATTCTGTTCAAATATGTATTTTCTGGCTTCCTCCAAATACCTTTCTTTTGCTGCTGTGATCAGACTTCCTGTTAGAGGGTGGCTACATTCCATCTCCATTGTTCCACTATATGTAAAACGTAGACATCCATTCTGGCTCATTACCACTAAGGACCAGAAACTAGTTGGCTATGGGATTTGTGGTGTGCACAGAGAAGTGAATGTGCATTTCAGTGCGTTTAGATGAGTTTATAAACTCCACCAGACAAAGTTTATCTCACTTCTATGGTCAGGTTTAGGGTTAATTAAAAAAAAGACTTAAAGATTAACTAAACCCACATCATAAAAAACTATCAATAAATGGTCTATTACATGCTGTTCATACTCACTCAGTTTTGCTCAGTTTTCAGTGAGTTTCTATACTGAGCATTTCCCCCCCTATCACATCTGAGCAGCTCATGTGACTATCACATGTGATAAATGACAGCCTACACCCTCCCTCCTCCTCCATGCTGACTAACCAGCCAAACACAATGGGGGCGGATATTACATGTAGATTATTGGAGGCTTCACCTCCCTCTTAGTCTAAGACACAGGCTGGGGGGGGGGGGGGGGGCGTGACACAGCCTGTAACTGAAAGAAACCTGCCCCCACCATGTTATTGCCAAAAAATAATAAAGATTTGATTTCATATATATATTTGAATGACAATTTAAAACAGTTTATTGATATTAGTTATTTATTTTTACTCTGTATTCCAAAGGCTATTTTATTTACATTTTGAACATGTGAACAGCAGCAGAGCACTAGAAGCTCCTCCTGCTTATGTTTCCCTCCAGACAGGATGGGAGAGAGCTGGGTCATGTGACAGCTGTATATTGATTAGGAAAAAAAGGTACTTAGATTTTTTTTTATTAAAATAATTACAGTGCCATCGTCCATATACAGAACTAGAAGATATAATGTAAATGAAACAGTGTGTGTTTAGTATCACTTTAAAGTAAAAAGTTACTTTGTGTGAAAGAGACGCTAATATGTTTTTAAATATGTCTGTAACCTCCCATCTGTACAAAAACTGGAAAATGTAACATCTATCTATCAATGAATGCTATTAAAATTCCAAAATTCTTGTACATAAACCATCATGTAATTTATCCTCAAAAGTCTAAAATTATTTTACATAATCCAGCATGTATTTTAAGTGGCCTTTTAAATAGATATGTTTAATTTTCCAGTGGATTGGCTGTGAATACAGTTCAGTATACCAGGCTATTTCTGTACCATATAGTGTGTATTTAGAGTTAATATTGTTTAGGCAGCACTGAAGAGGTAAAATTCCTCTCCTGTTCCAATTTATTGTGCATGGCTGCTCCACTCACCCTGTGACCTCTCGCTTTCTCCTAGCTGGACATGCTGCTGTGCTGCTGACTCTTTCATTCCACCATGGGTATCTCCGGTAAATACATACCTGCCGCCACAGAGGAGCCAGCTCCCAATGGCAAAAATGAATCTCCACTGGACACTAACTCTCAGGAATCCATGAAACTCAAGAAGGAAATTTCCCTGCTGAATGGGGTTTGTCTGATTGTGGGCAACATGATCGGCTCTGGGATCTTTGTGTCACCCAAGGGTGTCCTTATCTATAGTGCTTCTTATGGCCTTTCATTAGTCATCTGGGCGGTTGGAGGAGTTTTTTCAATATTCGGTGCTTTATGTTATGCTGAACTAGGTACAACCATTACCAAATCAGGAGCAAGCTATGCCTATATTCTGGAGGCCTTTGGTGGCTTCATAGCCTTCATCAGACTGTGGACATCCCTCCTTATTATTGAGCCTACTAGTCAAGCTGTCATTGCCATCACCTTTTCCAACTACATGGTGCAGCCCATCTTCCCATCCTGTGAATCGCCGTACTCTGCTAATAGGCTCCTCGCAGCAGTGTGCATTGGTAAGCCTGGTAGATAAGAAAACAAAACATGAAAATGTTAGTTTAACCAAAAATTTTACTTTGACTTCTGTCAAAATTGACTTTTTAGTGTTGCTTATTTTCTAACGAAAAGGTCATCTGGCAATCCCTTATCCCTCCCTTGCTGTATAAATCAGTCTTGTGGTGTCTATTTATCAATGTCCTCACACAACTTTCACCCAATATATATATATGTATCCAATGGGATCCAAGTGGAACATGTCTGAAGTTGGGTAAATCATTCATAATATTAAAAAAAAAAAAAATAATGTCATTTGATTTGCTAGTAAATTATTAGGGATGACAGCCATTTCAAGTGGAACTTCATACTCCCAATCAACATTGATTATTTTAATCCTCATGCTACCCTGTTTCCCCGAAAATAAGACCTAGTGTGATTGTCAGTGATGGCTGCAATATAAGCCCTACCCCCCAAATAAGCCCTACCCTGTTTCCCCGAAAATAAGCCCTACCCTGAAAATAAGACCTACAAGGACTTTAACTAGGGCTTATTTGGGAGGTAGGGCTTATATTGTAGCCATCACCAAAAATCACGCTAGGTCTTATTTTCAGGGAAACAGGGTACTAGCATTAGTAAATAGATAGGTAAGTATATCATATTTACTTGTTTTAAACTTTTGTTCTTTTTTGTTTATTTTTTTTTTAATTACTTCCTAGATCCTGCCTAGGCAAATGATGTCATGCATCCCAGGAGTCTTCAGGAGGGGAGGAGAGGAGGAGGGGTTTTCTCAGCTAATCACACTCTACTGCATGCATGCTTGAGCTAAGGGCATATGGATTCAAGGAAGTAAATACTACATGAATCATCTGCCCTTAGTCAAGATGGCCACAGCCAGAAATGCTAGGAGGTTGTTTTTCAAAGTGATTTCTCAACAAAATAAACCATGGAGACATGGATGGATGGGGGAGTTTGCTTTGAATTTCAAAAATAAAGTAAATAGCGTTTTCAGTTTGTGGTGCTCAGCTGCAGTGAAGATCCGCTTTAAGTATTGATTACTGGAGATGTGGCACTAAGGCTAGAAATGTAAAAAGCTCATTACAGACAGTCTGTCCTCGTGATCTCCATTAAAAAAAAAAACCTAACAGTTTTGGGTTGAGGCCTTAAAATAAGAACATATTTTCTGGTACCCAGAACATGTATTCAGTTTATCACAATGGGGTTTCTTTATTCTGTAATAAAATTCTTTTTTGTTTGTTTTTTGTTTTGTTTTTTGCATCAACTATCTTACAGCATTCTATGCATTAGTTTTAGTGGAATTATTTCTATTTCTTTTCCAAAATGAAACAAAAATATGATTCACAGCCAACAACAGAGTAAAGCTGTTCAGTAGCTAAAAGATTACAAATGTTAGAATGTCAATGGCTGGGAACCTGTGAAGACAGAACTATGGGAGCTGCCTTTGCAATTAAAGGTGCAAGCTCTGTCATCCTTATAGTGGCTTTACTACCTAGTACTACCTAGTGAGGCAGTTAGACATGTCAGATTTCACTTTTTATCCTAGATCAGCAACCCACTAGATTGACCTTTCTCAACCAGGGTCCATTGAGAGGTTTCTAGGGGTCCCTTGAGAAGAGAATAATTTTCTGACACCACTGATCTTTTTAGTTATTTGTAAGGGGGTCTTTCCAATGACCACAAATATAAGGGGCATTTTTCCCCAATGACTATCATGCTAATGTACCATGAGCTGTAGATCTAGTTATTTTTTTTAACAGGGGTTCTCTGAGTTCGAAAAGTTTTTTCAAGGCTGAGAAAGGCTGCACTAGATCTGCACTGCCAGAAACCGCATGATGTCCTAAAGCATGTACTTGTACAAACAACTAGGCAGTTTCAAAATTTTTATACTAACCGGTTTTATTTGTCAACCCAACTGACAGTGATGTTTTTTTATTATTATTATTATTATTATTATTATTATTATTATTCAGTATTTAAATAGTGCCAACAGTTTGCACAGAGCTTTCCATCATAGAGGGAGACAGTACAGTTACAATACAATTCAATACAAGGGGGTAAAGAGGGCCCTGCTCCTGAGAGCTTACAATCTAATAGGGAGGTGCAAGTGGAACAAAAGGTAATAACTGTGAGGGATGAGCTGATAGGAGAAATAAAAGATTTAGTTGTTAGCTGAAGGTAGGTTAGGCTTTCCTGAAGAGATGAGTTTTCAGGGATCGCCTAAAAGTGGACAGAGTAGGAGATAGCCAGACAGAATGGGGTAGGGAGTTCCAGAGGTTAGGACAGGCTGTGGAAGAGTCCTGGAAACAAGCATAGAAGGAGATGACAAGAGAGCTAGAGAGAGTGGGAGGTGTGAAGAGGATGGTTTGGGTGATATATTGAGACATGATTGGTGATGTAGCTTGGGACAGATTTGAAAAAGGTTTTGTATGTTGTTGTTAGTATTTTGAATTTTATTCATTAGGCAATCGGAAGCCAATGGAGGAATTGGCAGAGAGGGGTAGCTGACACTGAGTGGTTGGAAAAGTGGAGTAAGTCTGGCAGCAGCATTCATGATGGACTGAAGGGGGAAAGCCTGTGTAGAGGTGGGGAGGGAGTTGCAATAGTCAAGGCGGATATAACAAGGGAGTGAATAAATTGCTTGATTTATGTGAATGTAAAGAAATGAAAACCCCAGCTCAAGATACAAGATTTACTGGTAATGGCTAAGTTGGTATCACATGGGAGCACTTAAAGTGGTTCTAAACCTTCTTTAAAAAAAAAAACAAGTCATTCTCACCTGCTATGTGCAATGGTGTGCAAGAGCTGCCTCGAACATCCTCTTCTGGGGTCCCCCACCAGCGCTCCTGGCTCCTCCTCTTCGGCAAGTGCCCCCATAGCAAGCTGCTTCCTATAGGGGCACTCCTGTGAGCTCAATCGTTAGCCGCACTGCCTGCATTCATAGACATAGACAGCATGGCACGGCTGCCCCTGCTCCCTCGTCACAGGATTTGATTTGATTGAGAGCAGCGGGAACCAATGGCTCCCGCTGTTGCCTTTCTGTCCTCTGAGGTGGGAGAGAGTGGAGAGAGCTGCTGCTCTCGGGCACATCGCTTAATCAAGATCGGGCTTAGGTAAGGTTGGGGGGGAACCTGGTCACAGAAGGTTTTTAACCTAAAGGGGTTGTAAAGTCTCATGGATTTTCACCTTAATGCATATCCATGCATTAGGGTGAAAAACCGTCTGTGCTTCAGCTGCCCCCCTAGACCCCCTCTTTTTTTTACCTGAACCCGATTGTTCCAGCGAGGAGCATGAGCCCAGCGGCTCCAGACGCTGTCTCGGATCCTCATTGGATAGATTAATAGTTATAGCTGTCAATCAAATCCAGTGACATGGGAGCCGGGGAGGGGCCGAGTCCTGCTGTCTGTGTCAATGGACGCAGCAGCGGGACTCGGGAGCGTGCCTGCACAGGTGTCCCCATGCAAAGCGGATCTTCGTAGGGGCACACGATGAAGAGGAGGAGCCAGGAGCACTGCCGGGGCACCCTAGAAAAGGGGGATCGGGCTGCTCTGCTCAAAACCCTTGTACAGAGCAGGTAAGTATGATATGTTTGTTATTTAAAAAAAAAAAAAAAAAACAAACCTTTCCAATCACTTTAATGCAGAGAATACATTAAAGTAAAAAACCTTAAAGCGATAGTAAACCGCACCAATTTTTTTAAACCCTGCAAGGTAAAGGCATAATGTGCTAATATGCATCGCATACTAGCACATTATGAAATACTTACCTTAGAACGAACCCCGTCAACACCACGCTGTCACTGCCGACAGAGGCTTCCATCTTCACCTGGTCTTCCTTCCCGGGTTCGTGTCCTCCGGCCATCTGATTGGCCACACAGTGATGATGTCACTCCTGTGCCTACACGCAGGAATCACAGATCACGGCACGGAGCTCTGAAGGGAACGGAACGTGTATACCGTCCCTTCAGAGCGCCTGCGCCTGTGCCGTCACCGGCTGCATGCAGTGTGAATATCTCCTAAACTGTGCAGGTGTAGGAGATATTCACTGTACCTACAGGTAAGCTTTATAAAATTGATTTACCTGTAGGTACAAGTGCAAAAAAAGGGTTTACCGGGACTTTAAGCCTCTAGGGATCTCCAAACTACGGCCCTCC
Source organism: Lithobates septentrionalis (assembly GCA_037952835.1). Taxonomy (NCBI): domain Eukaryota; kingdom Metazoa; phylum Chordata; class Amphibia; order Anura; family Ranidae; genus Lithobates; species Lithobates septentrionalis. The sequence goes on along the minus strand of JBBDGP010001548.1, from coordinate 3,421,435 downwards.
AGCTGTTGCAGAATTACACGTCCCATGAGGCGTTGTAAAACTCTGACTTTTACAGACATGACTAGGCATGATGGGAATTGTAGATTCTAAACAACTGGAGGGCCATAGTTTGGAGACCCCTGCACCACTTTAAAACACTGGTGCCAAACTTTCCATTTTGGTGATTTAACCCATCACCACCAGCACCCACTGAAAGCTACAGTATCACATTTTTTTTTTTGGAATTTTACATAATATTTAAAGGGGTTGTAAAGGTAATTTTTTTTTTTAAATAACAAACATTTTATACTTACCTTCACTGTGCAGCTCGTTCTGCACAGAGTGGCCCCGAACCTGGTCTTCTGGGTTCCCTCGGCGGTTGTTTCAGCTCCTCCCCGCAAGAACTAACCACCTTAATGCGAGCTCCCTCGCATGGTGGTTAGTTATTGCGGGCGCGCTCCCGTGATACAGCCGGCGGCTATAGCCGCTCGCTGTATCACTCGGCCCCGCCCCCCAGCGCGCCGCGTCATTGGATGTGATTGACAGCAGCGCGAGCCAATGGCTGCGCTGCTTTCAATCCATCCACTATAGCCAATCAGCGACCAGGCTGAGCGGCGAAATGGAGGTCGGGAGCGAGCGGCTGAGTTTCAAGGTGTCAGGTAAGTAAAACGGGGGGGCTGGGGGCGGCGGTATTGTCAAAAGTTTTTTCACCTTAATGCATAGAATGCATTAAGGTGAAAAAATGTATACCTTTACAACCCCTTTAATGCATTAGGGCAATTCAGCACCTAATTGAACTCAAAATATTAAGAACGTTTTTATACTAAAACAATGACCTAGCTATATTCTACTTTCAATGCATTCTGTATTTCAGTTGTATATAATCTGTAAAATGCTAAGCGTCATTTAGTGTATATTAAAACTTTTATGCAGGTTTGAATCAAGTAACTGATTGCTAACTTTATGGAGCAGAGTAGATCTTTCTACATTTAATCTTATTGCCAGAGCACACAGCTTACAAAAAACACATTGAGTGGATCCAAATCTGGCTAGACCATTGTATTTGTCAGATTGGCAGAGTGCGTCATGCTCACCGCAGGTCATGTGTTTGATCATGTGAGTGAGCCTCAGAGAAGTGAAACTATATATGCACACGGTTGTGGTGGTTTCATGCAAGCAAATAGTGATTCTTTCTTTTTTGCTCTCATAGTGTTTTACTTGTACAGCTATTCCTGTTCTATTTAGTGTTCTTCCCTTACTTCTGTTTTCCTGTCTGTCTCATGTTCTTCCCTTATTATTGTCTTTTGAAACTCTGTATTCCCCGGATTGTTACAGACAGGATGTAGGTGGAAAGTCGTGCACAAGGAAGTGCTAAAGGACCTTCTGCTGACAGCAGCAGTAAAGTCCCATGACCGTTGTGTACAATACATCCCTCAGTGCTGTCATGTATCTATTATTTTAGAAGCTGAAGAGTAAGGCTCCATGCACACTGGGCTTAAAAAAACTGTTCTCTTGGGAGTAAAAAACACTCATATAAAGCATTTTTTTGTACAAAGTCTAGACGAGTTTAGGAGAGTTAAAAATTTTCTCCCAGTAAGCTCCATTAACCACTTCCGGACCGCCGCACGCTGATATACGTGCTCACTTTGAGGACGGATATCATTGTTATGGCAGCAACTAGCTGCCATAACCCCGGTATCGCCACGTTCGGCCGGTGGTCCGGTACAAGTTAAAAGTGGTCTCTGCGGCGGATTGGCCACAAGATCACTTTTATAGACGGTGGAAGAGGGCCCCCCTCCCGCCGCGATCCCGTGCCCTCCGCGGAGGCAATCGGATCCTTCCCATGGCTGTGGATGGAGACGAGTAAGGGGATGATGGCCCCCACCCATCTCCATGACACTGCAGGGCGGAAGCAAAACGTCACTTCCGCTCATAGCTCTTAAAGGGCCATTTTTTTTTTTACATTTTTTTAAATGACAATTATTTTTTTTTTATTGCATTTTAGTGTAAATGAGATCTGAGGTCTTTTTGACCCCAGATCTCATATTTAAGAGGTCCTGTCATGCTTTTTTTCTATTACAAGGGATGTTTACATTCCTTGTAATAGGAATACAAGTGACACCATTTTTTTTTCTTGTTAAACAGTGTACAAATAAAAAATAAAAGGTAAAATAAATAAGAATTTTTTTTTTTTTTTTAAACGCGCCCTGTCCCGCCGAGCTCACGTGCAGAAGCAAACGCAAACATGAGTAGCGCGCGCATATGAAAACGGTGTTCAAACCACACATGTGAGGTATTGCCGTGATCAGTAGAGCGAGAGCAATAATTCTAGCCCTAGACCTCCTCTGTAATGCAAAACATGCAACCTGTAGAATTTTTTAAATGTCGCCTATGGAGATTTTTAAGGGTAAACGTTTGTCGCCATTCCACGAGCGAGTGCAATTTTGAAGCGTGACATGTTGGGTATCACTTTACTCAGCGTAACATTATCTTTCACAATATAGAAAAAAAAATTGGGCTAACTTTACTGTTGTCTTATTTTTTAATTCAAAAAAGTGTATTTTTTTTAAAAAAAAGTGCGCTTGTAAGACTGCGACGCAAATACGGTGTGATAGAAAGTATTGCAACGACCGCCATTTTATTCTCTAGGGTGTATAAAATGTATAATGTTTGGGGATTCTAAGTAATTTTCTAGCAAAAAAAAACAGTTTTTAACTTGCAAACAACACATCAAAAAAAGATGTGGTTAAGAAACGCGAACCAGAGGGTTTTTTTTTCCTGCCTCTAAACGTTGATCTCAAAATAGGCCTCTAATCATCCCAATGTGCATGGACACAGGACAACATTGAGCTGCTTCTACAGGAAAAACAAAAAACTCCCGTAGAAGCAACGTTTTTTAAGCCAGTATGCATGGAGCCTAATGCCGCGCGTACACACGAGCGGACTTTACGGCAGACTTTGCGCGGCGGACGGGATTTCGTCAGACAATTCGATCGTGTGTGGGCTCCAGCGGACTTTGTTTTCTCAAAAGTTGGACGGACTTAGATTTGAAACATGTTTTAAATCAATCCGTCGAAATCGAGTCCGGTCGAAAAGTCCGCCGTCTGTATGCTAGTTCGACGGACAAAAAGCCACGCTAGGGCATCTATTGGCTACTGGCTATGAACTTCCTTGTTTTAGTCCGGTCGTACGTCATCACGTCCAAATTCGACGGACTTTGGTGGATTGTGTGTAGGCAAGTCCGTTCATTCAGAAAGTCCGTCGTAAAGTCCATCGAAAAAGTCCCCCGGGCAAAGTCTGCCCTAAAGTCCGACCGTGTGTACGCGGCATTAGAGAAGAGAAGCTGTAAGACTTTGGGGGTTATTTGCGAAAGGCAAATCCACTTTGCACTACAAGTGCACTGCAAGTGCACTTGGAAGTGCAGTCGCTGTAGATCCGGGTTGGACATGCAAGGAAAATATAAAACAGCATTTTAGCTTGCACACGATTGGATGATAAAATCAGCAGAGCTTCCCCTCATTTCAGATCTACCCCTTAGATTTACAGCGACTGCACTTCCAAGTGCACTTGCAGTGCACTTGTAGTGCAAAGTGGATTTGCCTTTCGTAAATAACCCCTTTTGTGTTATATTATATCAACCTCCTGCTGTTATCTGCAAAAATAATAACCACTGCAATGTTTAACCTTGTAGAGATATTTTCCTGCAGACAAATGATTTATTGTTCAGTGGGTGGTGGCTTATAGGTTGAATATATTTTTATTAATATTGCTATGATCATGAAACATATGGAGGTACAAAATAAACGGATGGGGATATCAGGTAATAATTTGTCTTAATTGTATAAAACGTATCGCTCATGCTACAGTTTACAATGAACAAAATCATTTGAACATCTTATAAATTGCTACATCATAAAAAGCAAAACATTGTCTGTGAGTCCTGGGGGAAAGGAGAGAAAAAAAAATGAATAAAGGAAGGGGAGAGAGAGAATAACAAATAAAAGAGAAGGAATGAATAGGATAGTGGGTTGGTTGACAAGGTGTGATCTGTAGAAGTCGTATGACTCCCATAGGTCTCCTCTGGGTGGGTATGCCCATGGAGAGAATAAATGATGGAAAGGGGCAGGGGGAGGGTTATTAAAAGAGCAGACGGTGGGTAACGAGGCAGGTGAAGCCAATAATTTGTACCCTGCGTTCAGGCCAACCATCTACTCTAGACTACATGGAGAAACTAGGTGGTGGCTTATAAGCATAGTACTTTATCTATGGATATGGAATAATTGTTGTGCAGTCCAGACAACTACAGCTAGATTGGAGAACCATTGGCATACCTGAGAGTAGTAAACATCTCATTTACGGTTCATTCTTTGGGAGTTCAGTGAACAACTGGGTTGGATTCTTACCAATTATGTTATTAATTAATCCCAGATACCACAGGTGTCTTTCTACCTCCCTCTACAAGTCCATTCCAATCCAAGAGTGTGCATATTAATAGAACGAGCATTATAAATTGATAATATACAATTGAATCCTCATCCAATGTATGTGGATAGCTATTACATATACCTACTTACATAGTTAGGCTAAAGACACATACCCCTCACTTCAAGCATCAGGAAAAAATATATATGTACATGTACCATATCTATCTATCTATCTATCTATCTATCTATCTATCTATCTATCTATCTATCTATCTATCTATCTATCTATCTATCTATCTATCTATCTATCTATCTATCTCTCTATCTCTCTATCCAGATTTTATATTTGTGATCTGTAATATGTTTAACATTGGTAAATTGTGTTATAGCAGCCATTCTTAACTAAGGTTCCTTGAGATGTTGATAGGGGTTCCTGTAGCTGATTGAGCTCCCATTTGATGGTGCCTGCATAGTTCCTACACCAAAACTCTTGGCATAGCCAGATCATCAACTTTTTTTTTTAGCTGGCTTCAAGGGTGGCATTCTGATCACCACTGTAAGAGACCAATTTTTCCCACTCATGACTAGTGTAATATGCATTTTTTCCCCACTGACCTATACCAATGAACTGGTTTTAGCAGGGGTTTCCAGATACCTGAAACATATTTTATGGGTTCCTCTGGAGTAATAAGGTTGAGAAAGGCTGGGTTAGATTATTATTTGTATTATACATAATTTATGTAGTACTGTACCAACAGTTATAGCTTTATTTGACATATATTATTAATGAAGTATTCAAAGCCAAAAATGTTTTTTTTTTTTTTTTTTTTTTGGTTGAGTAGTTAAAGCAGACTTGCTTATAATGTCTGTACCTCCTCCCCCTGTAAAAGTCCCTAGTTCAATGTATGTAAAAAGGTACCTTGTAGAGAATAAGTTAGATTTTTACTTACTTTTACTTAGGAGTAAGCTAAGTATAAATCTAATGTTTTCATTTACAAGTATATTTTGCTAATTAATTTGACAGGGGGAGGGGGCACCGGACATTATAAGTGGACCTTGCATATTAAGAGTTAGAGCCCCTGGCAGATTTTTTGGTCTACATCCTTGCTGGGTAGATTTAAGCTGTTTAGTTGTCCTAGTTACCATCACTAACTGGACAGAAAATGATGGGAAACCCAAAATGTAACCGCTGTAACTTAAAAATAATAGGGAGGGGGGATCCTCCAATGGGGTACCTGTTCCAGTGACACCTGTCTATAAGAGAATTTTGCCCTCACATTAAAAAACATGGAGCTGTCGCTGTTTGCTGACCTGTCGGAAGAGATCCCCAGACATCTTCAAACACTTACATTTTTCATCTTTCTAGCAGCTAAAAAACCCATAGCACGAGCGTGGAAATCACCCGCGATTTATGTCACATTGGTGAAACATAAAATATCCTGGATTATGATCAATGAAAAAAAGTATTTGCAGAGATAAACAAGCTAGGTTTGAGAGAGTGTGGAACTCCTGGATTGAATATCTCCAAGCTCCCTAGACACTGGGCCACCTTGCGAGGGGAGGCCCGTGCTAAGGGGACCTACTCTACTCTGATCTTCTTCTCCTACTTTTCTCTTTTCTTTTCCCCTTTTTTTTATTTCTTGCTTCCCTGTTTTTGGTTCTGACTCTACTTTTTTCTCGGGATCGAGACCCCTTGAATTGAAGTATCAGGATCCATTCTAGAAGCTAATGTTATACATCACCATGTTCTGGAAATATGCATGACCGACAACTTGCTGTAATGTCACTTGATAATTATCCCTATTTGTTGATTTTTTGGGTGCCTAGTGGTTGATACCTATGGGCTTATAGCCTTATGCCCCATACACGCGATCGGACTTTCCGACAACAAAACCGTGGATTTTTGTCCGAAGGTTGTTGACTCAAACTTGTCTTGCATACACATGGTCACAGAAATGTAGGCCAACAAATCCGAACGTGAGAACGTGGTGACGTACAACACGTACGACGAGCCAATAAAAAGGACGTTCAATAGTCATGTGATATCTCTATTACAAACGCTAGTTTGCTTCCGGCTCGTATTTGATTCTGGGCATGTGTGAACTTTTGTGCGCGGACTTGTGTACACACGATCAGACTTTCTGACAACAAAGTTTTGTTGGCGGAAAATTTGAGAACCTGCTATCAAACATTTGTGGGTGGAAAATCCGACAGCATATGTCCGATGGAGCATACACACGGTCGGACTTTCCGACAACAAGCTCACGTCGAACATTTCCCATCGGGAAATCCGACCGTGTATATGCGGCATTAGAGAAATGGTCATGCTAACAAGTAGACCCGGATTGCTAGGCCTGAAACTCTTGTAGTAACTGCTCTGTACAGCCGGTCCTCTGATCACTTTGGTAAATGCACCCTTGCTTTGATGATTACCTGACAATGTTCAAGCATAAGTTTTTGTATTGTGCTTAAAATTGTAATAAAAATTATTGAAAAGAAAAAACATGGGGCTGTAATCTTTCCCTACTGTATCAAAAACTGAAATAAAATTGTCTTTAGATAGACTTCTTTTTTTAAAATTTATTATAGGATATTAATATATAATATGGTAGAATGACAATAATATTATGAGATTTTTAGATGATATAATAGTGCAATAATGATAAAGTTAACACTAATTATGTTAAAAATATGGATTGCTTTTTATACCTTATTCTTTATTGTGCAAGACTTGTAAAAGTTGATTATCTGTTCTGTTGCATTCTTCTATAGTAATTTTTTTTATTGTACCTTCTAGTACTTCTCACCTTTGTGAACTGTGCCTATGTAAAATGGGGCACCCGTGTACAAGACGTTTTCACTTATGCCAAAGTCTTGGCTCTGATTGCAGTCATCATCGCAGGAATTGTAAAGCTCGCTCAAGGTGAGGTACTGGAGGAAACAGAGGAAGAGTTTTTGCAGAAAGCAAACTATGTTATGTGTGGGAGGAATACCAGGCTTGGGAAATTCACATTTTATAAAATGTTATTCAAGAATCAAGATCAGCCAAAATGTACTTTATTTTCATAATATAAAGCATAGTTTTTCTAACCAAGAACCCTATTGATGCTTCAGTGTGGACCACAGGAGGTTCTTTTTACAACCCCACTATTTTGCGTAAAGTAAGCCTTTCCTAAATGTAACATGAGTCTGGTTTCAGGCTGAAGGAAAGTGTCTTTAATTTATTTTTGCAAACTTTAAAAATAGGTCTACCAAGGTCTGCATTAATGTAAGTGTGTACTGTGGTGATTCGGATTAAAGTAGCAGGTTCACTTAGCCTACTGCCTCTACTACTATTAGTTCCACAATTTTCTTTAAATTTCCGGTAAAGTGCTTAGTACATATGTGTAAAGGGGAACCTTGACTCTTTCACCTTGTTCATGATAAGCAGGGTGCTAAGTGGCCAATTGTAATGTTCTAGTCAGTGGCGGCTGGTGTTTTTCTTTTTCTTTTTGGTGGGGCGGCAGGCAACATCCCCGGTCGGTCACCGGTCAGGTCACACACACCGCCCTTCCAGCTGGTTGGCCGGTCATCTAGGAAGGACACTTACCCATCTCGGTTTGCGGGTGGGTTGTGGGCTCCTACGGGTGGTGGGCAGCGGCTTTCTATGTCCTCTCCTGCATAGTGGCGGCTTCGACCATGCGTCTCCTCCTCTTAGGTGTCCAATAGGATCGCCTGTCCTTTCAGCCAATCAGGTGACGGGTCTCAAGACCCACTTCCTGATTGGCCGGGAGGACAACCATCAGTGTTGCGATAGCGAATATTTATTCGCTATTGTCAAACAACTGGGTGGGCTTGGAGCGCAGTGTTCATCCCCCCGAGCCCACCCTTTTTTTTGAAGCCTATTAGAGCCTCTGGCTCTAATCACGAGATTTTGCTTTACTTCTTGTTCCATAGCCAAACGGGAAGTGAGAGGAAATCCCTGCAAATTAAGGGAATTTCTAGGAGACCCCCCAGGTCACCAGAACTAGTGTCCCCATTAGAAGATTTTCCCGCTATTACTTTTTTGGGGACAACCCGAAATTTGGGATTTTCTTTTACTTTTAATGATAATAATAAACAGGACCAATAGAGAGGGTGGATCTCCTTAACTGGGACACAGACAGCAATACAAACTGACAGGTGTTCTAATACCTCTCCACCTCATCCAAAAATAAAAAATAAAAGTTTTGCCTTTAGTTATACTTTAAATATGCATCAAAACAGACCACTGTCTGCCTGGGCCCAGAGGGCTGCACAGGAAGTGTCAAAGGGCCACAAGCAGCCCTTAGTCTATAGGCTGGGCACTAGGGTTGTAGAGGCTTAGCTATAGTGTTGAACTTTTACATTGAATAATCAAAGTAGAGATTTGCTTTAAAAACAGAATTCTTGGTATTAAAGGGATTCCATGCATTGATATATATAGAATATTTGGCTGCCCAGCTGCATCAAATGTCTGCTATGTAACCAATAATATACTAGCTGCAAAATGTTAAGGGCCTGTTCACAACTATGCTTGCAAATTTGTCTCTGTGCAAGAGAAAGACTGGTCACTGGTGCTCTCTCTCCTTGTTTATTGTAACTGGTCTTGTATCCACCCCCTCCTGTAGTTTTTTTGTAGACAGCTTGTAGTGTCAGCACCTGATAGTTCCCACTTACAGCTCCGCTGTCTGTATGTGCAGCACAGTGCTGGTTTTTACAAGGTAATATCTGGTGTTCACACACAGAAGATATTAATTCAGTGTATGCATGTAAATTTATTTTACTCAGTCCTCTGTTTCGTTGTTTCATACGTAACTTTTACTGTCTTTGCATTGTCAGGTCATTCTCAGAACTTTGATGATGCCTTTGCTGGTTCCTCCCATGATGTTGGGCATATTGCTCTTGCTCTGTATTCGGCCCTCTTCTCTTACTCGGGGTGGGACACACTAAACTTTGTCACGGAAGAAATAAAGAATCCAGAGAGGTGAGAATATTATCTGGACAGTGGAGGAGTCCAGGATGAAGGGATATAAATATTGAACTAGCCTACAACCTACAGGAAGGAAAAACAGGATGTAATGACAACATGCTTACTGTAGATGAACAGCAGTTAGTTCAGTAGTTGGTGTCACTTTCTTACTGAATATTCATATCTAATGTTATTTTTAAATGCAAGTTATACAATTTTGCATTTTAAAGCCTTGCATCTCATAGTACGATTGTCCAATCTTCACTAGATCTACCAATAGCTGATCTAGTGAAGATCCGCCAACAGTTGTGTAATACAAGGGTGCAAAGGGCCAGTATGATTGGTTATAACATAAATGAATTTTTTAGGAGCCATTTTAATGGTTCATTATACTGATTAAATATCACAGCAGGTTGGCAGTTCATATATAGGCAAAAACAGAACAAATTTTAGGAAACAAAAAGATGCCCTACATAAAAACATGAAGACATGAGCTGTGACAAAAGATGAGCTGCTCTCATTGTGATTAACTGTTAACTGGAAATTGCCAACCTAGGACAGAGGTGCAAAGCTGTGTAGGGTGACACTGCTCCAAGGCAGCCTGTGGAGATGCCTGGCTGCTATGTAACCTCAGGTGCCTGCCTGGTTTGCGGCCAGAGGAGCATGTAAAAGGAAAGAGAGGCTGGCGGCACTTCCAGGAATAAAAGCATTTTCTTTATTTCAAATCCATAAGAACAACGATATGAGACACATGGTACATACTGGTCAACAGATACGTTTCACACTCCTGTACCTAATCATTGCAATGATTAAGCACAGGCGTATGTACCAGCACACGGTACGTAACAGAATGTACCGTGTGTGTCATATCGTTGTTCTTATAGATTTGAAAAACAGAAAGTGCTTTTATTCCTGGAAGTGCCGCCAGTCTCTCATTCCTTTAAGGTGCCTTACCATTATCTGCTACAATTAATGGTGTCATATCTGAAGTAGTTAAAAACTCTAAAGGCATAGTACATTTTTACATAGTGACATTGGGCCAGCTTGGACCAATGTAACTATGCATATACAATACCTGGCTGATGTCCCTGGAAGCTGTGATAAACTAAAGTAGACACTGCTACTCCAGTGATCTTCGTTCACTTTCAGGTCCCTTGGCGAGCGGTTGGCCCAATGAATTGTGAACACAGGAGATTGGCTGCACAGCACGAATGCCATTCAGAGAATGCTTTGCATTTTCTGAAGGTATACAAAGCATTCCCTGATTGGACAGGGAAAAATTTCTAAAACCAAACTTTTTATTACAAAATTAAAATGACATATATACTGTCCATATTGTATGTTTCCAAGATTCAATAAAACAAAACATTATAAAACTGACAACGTATACAATTACATATGAGTGTGCACCAGACTCTTTATTGTAATTGTATACATTGTCAGTTCTATTATGTTTTGTTTGTTTATGAAAAAAATATGTATATATTTGTAACATCTGCTTTTTTGAGCTAGGTCATACTCTTCTGATCCTGAGTGAAGGTTCTGAGGAAGCATTTACATGAAACGCGTTGACCTCTCTGGATTGTTGAATCTTGGAAACATACAATATGATTTAAAATGTCATGTTCAAGATTTGTGACTAAATATTGGGGACAAATCCCTAGATATTTTAATGTTATGGACACTATACAGTATATGTTATTTTAATTATGTAATAAAATCTTTAATTTTAGAAATTCTTGTTGTAATTCCTGGTACCAGTCCGTTCAATTTTTTATTTTTATTTTTCATACATCATGGGACACAGAGTTAGGCTAATATTTATTACCTACTGGGTTATACGCCATCTCTAGGTGAATGGATACTGGTAGACAAAGTCTTAGGCAGGAAGTGATCCCCTATATAACCCCTCCCATACAGGAAGTACATCAGTTTTTTACCAGTGTCTGCAAGGTGGATGGGCACGTTTGTTTGAGCTCTCTGAGCTCCAGGTCTCTAGTCCCACAAACGGTTCTTAAATTAATCAAAGGATTGACCGATCTGATCCATTTGACACAGGCTCTATATGCGTAGATAAATGGTACCCAAGCCTTGCGAAGAAGACTCAAGATCCTGCAAGGTTTTGCCTGTAATGCGACCTGCATGTGCTGGACCCTGTGAAGTGGAATCCTGGACACCACAGCGCTAAGGCATTCCTGCAGGGTGCTGTACAGGTCCAAGGGAGGGGACCCTAAACATGAAAAGGGTACCCAGTCTTTGAAGGTCCTCAAGGACAGGAACCCGCTGTGATGGGTGAAGATTGGGCTCTTAGTTTCTAAGCTGCCCTGCTCCTGGATGGGTAAGTGAAACTCCCTTATTTACTTATTGTGAGGTGTCCCAGTGATTGTAACAATCAGTCAAACTAGCTAGAGGCTGGGCACCTGTGTGTGGTGACCATACAGGGAGTTTTGGGCTAGCTGTGGGTGTTTGCAAAGTGTACCTTTTTTTTTTTTTTGCTTGTGTCTGGCTGTTTTTTACCTGTATGATGGTGCACGATGGTCGCCTCTTGGTTCGCCATGGCGCACGTGCATTCGCAAGAGCGCTGCTGTGCTCAGCAGTTTGTTTGATGCCATGGCGCACGCGGCAGAGCTGCACATGCACCGTAGCCTTTATCTGGGCGCACAAAGATTTGTTTCATACGCGAATACAGCCGCGCCCATTCGCCGTGCATGCACAGAATGGAGCACAGCCAGCTTATTTAAGCTGTGTATGCCAAGCATGCGGTGCTTCCAGAAGGAAGCTGTGGGACACAGAGCAGGCTCTGAACCAGGCATTTGTAGCGGTTCATTTCTCCCTGGTTTATGACTTATATTGCTTGGTGTGAAGCCAGTAAATGGCATCCTCGAAAATATGTGATTGGGAGAATTCTCTCTTTTCGACAGTCAGCTGTGGCTTTGAGTACAATCAGAGGTCAGATTTCGGCCCTGTCAGTATTATTCCAAAGGATTTCAGACTCCCATTTGCTGGTCCGAACCTTTATGCAGGGGGCAACTCGTTTGCTTCCCCCCATTAGGTCACCTATGTGTCCTTGGGACTTGAACTTGGTGCTGTCTGTGTTAAAGAAACAACCATTTGAGCCTAACAAGGAAATTCCATTAGACTTGCTGTCACGCAAGCTAGCTTTCCTGATGGCCATCACCTTGGTTAGAAGGATGTCGGAGTTGGCAGCCCTTTCGCGCAGGAAACCACACTAGATCCTTCACGACGACAGGGTCGTGTTACGACCTGTTCCATCCTTTTTGCCAAAAGTGGTATCAGCCTTTCATTTAAATCAGGACATTATTTTGCCTTTTTTCTCTCAGCCTCGTTCAGCGGAAGAGAGAGGACCTTGTCCAGGCAGTCAAGGTTTATTTGTCTAGATCTGCAGAGATCCGAGGATCAGACTACTTTTTTGTTTTACCAAATGGACCCAAGAAGGGGCAGGCAGCTTCCAAGGCTTCCATTGCCAATTGGGTCCGTCAATTGGTCATTCAGGCCTACGGTCTTAAACGAAAAGCTCCTCCCTTTAGGGTGAGAGCTCATTATACCAAGGGTGTAGGAACCTCCTGAGCTTTTCGCCATCAGGTATCTGTGGCTCAGATTTGTAAGGCTGCTACCTGGTCTTCAGTGCATACATTCACAAAATTTTATCAAGTGGATGTTCGAGCACCTGACGATTCGGCTTTCGGCTGCAGTGTACTGCGGGCTGCCGTATAAGGTCTGATGGCTATTGTTTGGCAGGGTGTTTGGCTGGACATCCCAGTAGGTAATGAATATTAGCCTAACTCTGTGTCCCATGATGTATGAAAAAGAAAATAGGATTTTTTCATCATACTTACCTGTAAAAATCCTTTTCTTTGAGTACATCATGGGACACAGAGATCCCTCCCCCTTTTTTTTTCAGGATTCAGCGATTGCTACAAAACTGATGTACTTCTTGTATGGGAGGGGTTATGTAGGGGATCAGTTCCTGTCTAAGATTTTGTCTACCAGTGTCCATTCACCTAGAGATGGCGTATAACCCAGTAGGTAATGAATATTAGCCTAACTCTGTGTCCCATGATGTACTCAAAGAAAAGTATTTTACAGGTAAGTATGACGAAAAAATCCTATTTTTTCTATATGTCGAATACTTAAAGGGGTTGTAAAGGCAAAAGGTTTTTTTTTTATCTTAATGCATTTTATGCATTAAGCTAAAAAGCCTTCTGTGTGCAGCAGCCCCATCAGCCCACCCTAACACGAACCTGAGGTCCATCTCTGTCTAGTGATGTCCACAAGTGTCTCAGCTGTCTGAGATTCTCATTCCTGATTGGCTGAGACACAGCAGTGGCACCATTGGCTCCCGCTGCTGTCAATCAAAGTCAGCTAGCCAATCAGGGAAGAGAGGGGGCGAGGCTGGGTCAGGGCTTCGTGTCTGAATGGACACGGAGCTGTGACTCAGCTTGGGTGCCCCATAGCTATCTGCTTGCTGTGGAGGCACTGAACAGGAAGGAGGGGCCAGGAGCACAGAAGAGGGACCCGAGAATAGGATCTGGGCTGCTATATGCAAATCCACTGCAACAGAGCAGGTAAGTATAACATGTTTATTATTATTATAGGAAAACAAATTTGACTTTACAATCACTTTAACAGTAGGATGTGGTACGCAGCAGGGCAGATATTTTGTTTGCATTACCTGATTGGACGAGGTGGAGAGGTGGTGCGGTGACATCACACCATTCACCTAGTCCAAACAGTAGGGTCTACTATAGTGATTTCCAGCTTCCAGAGGCATTGGCCAGGTACAGTGGTCCGAGATGGATAATGTATAATATAGCAATGCCTGGAATTATCATTTAAATTACACTAGCAGGAGACCTCAGGTACCAGGACAGGAAATTAGTTTGTGTTAGGCGAGTAGGTAAAAAGGGAGAAACAAGAAATGGTCTTTACTACCTTTTTATTCTTCTTTTATGTACTCTGCAGAAATTTACCCTTGGCTATTGGGATCTCTATGCCAATTGTGACTGTGATTTACCTGCTGACCAATGTGGCCTATTACACTGTGCTGGACATGCGCTCCATTCTGGGAAGTGATGCTGTGGCAGTGGTAATTTCAATTTACATGGTTACTTCTGACAATGTTAGCCTTTGAATTACGTTTACGTGGTTTTGTTTGAATTTATAAATTTGTTTCAGATTGTCTTCATGTAGAACGGGTGTTGTTGGCTAAGCAGTAACCTTTATTTTTATTTTGTACCTAATAAACAAGTGCACAATGGTATAGGAGGTTTCTAGAATTTCAACATTCAACTTCAAAAGGATACCCATAGCTCCCACCCAAAAAATCAAATTATATTGCATCTTACTAGTCCTTATATGTAGTGACTGCATTCGTTTTCTTTTTCAGGCTAAGAACATTTTTATAATGTATAAAAGATACCCATTGATCTTGCCAGAAATGCAGTGTCCTTGTCACTTCATGTGATGAAAAAACATCAAAAAACATCTCATCTTTCTTTTGTAAAACAGTAATCCTATTATCATGTAATTGAGATAAACGAAGTAAAGGATGTTTAAAGCCCGACCTGTGTGACAACATTGGCTACTTCCACAGATTTCATGGAGAACTGAGTGATGTCACCCTGTGAAAAGAAAATATGTTACTGGCAGGAAAAAAAAAAGAAAACAAATTCAGCCACTACATCTAAGAACCGTTAAGCAGCAATATATTACATTTTTGTTTTTCGGTTTAGATATAATTTTAAGTCCACATACAGAGAGGGAACACATATATAGTATGTTTACTCCAAATAATGTTTTATTCTGTACAACATTATAATATAGCTGGTTGTAATTAAGTCTCATTCAATTGGACTTATTCTAAAATGTTGAAGATATTCCGTTGCTCAACCAAACTACTTTTTCAGTTTGTCAACTGAAGAAGTGGCTTGGTTAAAAGAGAAGTATGTTTTTTTTTTTTTTTTTTTAGATTTATACTTCCCTAGGTGGATGCAGCATCAATCCGATGCTGCATCTGTCCCCCGGCGCCTCTACACTGAGAACCGAGCGATAAAACACCGCCGATCACTTGGTTTTCACAGCCCTGTGAGCAGAGATCTGTAGACTTTCAGTCATAGCTCTCTGCTCATCTCCCTTCATGCTCATTGGAGCGCTGAGCTGTGGCGGGGGCTGGAGCGGGCATCTCAGGCTCGAAGCGGTTTGCTGAGAGGCTGAGACGGGTGTCAGTCATTGCACCTGGCGGATCCAGACTTTCATTGTCGGGATGATGCTGTGCCTGGACTGATATCCATGACATCAGCAGAGAGCAGACTTCAGTCTGCTCTTTCCTGAAAACGGGTCGCAGGAGTGCAAAACAAATTGCACTCCTGTGACCCATAGGAGAAGCCCAGCCAAACAAGCTCAGACTGGACTTCTCCTTTAATGAAATGTACTCAACATTGCAGAATAAGTCCACTACTAGCTATACCATGACCTGGATAAATGAAAACCTTCCCAGACAAATTTAGTATATGCACACCTCTGCCACACTGCACAGCCAGGAATATTACACTACTACATTCTGGTTGAAGCTGAAGTTTATTTTTTTGGGGGGGATGCAGCACCAAACACAGAAGGTATGTGTAATGGTTTCTATCCCATTACCTGCAGGAATCTGCTTCTGGTGAAAAACGTACCCGCAGGGCATCCTTCATAGTAGTCAGATACTGCAGCTATCTTTCAGTGTTTTGAAGAGTAACAGCAGCGACTGCTATGAAGAAAAGTTGCAGCCCTACCCTTCTGCCCACTCCACCACTTATATTGCTCATATTACTACACCCCTACAAGGCATTGTACTCTATGAATGGGCATAAGATAATCCTGTCACTCCACTGCTCCTTAATTCCCAGAACTAGATTCTTTGTGGGCATGTAGTAATAGGAGTGAATGATGAATGGTGGAGAAGTCAGAAGGGGATGGGCTAGTGGCACAACCTTTCTCAGTAGCCGCCGCTGCTGTTATTGTTCAGAGCGCCAGAAAATAGAGGCTCAGAGCTGTATCTGACGACTATGGAGAAGACACTGCAGGGAAGATTTTTACCAATAGCAGCTGCCTGCAGATAAAGGGATACACAACATTACACATACCTAATGTGTTTAGTGCTGCATCCCCCCCCCCCCCAAAAAAAAATATATACCAAACTGCAGCATTGGGCCCCTTTTACACTGGCATTTTGGCCTAACTGGCGGACCTGATCAGACAGTCCATGGAGCTCTAGGGACAGGCAGGTGTAAATGGACTTGTGTCTGCTTACACCCACCTACCATCGAGTCCAATCAGGTTTAGTAAAAAAATGGACTGCGTCCTCTTCCATTTTGGTTGACCGGATCAGAGGTAGCCTGATGTAAACAGACATCAGAGTCTGCTTACACCCGGCCATCCGTAGAGCTCAGTGGGGTCTACCCATGTCCACTCTGCATAAACTGAGTGGGCACAGATGTGATATCCATCCCATTTGGCTCTGAGCAGTGGGGGATCTGCTCATAGATCCCCTGCTGATCTGAGTGAACTCCGCTCTATATGAAAGGGGTCTTACTAAATGGGTAATAATGCTGGCTGTCTGAATAGGCTTGGGCAAAGGGTGACACAGGTAGCTGTATTCATGAACAGTGGCAGGCTGGTGCTCCAACGGTCACGCGGTGGGGGCATATGGACCTGGCCACAAATCCCTCCGTCTCTCCAGCCCGTCACTGCGCACCATACACCCCCCCCCCCCCCCCATCGTTGGCTCTCTTATGCTGTGCTGTTATCTCTAGATGGACCTGCAGGAGATAATAGGGGGCTCTGTTCAGACTCCGGTCTTGCAGGGTGATGAAGGCGAACAGAAGATTGCCAAGCAGGCTGACGCAGGCGATCATGGATGCTAGCTTGATGAGGTCGACAGGGAGAAGGGATGCGTTGCTTTTTTCCAGCTCCTGGCCAGCCATGGAAACAACAGCTGCTGCTGAAGCTGGATTCCACTCTTAGTCATGGCTGGTGGGTAGGTCGGTCAGTCCTGGGCATCACAGCGGCCGGGCGTCTCCTCCCTCCTCCTCCTAGGCCAATAGGATCGCTTCTCCTTTTTACCAATTGGGAAACCGGTCTCAGGACCCACTTCCTGATTGGCCAGGAGAAGAATCAGTGTGACAATAGCGAATATTCATTTGCTATTGTCACACAACTGGGTAGCCGGTGTGCCCACCCTTTTTTGAAGCCTATTAGAGCCTCTGGCTCCAATCAAAAAACTTCCATTGGAATCCATGCATCCAGCGCCCCGCATGTAGATTAGGGGGCCAGACGCATGGATGGGGGACGGGTCGCCACTGCTCATGAACCAGGAAACAGTGTGTTACCTGCCTGGCTAAGCAGTGTGGCAAATATATGTAGCACACAAGAATAGCTACATAGTATTAAAAATCTATATTTCAGCTGTGTGTAACAATTTTCCTGAAGTTTTGCTTAAAAAGTGTAAATTTTTTGTGCCCAAGAGGAAAAAAGAGATACAAATTTTAAAAAGCAAAATTCATGAATTTTGTTATTGATAGAAAACAGCAACATATAAAAGGAGAAATGTGAGTTTGCTACAGTTTTGTCAGTAAAAGAGGTTCTCTGTCTTCACATCATTCAGTCAATGTGGTCCTGGATCCCTCTTTTCCCAGACATTCGCTGATCAGATATTTGGAATCTTTAACTGGACGATCCCACTTGCCGTGGCTCTGTCATGCTTCGGGGGTCTGAACGCTTCTATTCTTGCTGCTTCCAGGTAACAGAATTGGTTACTAACCTGTCTCTGTAATTACTGTACTACACAAAACAAGTTTTTTTTTAAACTCTTTTGTTGTCACCTATTTAGCATGCTCATTACTTTATATCTGAAAACACACCTTACAGGTCCAACCAAACATTAGTTACAGGAGTAGACATTTCACATAAATTACAACATAGTTGCCTGTACCAAAATAGTTTTGTGGAACCATCAATCTAGCCTAAGGCCTTGATCACACTATCAGCGGTGACCTGCGTTTTTCTGTACTGGATAAACACAGATCATCACTAGGGCACATAGAAAGCAATTTTTATGTGTCCCATTCACACTGCAATACTGGTGTGATGTGTGGTGTAATAAGCTGCAGTAATATGCAGCATGTCTACATTTTTTTTTTTGTGCAGAGCACTGGATGGCACAGCATGTCACCACACTGCAGCAAAATACCCTGCACTGCTGTGTGGTGACATTAATGAAGTGTCACTATGTGACACTTCAAATACAGTTAGGATAAAAACATAGCCCGCAACTGTCCCTGATTTCGAGGGACTGTCCCTGATTTGGAGCAATGTCCCTCATTCGTCCCTCATTTTGGTCTGATCTATATAGATTTATATAAAATGCACTTTTTATCTTTCAAAAAGTGTTTCACCTGATTTCTAAATTGCTGCATTTGTAAATTCCAAAAGCCAATATAAAGGAATAGTAGTGGTAAAAAAGCACTCGTGGGTTTAACCAATCTTGTTTTTTTCTACAATTCTCCTTTAAGGGGGCGTGGCAAGGGGTGTGTCCTATGCCTGCATACTTTTGCTGATAGGTGTCCCTCATTTTCATCTCAAAAAGTTGGGAGGTATGATAAAAAGAAAACGTGTTGTGTGATGTGCTGACATCTCATTGCACTGCTCCCCCTTGCCTGATCCATGTGAGCTAGTGTGAACCTAAATAACAAGAGAATAACACTGACCAAAGACTTTACACTGCTCCATGTGCATGCAGCGCTCATACTAACGCATATGTAGGTGTAAATGTGTCCACAGAGTTTCCCTTTGTCTTTCATACTAAACTGCAGTGCATAAACATGAGCCAGAAACACAGGAAAGAATAGTATTTCTACTTGACATGCATTTTCATGCAGCAGAGTGCAAGTGTTTTAGTGAATCAAAGCAAACACGTGTAAATAGGCCATGTGAAAAGAATAGAATGTAGGTGAAAATGATACAGATGTAACCAGTGAATCTTCACAAATAATAAATAATTGGTCTGAGGGCTTGTTCACACCAGATGCAGTCCAGTGCATCTTTATGCTGCATCAAAAACACATGGACAGTGTTTAACCCTTTCATGCCTAAGCTTATGTCTGACATTTGTTGCTTACAAGTTAAAATTAGCATTTTTTAGAAAATGACTTAGAATCCCCAAACATCATATATATATATATATAGATAGATCTATATATATATATATATATATATATAGATCTATCTATATATATAGATCTATATATATATATATATATATAGATATATATCTATATATATATAAAGTTTTAAGCAAAAACCCTAAAGAATAAAATGGCGATTGTTGCAAAAATTTTTGTCGCACGGTATTTGCGCGGTGGTCTTTCAAACGCAATTTTTGGGGAAAGAAGAAACTTTCATGCACTAAAATTACCTTCTCCCTTTAAAAAAAAAATTCTTATCACTTTTATTGCTGTCACAAGGAATGTACCCTTTTGACAGTAATAGGTGATGACAGGTACTCTTTATGGAGGGATCGGGGAGACCCCAAATCCCTCTTTTGCACTTAAAAATATTCAGATCGTCAAAATTGGCGATTCTGAATACTGTCATTTTTAAAAAAAAGTTGTGACGTTGGTTCCGGGAATTTACATCAGAGACCCGATCAGAGCTGAATCCAGCCTCATTCGGGTCTCAGCCTAGCTGGCGGACGCACCGGCTGGTGGCTCGGGTCTCCCGGTGGGACGGGAGGCCCGGGAAGAGCGGTGGAAGGAGGTGGGGGGGGGGGACGTCCCCTCCTGCTCCTTTATAATCTGGGGTGCATCAGTTGTCATCACTAAAGAGCCAACCGCTAGCTATAAAAAACGGTACCATGGTGATATCTGCAGCTGCAGGCATCACCCTGATATAACCCCTTTAAGCCTTGAAAGCAAATTTGCGTACGGTCGGTGTGAAGGGATTAACATGGATTCAAATGGCCCTAGTTGACATCAGTGCAGTGCGTTCCAGTACAGTCACTAAAAGTAGAATTTGCTGCATTTTTTCTGTATAAAATCATCTGGAATGTGGAAAAGCGCATCAAAACCGCACCGGAATCCATCAAAAATGCGCATCCTTAACCCCTTGGCGCCAGCTGCATGCAAATATGTGGCCTCTCTGCGGGTGGGCTTTGGGAAAAAGAGCTGTGCCAAGAGCGCTCACGCTGTGCGCTCCCAGCACAGTTACCGGCGACTAACGGAAAGTTTCCAATCACTGCTTGCGAATAGGAGCTTTCCGATTATGTGACCACCATGACTGCCAATCACGGCGGGCGGTCACATGATCATAAATCCCACCATAGGCGTGCGCACGGGGTGTGCCGGGTGTGCCTGGGCACACCCTAATGCCCAGGCACATCCAACACACCCCAGGACTTTTTTGGCAGCAGAATGTGCAGGATCTCTATTTCGGAGCCTTTGGTAATAAACAATGGCAGCGCTGTACTCTGCGAGTGGTGGGACTATTATTTAGTTGGCTGTGTAACTCTTGTGAGTACAGCTACTGATCGCGGAGTGAGCAGGCAAGCGGCCGCATTTTCCGATGCTACTTCTATAGTTCCGGCTACAGCATCCCTGACAGCTGAATATCACTCCGCTGCCTGCTTTCAGTGATGCTGTAGCCGGAAATAAGGAAGTAACATCAGGGCTGGATTAACCCCACTGATTTTGTTATTAAGTCCTGCCCGCTGCCACCCCGGGGCTTCCGCAGCCCACCACTGCCCTTTGTCCGCCGCCGAGAAAACCATTGGTTGCCAGGACTGTCCCAGGCTGAGGAGGAGGATGTAACTTTCTCCTCCCTGCTCCGCCTCCGAGTGCCCCGCCTCCCAGCTTCCGCCCTGCAGTGAGTGCCGACAATGGAAGAAACTGAGGTGAAGGAGACCCGCCGGGACTTGGAACTCAGGACGTGTCACTGACTGGTAAGGAGAGAGTGGGGGGCACAGACTCTGGCAGTATGAGGGCGTCAGTACAGCAGGCAGGGAGAGAGGGTGTCCTCCCTTGCAGTGCAAGTCACACTGTATGTGGAGTTAGTACCAGGGAGAAGCTGAGAAATGGGAGTCCAACCTGCTATGCTGGGATTTGTAGTCCCATGGAGGGGGGGCAATATTCACACATGCTGGGAAAGGGGGCTGGTCATATAAAGGTAAAATAATCAGTGTTGTGAGGGGGGCTGCTATGGCTGACCTGACCCCCTTCTAGAAATACACTATTGTCTGGTTTAAAGGGGAACTCTGCAGACTCTGGGGTAAAGGGGAACTCTGATGTAAGTGGGATCTCAGTGGACTCTATGGTAACCAGAGACCCCCTCACATCAGAGGCCCCCCCTTACATCATAGTCTGAAGAGATACCCTTTGTGTTAGAGCCCCCTTACAGTGTATATAAAGGGGGACTTTGATGAAAGTGGGGACTCTGGGAACCCTGATATAAGAGTAAATACTGGGGACTCTAGTGACCAAAGACCCCCTTATATGAAAGTTCCCCTTACACCAGAGTCAACGGCATTCTTTACATCAGGTTTCCCAGTGTAAAGGGGAACTCTGGGGAATCTGATGTAAGGGGGGAACTGTGATATAAAATGTAACAGTTGACTCTTGTGTAGCGGTTAAAAGGCGGTAAAAGAATGGCTCAACTGCAGAGTTTTCCTGCCCCTCAACCACTAGTGTAAACAATTAAATGTTTTAATCAGTTAAAAAATAAAGTGTTTTATTTTATTTTTTTAACATTGATAAGTGTTAAAAAATGTTTTAATACATTTTAAAATGTTTGTTCACATTTATTTATAACAGTGCGTGTGTGTATATGTATGTATGTGTATATGTATGTATGTGTATATATGTATATGTATGTATGTATGTGTATATATGTATATGTATGTATGTGTATATATGTATGTATATGTATATATGTATGTATGTATGTGTATATATGTATATGTATGTATGTGTATGTGTGTGTGTGTGTGTGTGTGTGTATATATATATATATATATATATATATATATATATATATATATATATATATATTTAAAAATATATATACACATACACACGTGTGTGTTTGAGCTTTGGGGTGCACACCCTAATGCAATAGGCTGCGCACGCCTATGAATCCCACCCTGCGTCCCGGCAGGCGCCGTTTTGAATAGGTTAACTGAGATAAAGGAAAAAAGGAGGGGGCAAAAAATGCACCTTAACGCAACAAGACCACACTGAACTGCATCAAAAATGTGCATGCAAAAACACATCCAGAATACAGAAATTGTGATGTGAACCAGCCCTGAATGGTTCCAAATTCTCTGTAGAGTGCTGCAGAGAAAGTGTTTGCCTTCTCTTTAAATGAGAAACACAAATAAATCATGTGTTTGTATTTGCCAGTTTTCTGTAAAGCTTTTCCAAGAAGACAGATGCTATGTTCTGGGCAGGTGGTTGTAAACATAACAACTCCTCTTATTTTCTCTATTTCTGTCTAGTAAACACACAAGTAAAAGCATTTGGTTATTACTGTTTGTTAAGTGCAAAAAGTACCTGATGATCTTGTCAGAAATTCAGTGCAATCTTGCATCTTCTACAAGCTGTGAAGTTACCTCAAGGATTGCTATTAACCGTGGCCAGTTCACCTTTGTGGACTACAGAACACCAGCATCCTAGCTAACAATGACATTGTGCAGCCTGGGCCACCAGCATCCTAGCAACCAATGACACTGTGCATCCTGGGCCACCAGTATCCTAGCAACCAATGACACTGTGCATCCTGGGCCACCAGCATTCTAGCAACCAATGACACTGTGCATCCTGGGCCACCAGCATCCTAGCAACCAATGACACTGTGCATCCTGGGCCACCAGCATCTTAGCAACCAATGACACTGTGCATCTTGGGCCACCAGCATCCTAGCAACCAATGTAACTGTGTGGTTTGGGCTACCAGCATCCTAGCAAACAATGGCACTGTGCAGCCTGGGCCACCAGCATCATAGCAACCAATGAAACTGTGCAGCCTGGGCCACCAGCATCCTAGCAACCAATGAAAGTGTGCAGCCTGGGCCACCAGCATCCTAGCAACCAATGAAACTGTGCAGCCTGGGCCACCAGCATCCTAGCAACCAATGAAACTGTGCAGCCTGGGCCACCAGCATCCTAGCAACCAATGAAAGTGTGCAGCCTGGGCCACCAGCATCCTAGCAACCAATGAAACTGTGCAGCCTGGGCCACCAGCATCCTAGCAACCAATGAAACTGTGCAGCCTGGGCCACCAGCATCCTAGCAACCAATGAAACTGTGCAGCCTGGGCCACCAGCATCCTAGCAACCAATGAAACTGTGCAGCCTGGGCCACCAGCATCCTAGCAACCAATGAAACTGTGCAGCCTGGGCCACCAAAATCTTAGCAATCAATGACACTGTGCAGCCTGGGCCACCAGCATCCTAGCAAACAATGAAACTGTGCAGCCTGGGCCACCAAAATCTTAGCAATCAATGACACTGTGCAGCCTGGGCCACCAGCATCCTAGCAACCAATGACACCATGCAGCCTGGGCCACCAGCATCCTAGCAACCAATGAAACTGTGTGGTTTGGGCTTGCCAGCATCCTAGCAACCAGTGCTGATATGCATCCAAAAATGGCAGTACGGGGGTGGAAGGTGTCCTGTTGTCTCAACACGCTTGTCTGAGGGTAACAGTGCTGCTTCTCCTAGATTCAGTGCAGTGACTGAACATTGTCACACTAGGACAGGAAGTATGTTACTAGCTAAATCACCAGATGAAAAAACAGGGAAAAATGCTTGAAAAAAAACAAAACGAATGCAGCACCTCATTTAAAGACTGGCAACATTTATGTTTTTTTTAATATATATAGCTACACTTTATTGTGTCTTATGTTTCAGGCTCTTTTTTGTGGGATCCCGAGAAGGACACCTTCCTGACGCTCTAAGTATGATCCACGTGGAGCGATTCACGCCTATCCCTGCCTTGCTGTTTAATGTAGGTGCTCCCTATGCCATTTCATCTTATGATCACTGTAATAACTCAGACAGGACTATACCAGTTTTGAAATCAACAGTAACCTCAGAAAAGGCTGAGGGAAATCCCATGCCGTGGTTTGGGAAAGTGCTGATTAATGAATATATTTTGAACAATTTCGTCAGAGATAATGAAAAAAGGAAGCTGTGATGTATGTGAAAAAGTCAGCTGGAGGAAGTGTGACTGGCAATTTGCTGTCACAAAGCTAAATGGGAAGGTGTTGTAACATGAAAGGCACCCATATAGCATCCATACAATAGCTGGATCTTTATTAGATTCAGTCAGCTCTGGGTCATCCTGGTCATTTCTTTTGCCTTACAGCAATAGTTTGGGAGAAGATGATTCTGTTCAGCTAGTCTTGTATTTCACACATGTGCCATATTGTCCGTATTGACTGTTTTCTGGGTCATCTTCCTTCTCCTTGGACAGTGGTGATGATATGGATTCAGAGCCCAATGGGCAGGCAGAGACAAAGAGGGGACACTTCAAGCTTCAAAGCTCAAATAGACCATGTACTGTAGGTGTCTGCTGATTGACTATGCAGTATGGTGTATGTGTGCAAATCACAAGACTTGCTGAACAGAACTGCAAATCATTTGGCTAGTAAATCAATTTATAACACATGTAGTTCAACTACGGATGTAGCTGTATGCCTGGTGAAATTATTTAATGGAAAAAATGTATTGAGAGGAATACAGAGGTGGCCATGGCTGATCTCCTTTGAAAAATGCCCGACTGTCTTTAAATGAATACTTTCATAGTAAGTGACCCAGAATAAAAATTCAGCTCAGAAAAGACAAATGAATAGAATTTTCTGATAATAGCTCCCAGCTATGTACAGAGAAAAAGGAGAGTGATATAAGGTAGGAGCGACCTGCCCCTTGTTTAAATGAATACTGTTATGCCGCTTACACACATTCGGATTTTACGACCGGAAATGTTCGATGAGAGCTTGTTGTCGGAAATTCCGACTGTGTGTATGCTCCATAGAACATTTGTTGTCGGAAAGTCCGTGTTTGAGAGCAGGTTCCCAAATTTTCCGACAACAAAACTTGTTGTTGGAAAGTCCGATCATGTGTACATAAGTCCGACGCACAAAAGTCCACGCATGCTCAGAATCAAGCAGAAGAGCCGCACTGGCAATTGAACTTAATTTTTCTCGGCTCGTCGTACGTGTTGTACGTCACCTCGTTCTTGACGTTTGGAATTTCCGATAACATTTGTGCGACCGTGTGTATGCAAGACAAGTTTGAGCCAACATCCTTCGGAAAAAAATCCACGGTTTTGTTGTCGGAAAATCCTATCGTGTGTACAGGACATTGTAAGAGATTAATGGATGCTGCCATTACTGAACTCTCCTTTGAGAATGCTAATTCCCTGGCTGTCCTTCTGATGGTTTTGATATCAATGTTGTCTGAGTCACTGACTCTGGGACAGATATTGAGATAAGTAGTTCTGACACAAGTTCATTTACAGCATGCTTGTTCTAGGACTGTGACTGAAACATACAGAATTCAGACACAGCCAGGCATCTAGCATTTTCAAAAGGAAAGCTGCAATGACAGCCCTCTTATGTCTCATAAGACAAAATCACCATAAGTGGAAGAAAAAAATCATAGTAACATAGGAGACAGTGGATTTTTAGGAGTAATATTTTTCTAAGGGGTGTTATTAATTGCTGCATTACTAATGAAAATTAAATTATAGACAATGTAATTGGAATATATGACTACACATCATTTGTAGATAATGAAGCATCATCCAGGATTAAGTATTACCAAATTATTGGCACTAGACGGTTAAAAAGGTGACTTTTTGAAAGAAGTACTGTATATGTAAAATGGTTAGATACTGTATGAATATAGAGCTTCAGATAGAATGTTACTCTTGGATACCTGTAAAACATTTGATCATTTAGGCACCTTAGCATATCAAAATCGTGGGCAGAATCACGCAATTCTGCCTGTGATTCCAGATTGCGCTAAAATCTTGGCATAACATGCATAGTGGCACCCTAAACATGGTAAGCAGGTACACATTTTGTCATGCATTTATTTTCACGCCACATTGCAACGTTCCACACCCAAAAAAGTTCTGCAGCTTCTTTGGTGCATTTGTCACGCATAGGGTAGTCCATTCAAGTGAATGGGCTTGCCTTATGCGGGATGTGTGGAAAACGCACAAAAAAAAAACAAAAAACGAATGGGAATGTGCTTTTCTGCTACACGAAATTTGAATGGGGTATTTTCTTTGTTGAAGATAGATGTGTGATTTAAAAAAAAAAAATTATATTACAATTTTCCTCTGAGATAGTCTAGAGTAGACAAACACTGCAAGATTTAGGCAGACCATAGATGATGCTATTTTCTTTCTTGCAACTACGGGTTGTAGGAAAGAAATTTTTTTAATTCCCCCATTAGCACAGTCAGTGTTGATGGGGGAATCCTTCCCGCAAAGCTATACAATGATTACTGCTAGTGGCTATAGCCACTGGCAATAATCGCATGAAATCGGACATGCTGGTTGATCGATGGTACAATCAGCCTGCCCATACATGAATCAAATCTCATCTGGTCCCTGCTGAACCAGCTGAGATTTGAACCATCTATGGCCGGCTTTAGTTTCCTCTAGGAAATGTCATCCAGGCACTGTATCAGCCTCATGTGCTGTCCTCTGCAGCCTTCCAATGGACTTCAGCTTTACTTCTTAGCAAAGTGAATGTTTACTAAGCTTAGTAAACTTAGGTGAAGTAATGTTCACTTTAATTAACCAGTCATGTCTCAGCAAAATTTTCCTTGCACATGACTGAGAATTTAAAGTGAACACAGGCTCACTGTATTTTTACAACTTTTAGCTTGCTAAGTGAACAGCCTGCATTCCTCAGTAAATCAAACCTAATGTCTCTTGTATGCAGGGGAACTTAAACCCTTCCCGTTGTTGCCTCCCGGCCTTTTAAGAACTTCTAGATGCAGGAAGGTGGGTCATGTAATGCTGTGATTGGCTGCCACATGATCAGGAACGCTCCCAATTGCATCGGGAGCTTTCTGGTCCCTGGCGTTGACTGTGCTGTGAGTGCGCAGGGCGCAGTGAAGGTCCCTCCCCTGTCACCATTTTTCTCTTGGTGTCTGGAAAACTTGTCAGAAGTGATTCATGCTGATAGCAGAGACAAAAAGGACACTTAGTGCTTTTAATTGAGACAAGTACACATTATAAAAGGATATGCTTTCTTCATATTTCAAGGTTTACAAGTGTTCCTTGTGCTAGCGGCTGCTCTCTTTTGAAAGCAGTACTTGTAAAATGGGTATATATGTTCGGGGCTCCCATCCCTACAGCTACCCCACAGCTTTGATCTTTCAGTGCTGCCGGAGTTAATATGAGCCACTAGACCTGTCACAGGAACTCGTTGAAAGTGACAACTATGCCCACCCTTTTCGCCCTCTCCTTCGTTCATAAGAGCTGTACTTGCAATGAAAAGTGCTCTATGAATGGAGGAGGTGTACCTTTCATTCATCTGCTCATCCTACATTCATTTTCATTGTAAGAAGCAATAGTGAAGCTTTTATGAATGGAGGAAGGGAGCAGAATGAGCGGGCATAGTCAACAGTTTTGACGAGCACCTGTGACAGGTCCACTGGTCCAGTGGCTTTTATTAAACCCCACAGCACCAAAGATCACAGTTGCAGGGGTATGGGGTGCAGAGGAATGGAGCTTTCACCAAACAGAGCAGCCCCCCGCATAATAGAGACTTCTCATTCAATGTAAGTGCCATCCCTTGGGAGTTAAAAAAAGATCAAAATTTAAGCTTTAAAGAAATGTTATGTTAAGAATGCTAAAAATTGCTGATAGGTACTGTATAAAGTAAAGGGAATCAGAGGTGCCTTCACATGCATATAGCAGCTTCCATTATATTTTACTTTGCACGAATACTGATCTGATTGGGCAGAGCTTTCTCAATATACTAATAGGCCAATAGGAATGTGTGAAGGTGGGGCTTAGCAGAAAACACCGACACTACCAGGAAGTGTCAGAGCTTTGCCTGATCAGACCAATCTAGCATTATGGAAAAGCAAAGGACACTGAAATCTGCTGCAAGCGTGTTCAGACATCTTTGGGTACCTACACGCAGCTCATAGCGGTCAACAACTTTCATTATCCTTAAAGTGATAGATTATGTCTAATAAAAATGCAACTGCTAAGCAAAAACAAAAAAAGGCTAGAGAGATTTGTATGACTGCTCATGCTAACCATGGTCTGTCTACAGGGAGCAATGGCTCTGGTGTACCTGTGTGTTAAGGACATCTTCCAGCTCATCAACTATTACAGCTTCAGCTATTGGCTGTTTGTGGGTCTCTCTATCGCCGGACAACTGTATTTGCGCTGGAAGGAGCCAGACAGGCCTCGACCACTCAAGGTTATTATTTTACATAAATTTTCTTTCAATTCTTTGGTGTCTTTTCTTGCTGCTTGCATTTTCGCTGTTTAACACCTTTTTTGTCATCTGGTTGTCCTGTGATGTTAAATAATATTAAACACTCAGTATTGTATAGCTTAACATATTGAGGACAATAAAATAAACATTCCCCAGTGAACTAAATGTTCAAATTCTTACCCAAGCACTTTATAAGAGTTGGCAATGGATAGTGCAGTATCCAGTCAATCTGTTAGCTTGGAGAAGGAACGGGGGGAGGAGGCGAGAGGAGCAGGGGAGTGACTTGCCATCCTCGGCTATGGGGCTGTGGATTTCTATTGATGCACACAGTGTAGGAAGATACAACTCTAGTCTCTGCATGCAAGGTTGGCTCCATAGGTTGCTGCAAGAGAAATGAGCTAACCTGAAACTGGAAACCTCGGGCAGTAATCATGATACCAGCTTAAACAGGAACATAGGCAAGGATTAAAAGATAAAGAAGCTGCATACTCTGTGTGTGATTAAATTAGCTGCTGAATGTGCTCAAAAAAACTGAGGATTTAAAATCACTTTAAAAGAGAAGTTCAGGAATTGAAAAAAACAATAATGCCGCGTACACACGAGCGGACTTTACGGCAGACTTTGCCCGGCCGACTTTTCGACTGACTTTACGACGGACTTTCTGAATGAACGGATTTGCCTACACACAATCAACCAAAGTCTGTCTAATTCGTACGTGATGACGTACGACCGGACTAAAACAAGGAAGTTCATAGCCAGTAGCCAATAGCTGCCCTAACGTGGCTTTTTGTCCAGCGAACTAGCATACAGACGAGCGGACTTTTAGACCGGACTCGATTTCGACGGATTGATTTAAAACATGTTTCAAATCTAAGTCCGTCCAACTTTTGAGAAAACAAAGTCCGCTGGAGCCCACACACAATCGAATTGTCTGACGAAATCCAGTCCGCCGGGCAAAGTCTGCTGTAAAGTCCGCTCGTGTGTACGCGGCATTATACTCACCTAGGTGGATGCAGCATCAGAAGCTGCATCTGTCCCTGGCTGCCTCTAAGATCGAGAACTGAAAAATTAAAGACCAGTGATCACTCAGTTCTCTTTTTCAGTGAGCAGAGACTGTCAGTCACCAGCTCTCTTCTCTGCCCCTCCAGCACTCACTGGAGTGCCAGCTTGTGCAGCGGCTCTCTGAGAGGCTGAGCCAGCTGCTGATCCAGGTATCTGGGTTGATCCCGACATTGAATTCGGGATCGATCCAGAGCCTGGACTGGCTGAGGGACGTCAGCAGACAGCAGACTTTAATCCGCTGACAGCTAAAAGGGGTCAGAGGAGTGCAGAACGAAGTGTACTCCTGTTATCCACAAGAGATGTGGGGCCAAAAGATCTTTGACCCTAGTTTTCTTTTAACCTGTTATAAGGGATTGCTTCATAAACACTAAAACAGTGGAACTGATGTAAGAAATTTGGGGGAATTGAAAAATAAGGATAGTTACCTTTTGAAGATAACTACGTTTTCACCTTTTACTATTCTTATGCACCCCCACTTCCTAGTTGGGGGTCATCTACCTTTTCTGTGGGTCCCGAGCCCACACTTCCCGTCTTTCTCACCTAGGATAACTCTTAAAACCATTAATCCTGGTCTTAGCTATCTGCCTTAGACAATAGCTTACAATATAATTTTTTGTTTGTTTTTCCCTTTTAGCTCAGTCTGGTATTTCCGGTGATATTTTGTCTTTGCACTGTGTTCCTGGTTGCCGTGCCGCTGTATAGTGACCTTATCAACTCTCTGATAGGAATAGGCATAGCTCTCTCTGGAGTTCCAGTCTATTTCCTAATTGTACGGGTCCCTGAACACAAGAGACCAAACCTCTTAAGGCGTGTAGCAGGTATGAACATTGTGTACTTCCAACTTTTACCTTAGAAAGCAAAACACAATTCAGTGCACTTATAGTCTCTTTTGTGTTTGGTTTGTCTTTTTCCTATAGCTGCTGTCACTCGCTATACTCAGATTTTGTGCTTCTCTGTCATCACGGAGATGGATGTGGAGGAAAAAGAAAAACTGGCCCCAAAATCCGAATGAGCGATACAGTCACTATCTTGGATCTGCTTTGACTTTGGGAAAACTCCTCGCCGCGTAATTTATTTCTTAGTGGATGGACAGATTTTTTTATGGCTTTAGCATGAGGGTGGCTGCAGGGCAGTGCTCTGGCTAGAAGCTGGCTTAATGATTCTCTCTGGCAGGGGAAGTGTTAATAATTGTCTCACATTTACAAATGCCTTTCCCTGACTTGGGATGTTAATTCCATAGTCGCTTGAGGGGGCAGCGGTCATGGGTGGTGTGATGCAATGCTGGCCCTTGCATGTACAGGTTTAAATCTGGGAAAGTACAGCTGTCCTATTCAGGCCAATGAATCAGGCGAACAGAGACTCCCATGAACATGGTGTGCCTTACATGACTGAGCGATTTGGCACTGTCTGGAAAAATATAACTGGCGCTCGCTGTGTCTCTTTACAGCACTGATACAATTTGAATAAAACTTGGAAGACCAAAATGACAATGCAGTCATGATGTGTAGAAAATGTACTTTTGGTGAACAAACGCACACTGATATTTATGAATCAGACAAGATTACTGTATAGTTAAGTCTCTTGTGTGAACAACACCCCGTGTAACACAAACGCCATTTGGTAATTCAGCTATAGTTAGAATCATCACACACAAGCAGTGTCTGAGAAAATGCGATGTCCTGATATAAAATTAAATCAATAAATTTATAAATTGAACCTGTCATAAGAGAAACAATGCTAAAATCTACAACTGAATATGTTGGTTCAAGATCCACCTAGTCAGATCATGACTTTCATCTGACTTTACTGATATTATTATTATAAAGGATTTATATAGCGCCAACAGTTTACGCAGTGCTTTGCAATGTAGAGGGGATACAGTACAATTACAATACAGTTCAATACAACAAAAAAAATAGGAGGGTCTTGGTTATGGAGCTTACAATCTAAAGGGAGGGGGGTGGTATAAAAGGTAATATCTGCAGGAGATGTCTGATAGAGGTGACTCGGGTACAGTTCTTAGGTGGAGGTGGGGTAGGCTTCCCTGAGTTTTCAGGGATAGGGGGCTGTCTGGACATACAGGGGCAGGGAGTTTCAGAGTATGGGAGAGGCTCTGGATAAGTCCTGGAGGTGAGCATGGGAGGAGGTAACAAGGGAGCTAGAGAGCAGAAGGTCTTGGGAGGAGCGGAGAGGGCTATTTGGGTGTTATCTGCAGATGAGGTTGGTGATGTAGCTGGAAACAATGTTGTGGATGGTTTTGAATGTTGTGGTTAGTATTTTGAATTTTATACAATGGGATAGGTGAAGCCAGTGAAGGGATTGGCAGAGAGGATCAGCATTTATAGATCAGTTAGTAAGGTGTATTAATCTAGCAGCAGCATTCATAATAGACTGAAGATGGGCTAGCCTGTGTAAAGGTAGGCCAGTAAGGAGAGAGTTGCAGTAGTCAAGGCGGGAAATAACCAAGGAGTGAAAAAATTGTTTTGTGGTGGTGCTAGTCAGAAAGGGGCGAATTCTGGAAATGTTTCGGGGGTGAAGGTGAAGATGTAGCCAGTGATTGGATGTGGGGGCTGTAGGAGAGGTCACAGTCTAGGATCACACCCAGCTTCTTGGTGTGTGTGGAGGGACCAATGGTTGTGCCGTTGATCTCAATGGTAAACTCACAGGGAGGGGATCGGGTATCACAAAATGACACAAGCTCAGTTTTAGAAAGATTGAGTTTGAGGAAGTGGTGTGACATCCATACTGATATGTTGCTCGGTAAGTTTGTGATACGTGAGGAGATTGAGGGGGTGAGTTGAGGAGTCGAGAGATAGACCTGGGTATCGTCAGCATAGAGGTGGTATTGGAAACCATGGGAGATTATCAACTGGCCCAGGGAAGAGGTAAAGAGAGAGAATAGGAGGGGCCCAAGGATGGAGCCTTGGGGTACCCCAACAGTAAGAGCAAGAGGTACGAAGGAGATGGTATTGTACGTGACACTGAAAGTGTGCTGAGATAGGTAGTTGGAGAACCAGGAAAGAGCAGAATCACAGAGGCCAAGGGAGTGGAGTTTATTGAGGAGGAGTGGGTGGTCAACTGTTTTGAATGCAGCAGAAAGGTTCAAGAGTATGAGTATGAAGCAGTTAGTAGGTCGTTGGTGAGTTTTAGTAGGAGCAGTTTCAGTGGAATGTTGTGGGTGGAAGCCGGACTGTAGGGGATCGAGAAGGTTGTTGTCAGTGAGGTAGGAGCTTATACAGTTATGAACAAGGCGAGGCAAACGGGAGCAGGGAGATCTGTCTTAAGTTATTTAAACGGGTGGGGTCCAGTGAGGGTTTTTTAAGTATGGGAGTAACTAGTGCATGTTTGAGCGGGGAAGGAAAGGTGCTGGAGGAGAGGGAGAGGTTGAAGATGTGGGTTAGAGAGTTTAGGATAGAGCAGGAAGGTGGTTGCAGTAATTGTGAGGGGACATGGTCTAGGGGACAGGTGGTGAGGTGGGCATTGGAAAAGAGTTTGGCATTTCCTCAGTGGTAACAGGGCAGAAGGAGGAAAGTTTTGAGTGCGGTGTTGGACCTGGTGTGTTGGTGTGGGAAGGAAGCTGGGCACTGGATATCTCATTGCGTATTGTTTCGATTTTGTTTTTGAACTCATTGTAATGTTCAAGAAACCAGTTTGAGATGATTTGAGCTTTGTGACATGGTGCATTATCCTGCTGAAAGTAGCCATCAGAAGATGGGTACACTGTAGTCATAAAGGGATGGACATGGTCAGCAAAAATATTTAGGTAGGCCATGGAATTTAAACATTGCTCAATCGGTACTAAGGGGTCTGTACCAAGAAAATATCCTTTACAACACCAGCCTGAACCGTTGATACAAGGCAGGATGGATCCATGCTTTCATGTTGTTTACGCCAAATTCTGACCCTTCCATCTGAATTTTGCAGCTAAAATAAATGCTCATCATGCCAGGCAATGTTTTTCCAATTTTCTATTGTCCAATTTTGGTGAGCCTGTGCAAATTGTAGCCTCGGTTTCATGTTCTTAGCTGACAGGAGTGGCACTCGGCGTGGTCTTCTACTGCTGTAGTCCATCTGCTTCAAGGTTCGATGTGTTGTGTGTTCAGAGATGTATTCTGCATACCTTGAATGATATAATAAAATGCTGCGCTATCCGAATGTAGTTATATAACCATCACACGCGATACTGACATTGCTAACTCCCAAGAATCATACAAAAATATTGCAATCCTAAGTAGTCAAATGTTCTGCATGTATTATATTCCTATACAATTAAAAATTGCAATCCCTATGCGATATTTCTAATGTCAAAACTATGCGATTAAAAAAATGTGATAATTGCTGTGACCACCTATGTGTCTATACACAACCATATATAAAGTGCATCCATATTGCATTCTCTGCAATCAAAATTGCAATCCCTATGTGACAATACCAATACAGTCCTATGTGAACAAAGATTGCAATCCCATGCGACTGTGCACAATGATAAATAAAGTGCATCCATATTGATTATAACCAATATAGTTGACAATTTTAGCAAATATAACATTCTTAAAGTGCTCTTGTGCAAAAATAATCATGCATTAATGTGCCTTAAACAAAACGCAGCATAAAAGTCCATTTCTATTTGATTTTTTCTTGTAATTCTCTATACAGATGATAAAACAACAAGTGCTCGTGTCCACTCTTGTGCTCCCCTTTGGTGTATGCGTTCACCTTAGAGCATGTGACTTTGCACCTAAGCTTGGTCAAAAAATGCTTTTAAACCACCTCTGGGTTTGTAATCAGCATTCAGATCCTTGGCTGGTTGCTTGCACAGCTATCCATATAAAAAAAACAGAGGGAACTCGATAGTGTGATATTGTTTTAAAAGATTTATTAAAAGATAACAATCTCCCCTATAATGGGGTACTCACATTTTATATATGCTGAATTGCACCATCCTATACAAGCCAGAAAAAATATAGTATCAGCACTGTATTGTTGTGTCCTCTCCTTTGCTGAGACTCTCTGCTGTCTCACACTCCGTCCCCTCCCCAACGCATGTCGATACCGGGAAATTACGTATCTTCCTCAGGGGGATTTTTTTTATTCTGCATACCTTGGTTGTAATGAGTGGTTATTTGAGTTACTGTTGCCTTTTTATCATCTCAAACCAGTCTGCCCATTCTCCTCTGACCTCGACATGAACAAATAATTTTCATCCACACAAATGCCGCTCACTGGATATTTTTATTTTTTTTTGTAGGAGGGGGAAACTGGTTGTTAAACACAGAAGCCTGCCAAAAACACATGTACATGCATTTTTCATGTGTTGCTATTAAAACCTCTGGGCTCTAAAATGCACTGTACTGCACCAAAAGCAGCACCTTTTCAAAAATTGCATTGATGTGAATGGGCACCCTAAAGAATGTGATTTCTATTGTCACAGACAAAAGAGAAATTGCACTAGTTTGGAGAAGGTCTAAAGCTGGGTACACACGATCCGAATATCGTCTGGCTCAGCAGAAACCAGCCGACCTTTGGCCTGTGTGTACAGCTGACTATCTGACAGATGCTGGTCTCACAACCAGCATATGACCAGCAGCCAGTCAGCGCTCGCAGCCAATCCCCATGTCAGAATACAAAGGCACAGTGGGGGAGATCGCAGCACCAACATCGCTTGTGTTGGTGCGGCGATCTGTCAGGTTTTTTTCTCGTTCAGCCCTCTGGGTTGAATAAAAACAGCTGAGAGCGTGTACCCAGATAAAGTGTTTCAACCAATGGGGGAGCGACACTGATTCAAAGGAGGTTGGTAGTATAGAAGGATCTGTACTGTTTTGGCTGTATGTACAGAAAAGGAGTGTGGAGGGTATGACAGTGGGCGGTATGTACATGAGAGGAGTGTGGAGGGTATGACAGTGGGCGGTATGTACAGGAGAGGACTGTCAAGGGTATGACAGTGGGCGGTGTGTAGAGGAGAGGACTGTGAAGGGTATGGCAGTGGGCGGTGTGTAGAGGAGAGGACTGTGAAGGATATGACAGTGGCGGTATGTACAGGAGAGGGGTGTGGAGGGTATGACAGTGGGCGGTATGTACAGGAGAGTACTGTCAAGGGTATGACAGTGGGCGGTGTGTAGAGGAGAGGACTGTGGATGGTATGACAGTGGGCAGTATGTACAGGAGAGGGGTGTGGAGGGTATGACAGTGGGCGGTATGTACAGGAGAGGACTGTCAAGGGTATGACAGTGGGCGGTGTGTAGAGGAGAGGACTGTGAAGGGTATGGCAGTGGGCGGTGTGTAGAGGAGAGGACTGTGAAGGATATGACAGTGGCGGTATGTACAGGAGAGGGGTGTGGAGGGTATGACAGTGGGCGGTATGTACAGGAGAGTACTGTCAAGGGTATGACAGTGGGCGGTGTGTAGAGGAGAGGACTGTGGATGGTATGACAGTGGGCAGTATGTACAGGAGAGGGGTGTGGAGGGTATGACAGTGGGCGGTATGTACGGGAGAAGGGTGTGGAGGGTATGACAGTGGGCGGTATGTACAGGAGAGGACTGTGAAGGGTATGACAGTGGGCGGTGTGTAGAGGAGAGGACTGTGGAGGGTATGACAGTGGGCGGTATGTACAGGAAAGGGGTGTGGAGGGTATGACAGTGGGCGGTATGTACAGGAGAGGACTGTGGAGGGTATGACAGTGGGTGGTATGTAGAGGAAAGGACTGTGGAGGGTATGATAGTTGGCGGTATGTAGAGGAGAGGACTGTGGAGGGTATGACAGTGGGTGGTATGTAGAGGAGAGGACTGTGGAGGGTATGACAGTGGGTGGTATGTAGGAGGAGAGGACTGTGGATGGTATGACAGTGGGTGGTATGTACAGGAGAGGGGTGTGGAGGGTATGACAGTGGGCGGTATGTACAGGAGAGGACTGTGAAGGGTATGACAGTGGGCGGTGTGTAGAGGAGAGGACTGTGGAGGGTATGACAGTGGGCGGTATGTACAGGAGAGGGGTGTGGAGGGTATGACAGTGGGCGGCATGTACAGGAGAGGACTGTGAAGGGTATGACAGTGGGCGGTGTGTAGAGGAGAGGACTGTGGAGGGTATGGCAGTGGGCGGTGTGTAGAGGAGAGGACTGTGAAGGGTATGACAGTGGGCGGTATGTACAGGAGAGGGGTGTGGAGGGTATGACAGTGGGCGGTATGTACAGGAGAGGACTGTCAAGGGTATGACAGTGGGCGGTATGTACAGGAGAGGACTGTCAAGGGTATGACAGTGGGCGGTGTGTAGAGGAGAGGACTGTGAAGGGTATGACAGTGGGCGGTGTGTAGAGGAGAGGACTGTGGAGGGTATGACAGTGGGCGGTATGTACAGGAGAGGGGTGTGGAGGGTATGACAGTGGGCGGTATGTACAGGAGAGGACTGTCAAGGGTATGACAGTGGGCGGTGTGTAGAGGAGAGGACTGTGAAGGGTATGGCAGTGGGCGGTGTGTAGAGGAGAGGACTGTGAAGGGTATGACAGTGGGCGGTATGTACAGGAGAGGGGTGTGGAGGGTATGACAGTGGGCGGTATGTACAGGAGAGGACTGTCAAGGGTATGACAGTGGGCGGTATGTACAGGAGAGGACTGTCAAGGGTATGACAGTGGGCGGTGTGTAGAGGAGAGGACTGTGAAGGGTATGGCAGTGGGCGGTGTGTAGAGGAGAGGACTGTGAAGGATATGACAGTGGCGGTATGTACAGGAGA
Source organism: Lithobates septentrionalis (assembly GCA_037952835.1). Taxonomy (NCBI): domain Eukaryota; kingdom Metazoa; phylum Chordata; class Amphibia; order Anura; family Ranidae; genus Lithobates; species Lithobates septentrionalis. Next base: position 3,383,755 of record JBBDGP010001548.1, on the reverse strand, counting down.
GGGGTGTGGAGGGTATGACAGTGGGCGGTATGTACAGGAGAGTACTGTCAAGGGTATGACAGTGGGCGGTGTGTAGAGGAGAGGACTGTGGATGGTATGACAGTGGGCAGTATGTACAGGAGAGGGGTGTGGAGGGTATGACAGTGGGCGGTATGTACGGGAGAAGGGTGTGGAGGGTATGACAGTGGGCGGTATGTACAGGAGAGGACTGTGAAGGGTATGACAGTGGGCGGTGTGTAGAGGAGAGGACTGTGGAGGGTATGACAGTGGGCGGTATGTACAGGAAAGGGGTGTGGAGGGTATGACAGTGGGCGGTATGTACAGGAGAGGACTGTGGAGGGTATGACAGTGGGTGGTATGTAGAGGAAAGGACTGTGGAGGGTATGATAGTTGGCGGTATGTAGAGGAGAGGACTGTGGAGGGTATGACAGTGGGTGGTATGTAGAGGAGAGGACTGTGGAGGGTATGACAGTGGGTGGTATGTAGGAGGAGAGGACTGTGGATGGTATGACAGTGGGTGGTATGTACAGGAGAGGGGTGTGGAGGGTATGACAGTGGGCGGTATGTACAGGAGAGGACTGTGAAGGGTATGACAGTGGGCGGTGTGTAGAGGAGAGGACTGTGGAGGGTATGACAGTGGGCGGTATGTACAGGAGAGGGGTGTGGAGGGTATGACAGTGGGCGGCATGTACAGGAGAGGACTGTGAAGGGTATGACAGTGGGCGGTGTGTAGAGGAGAGGACTGTGGAGGGTATGACAGTGGGCGGTATGTACAGGAGAGGGGTGTGGAGGGTATGACAGTGGGCGGTATGTACAGGAGAGGACTGTCAAGGGTATGACAGTGGGCGGTGTGTAGAGGAGAGGACTGTGAAGGGTATGGCAGTGGGCGGTGTGTAGAGGAGAGGACTGTGAAGGGTATGACAGTGGGCGGTATGTACAGGAGAGGGGTGTGGAGGGTATGACAGTGGGCGGTATGTACAGGAGAGGACTGTCAAGGGTATGACAGTGGGCGGTGTGTAGAGGAGAGGACTGTGGATGGTATGACAGTGGGCAGTATGTACAGGAGAGGGGTGTGGAGGGTATGACAGTGGGCGGTATGTACGGGAGAAGGGTGTGGAGGGTATGACAGTGGGCGGTATGTACAGGAGAGGACTGTGAAGGGTATGACAGTGGGCGGTGTGTAGAGGAGAGGACTGTGGAGGGTATGACAGTGGGCGGTATGTACAGGAAAGGGGTGTGGAGGGTATGACAGTGGGCGGTATGTACAGGAGAGGACTGTGAAGGGTATGACAGTGGGCGGTATGTACAGGAGAGGACTGTGAAGGGTATGACAGTGGGCGGTGTGTAGAGGAGAGGACTGGACATGCTGGAAGCACAGAAATGTTTACATTTAGGACGCATATATATGCATACAGGCAGCGGAAAGTGATTAAGGACTGTTATTTTATATATAGAGTGTTTAGGTAGTGAGTTTTAGGTTGTACTGAGTGTGGTTAACACAGGGTTAAATTGGATGGGACGGGAGAAGGGTGTGGAGGGTATGACAGTGGACGGTATGTACAGGAGAGGACTTTGAAGGGTATGACAGTGGGCGGTGTGTAGAGGAGAGGACTGTGGAGGGTATGACAGTGGGCGGTATGTACAGGAGAGGACTGTGAAGGGTATGACAGTGGGCGGTGTGTAGAGGAGAGGACTGTGGAGGGTATGTCAGTGGGCGGTATGTACAGGAAAGGGGTGTGGAGGGTATGACAGTGGGCGGTATGTACAGGAGAGGACTGTGGAGGGTATGACAGTGGGTGGTATGTAGAGGAAAGGACTGTGGAGGGTATGATAGCTGGCGGTATGTAGAGGAGAGGACTGTGGAGGGTATGACAGTGGGTGGTATGTAGAGGAGAGGACTGTGGAGGGTATGACAGTGGGTGGTATGTAGGAGAAGAGGACTGTGGATGGTATGACAGTGGGTGGTATGTACAGGAGAGGGGTGTGGAGGGTATGACAGTGGGTGGTATGTACAGGAGAGGACTGTGAAGGGTATGACAGTGGGCGGTGTGTAGAGGAGAGGACTGTGGAGGGTATGACAGTGGGCGGTATGTACAGGAGAGGGGTGTGGAGGGTATGACAGTGGGCGGCATGTACAGGAGAGGACTGTGAAGGGTATGACAGTGGGCGGTGTGTAGAGGAGAGGACTGTGGAGGGTATGACAGTGGGCGGTATGTACAGGAGAGGGGTGTGGAGGGTATGACAGTGGGCGGTATGTACAGGAGAGGACTGTCAAGGGTATGACAGTGGGCGGTGTGTAGAGGAGAGGACTGTGAAGGGTATGGCAGTGGACGGTGTGTAGAGGAGAGGACTGTGAAGGGTATGACAGTGGGCGGTATGTACAGGAGAGGGGTGTGGAGGGTATGACAGTGGGCGGTATGTACAGGAGAGGACTGTCAAGGGTATGACAGTGGGCGGTGTGTAGAGGAGAGGACTGTGGATGGTATGACAGTGGGCAGTATGTACAGGAGAGGGGTGTGGAGGGTATGACAGTGGGCGGTATGTACGGGAGAAGGGTGTGGAGGGTATTACAGTGGGCGGTATGTACAGGAGAGGACTGTGAAGGGTATGACAGTGGGCGGTGTGTAGAGGAGAGGACTGTGGAGGGTATGACAGTGGGCGGTATGTACAGGAAAGGGGTGTGGAGGGTATGACAGTGGGCGGTATGTACAGGAGAGGACTGTGAAGGGTATGACAGTGGGCGGTATGTACAGGAGAGGACTGTGAAGGGTATGACAGTGGGCGGTGTGTAGAGGAGAGGACTGGACATGCTGGAAGCACAGAAATGTTTACATTTAGGACGCATATATATGCATACAGGCAGCGGAAAGTGATTAAGGACTGTTATTTTATATATAGTGTTTAGGTAGTGAGTTTTAGGTTGTACTGAGTGTGGTTAACACAGGGTTAAATTGGATGGTTATAAATTAAAGTCCAGATCACAGGAGTGCAGTTTGTTTTGCACTCCTGTGACCCGTTTCCAGTAGAGAGCAGTCTGAAGTCCGCTCCCTGCTGACATCACAGAAATCAGTTTAGGCACCGCGTCATTCCGACAATAAAGTCTGGATCCGCCAGGTGCCTGGACTGACACCTGTCTCAGGCTCTCAGCGAGCTGCTGAGAGCCTGAGACAGCCTCTCCCTGCCCCTCCACAGCTCAGCACTCCAATGAGCGCGGAGGGAGATGAGCAGAGAGCTGTGACTGACAGTCAGCAGCTCTCTGCTCGGGGAGCTGTGAGAACCGAGCCATCGGCGGTGTTCAATCGCTCGGTTCTCAGTGTAGAGGCACCGGAGGACAGATGCAGCATCGCACCAAGGTAAGTATAAATTTGCAAAGGAAATTAATCCTTTACTTCTCTTTAAGTTAACATTATCTTGACAGAGTGATTGGGGGTTGTTTATATAGATAGGGCTGTGTGTCAGTTTGGGAAATGTCTGTCACCTCTGGGGGGTTCCTGCTGACTCAGATTAACCTCCCCCCTCCCCACACACACCGGCTGTCTTTTCCAATTCTCCTTGTTACCTAGTAGGACCCTTCACTGCAAAATAAATCCTGCTAGCAGAAACTTTGCAGGTTACCTCCCCAGACTTCCCCGAGAACAGCTCAGCTCACCTTCCTGCACTGCGCTCTGCCTCCCGATTCTCCCAGCACATGGCACTGCTGATGGGAGGGGGTGGGGGGGATGTGAAGCAGAGATCACACAGCGAGTGCACGACACTACAGGGGAAGGGGGAGACAGACACCAGGATCAGAGCTTCTAACTACTGTACATACACCGCTGGGCAGTGTATGTAGTTAAAAGCAATGACTGCTGCTGTCCCCACTGATAATGGCGAAACACTGGGCATTTCAGACACACACAAGAGGAGGAGGGAGGGAAGCACTCTGTCAGTTTGGCGCCCCTCCCCTCTGCAGCGCCTGGGTGCGGTGCACCCCCCGCACCCGCCCATAATTGGCCCTGGCCGTGACCATACAGATATGCTTAGTATGTAAGGATATGCTTAGTATGTATGTTCAGTAATTTAGCTCAATTGTTTTCAAACATTTAACATGTTTTAAAATTTCAAAATTATATTCTTGATGTCTTTTAAAACACACGCACTCCATAATTAATTAAATAGAATAAAAAATTAAATCCACTGCTCAAAAAAAATAATGGAACACTTTCAAAACACATCAGATCTCAATGGGGAAAATATCATGCTGGATATCTATACTGATATGGACTGGGTAATGTGTTAGGAACGAAAGAATGCCACATCGTTTGATTGAAATGAAAATGATCAACCTACAGAGTGCTTAGATCAACACTCCCGAAAATACTCATCTTTTGTGACCATTTTTCACTCGTTTTGCATTTGGCTAGGTTCAGTGTTGCTACTGGGGCATGAGGTAATACCTGGACGCTATAGAGGTTGCACAGGCAGTCCAACTCCTCCAGGATTGTACATCAGTACATGCTATTGCTAGAAGGTTTGCTGTGTCTCTCTCAAGAGCATGGAGGAGATTCCAGGAGACAGGCAGCTACTCTAGGTGAGCTGGACAGGGCAATAGAAGGTCATTAACCCATCCGCAGGACCAGTATCTGCTCCTTTGTGCAAGGAGGAACAGAATGAGCACTGCCAGAGCCCTACAAAATGACCTCCAGCAGGCCACTGGTGTGAATGTCTATGACCAAACAATCAGAAACAGACAGCGGGAGGGTGGCCTGAGGGCCATACATCCTCTAGTGGGCCCTGTGCTCACTACCCAGCACCGTGGAGCTCGATTGGCATTTGCCATTGAACACCAGAATTGGCAGGTCCGCCACAGGCACCCTGTGCTTTTTACAGATGAGGGCAGGTTCACCCTGAGCACATGTGACAGACATGAAAGGGTCTAGAGAAGCCGTGGAGAACGTTATGCTGCCTGTAACATCGTTCAGCATGACCGTGGGTCAGTGATGGTCTGGGGAGGCATATCCATGGAGGGACGCACAGACCTCTTCAGGCTAGACAATGGCACCCTGACTGCCATTGGGTATTGGGATGAAATCCTTGGCCCCATTGTCAGACCCTACGCTGGTGCAGTGGATCATGGGTTCCTCTTGGTGCACGACAATGCCCAGCCTCATGTGGCTGGAGTATGCAGCCAGTTGCTGGAGGATGAAGGAATTGGTACCATTGAATGGCCCCCACGCTCGCCTGACCTAAATCCAATAGAACACCTCTGGGACATTATGTTTCGGTCCATCCGACGCCACCAGGTTGCTCAGTCTGTTCAGGAGATCAGTGATGCCCTGGTCCATATCTGGGAGGAAATACCCCAGGACACCATCCGTCATCTCATTAGGAGCATGCCTGACAGCTGATCACATGGTAAGGGGCCGGGACCTGTGATCATCCGAGTCTCTGTGACTCGGTGATCACAGCGCGCACACCGCGCGCCCTGCAGGGTGCGTGCGGTGCGCGTGCACAGGGGAGGACATCCCATGACGGCCTCCCGGAAATTGAGGTCCGCGCTGTAGCCGTCATTCGGCTATGGCCCGGACCTCAAGTGGTTAACCACTTGCCGACCGGGCCATAGCCGAAAGACAGCTACAGCGCGTTCCGCTTATTCTGTCTTATTCTATTCACGTCTGTGGGATGTCCTCCCAGAATGTTGCTCCAGCGCGCCCCTGGGAACATCCGTGACCACTGGGTCGTGAGGACCCGGAGCATCAAGGATCACGGTAAATAGCCGCTGATAGCAGTCGTTTACCACGTCATCATTCCGTCAAATGACGGAGCGATCACTTGTAAACAAACATGACATCTGGGAGGAAATACCCCAGGACACCATCCGTCATCTCATTAGGAGCATGCCTGACAGCTGATCACATGGTAAGGGGCCGGGACCGGCCCCTTACTCGGATCTGTGATCATCCGAGTCTCTGTGACTCGGTGATCACAGCGCGCACATCGCGCGCCCTGCAGGGTGCGTGCGGTGCGCGTGCACAGGGGAGGACATCCCATGACGGCCTCCCGGAAATTGAGGTCCGCGCTGTAGCCGTCATTCGGCTATGGCCCGGACCTCAAGTGGTTAACCACTTGCCGACCAGGCCATAGCCGAAAGACAGCTACAGCGCGTTCCGCTTATTCTGTCTTATTCTATTCACGTCCGTGGGATGTCCTCCCAGAATGTTGCTCCAGCGCGCCCCCGGGAACATCCGTGACCACTGGGTCGTGAGGACCCGGCGCATCATGGATCACGGTAAATAGCCGCTGATAGCGGTCGTTTACCACGTCATCATTCCGTCAAATGACGGAGCGATCACTTGTAAACAAACATGACATCATGACGCCGGTTCCTCCCTCCCCTCTCGATCGGTACAGTGCGAGGGGAGAGGGGGAGCGCTTGCAGCAGCGCTGTGGGCTGGATGTGTAGTGCCCACAGCGCTGCTCAGTGCCAATAATCTGCAATACTCTGCAACACTGTGCAATACTCTGCCAATACTCTGCAACACTGTGCAATACTCTGCAACACTGTGCCAATACTCTGCAACACGGTGCCAATACTCTGCAACACTGTGCCAATACTCGCCAATACTCTGCAAGAAATTTTAACAGAAACAAAGAATTTTTTTTTTTTTTACCGAATTTTCAGTCTTTTTTGATTAAATACCACCAAAAGAAAGCTCTATTTGTGTGAAAAAAGGACAAAAATTTCATATGGGTATAGTGTTGCATGACTGAGTAATTGTCATTCAAAGTGTGAGAGCACCGAAAGCTGAAAATTGGTCTGTTAGGAAGGGGGTTTAAGTGCCCAGTGGTCAAGTGGTTAAATTACAGAATTTAGTCTGTTAGGATATGTCTCTACTAACTTTGCAATATTTGCCCACTCTTCTTTGTAGAACTGCTTAAGTTCAGGTGAATTTGATGGTGACTGTTTGTGGACTGCAGTCTTCAAGTCTTTCCACAGATTTTCAATGGGGTTTAAGTCTGGGCTTTGACTAGGCCATGCTAGGACATTCACCTTTTTCTCCTTCAACTGTGTGGTCATTTTTGCTGTGTGCTTTGGGTCATCGTCATGTTGGAAGGTAAACCTTCCCATTGACAACTTTCTGGCAAAGGGCAGCAGATTTTCCTCAAGAATTTGACGGTATTTTGCCCTATCCATTTTTCTTCTATCTTGACAAGTGCTCCAGTCCCTGCTGCAGAGAAACACCCCCACAACAGAATATTCCTCCATTGCACAACAATAATACCACCTCCATGCTTTACTGTATGAAGGGTGTTATTTGGATGGTGAGCTGTATTAGATTTCCACCAGACATATCGTTTGGTGTTGAGGCCAAATACTTCAATTTTAGTCTCATCTGACCACCCTAAACGCACCTTGAGGATTCTGAGGCCACATGGAAAAAGGTGCTATGGTAAGATGAGACTAAAATTGCACACAGCAAAAATGACCACACGGGTGTTGAAGGAGAAAAAGGTGAATGTCCTTGCAAGGCCTAGTCAGAGCCCAGACTTAAACCCCATTGAAAATCAGTGGAATGACTTGAAGACTGCAGTCCACAAATGGTCACCATCAAATGTAACTGAATGTGAGCAAAGAGTGGGGAAATATTGCAAAGTCTAGATGTGCAGTTAGTAGGGACATATCCCAACAGACTAAAGGTTGTAATTAAAGCAAAAGATGGTTCAACAAAATACTGACATAAGGGGTGGTCCTTTTTTTGACTCAGTGATTCTTCGTTTTTGAATACATTTTTTTCCGGACATTTTGGTGTTATGTCTTTCATTTGGATGTTATAAGTTGCAATAGTAAATGCGGCTGGATAAAACAAAAACTGTGTCTGTCTTTATTTCAGGCTGCAAAGCAACAAAATGTGATTATTGTAAGGGGGGGGGGGGGGGTAATTCTTTTCTATACCCACTGTATATATTGTATATAGTTTATATGTGTAGCTAGAAGGATAACTATACATACAGTACAAGTACAGTATATAGAAAGAAAAAGTGGCATAAATGTTATATAAATGTACTCAGTTGGAATTGTGGGACAGTGGTCTGAATGACTTATAGCAGGAGTCTCCACATTTTTTAAACAAAGGGCCACTTTATTGTCCTTCAGACTTTAGGAGGGCCGGATTGTGGCCAGCAGGGGCAGAAAATGTTACGGGCCCAGCATCAGTGAGAATAAATATTGCGTCAGGGTTGGTGGATTATTAGGAGCAATAGCATTCCATCATTGGTATCGGTGGAAGATATAATGCCCCATTGTTGGTGTCCATGAGAGGAATAGTGCCTCATATCAATGGAAGGAGTTGTTTTCCAAGGGCTGCATATAGGCTAGCAAAGAGCCACATCTGGCCCTCGGGCCACAGTTTGGAGACCCCTGACTTATAGTATTGGTTGATTCCAAGCCATAAATAAACTAAACTTTAATTTTAACCTTGTTTACAAGCAATATAATCATACCAAAATTCTAACAGTCAATGCCACAAAGACTAAAAAAATATACCGGTACAAAGTAGATGTGGTACATAAAAGACATGCACTCACTTCTCACATGACCTAACTTAACTAAACCTATAATGGTAATGTTATATATGAATTTATAGCGTATTGGGAAAGGTGTTCATGCTGGTTCTTGAGCACTTCCTCATTTATCATGCACCTATGAGGAGTCCAAGATGACGGATGGATTATAACTCCATTCATTTTGAATGGGCTCAAACTGCACCAAAAGTTGGGCATGCCCCACTTTGAGAAACGCAGTGCAATCCGTGGCAATATGGTCACCCGAACCGCCACGTCTCTCCCTCTCCTCAGCACCAGCATGTCAACTGTGGGCACCCGGGTGTGACAGCTTGCAGCTTCAGTCGGGTGTGAGTACTGTGCATGCGGGAGTAGCGATGTGCCTGCTGAATGGTCCGGCAGTCTTCTGGGACCTGTAACGTGTCCCAGAAGATTGCAGGAAGAGAGGGGGAGAGGAGAAGTGGGAGCGGGTACCTGTCAAACCTAGGTACCCATTCACTGCCAAATTAATGATATGGCAAATGTGATGGCGGGGGGGGGGGGGGGGAAATAGTGCTTAAAGCAGAACTTCCCCTTTTGGGTGGAGCTCTGCTTTGATTCTAGGGGGAGACTTTCCAATTCCTGTATTACCAGCCTCATGCAAAATACCAAATTTCCTGGGATTCTTTTTTCCTCCTCCTTCAGCATTTCATGCTGCACTTTTGCCATGATCTATGCAGTATGCTCACCAGCATGGCAAATGTATTTGTGCACTTATAGACAATTTGTCTGAATTTAGAGGGATGAAAATCAAGACCTTTAGAAATGCTTTTCTGTTTTTTTTTTTCCCAGCTTTATGCTTTGATACAGTTCTGTAAGGTTGACTGAAGGTAGTCTTGGTCAGGGCATAGTTCACCTGAACAAATCTACAACAGACTCTACCAGGTATTAAATGTACTGTGCCCTTTTTATGAAGCACCTTTTAACCACATTTTGAGATACTGAATATTATGCTTTTAATGAGAAGAGTGATTTTGAAATCCTTAAACTGATAAGTAAATTTTGCATTTCATTACTAGCTCACGCTTTATTCTAGATTTTGTTCTTCGCTGAATATTTAGTGGATCACGTAGGGGCCGATTTATGGCCAAAACACTACTTTAAAAACATCACATTAACAAAACAAAGAACGTGCAGTAAATGAGAACTCCAGGAAATATCTCTGGAAAGGACAGTGGGTGATAAGTGTAAAGTGTCGAATACACTTACCTCCACGCTGTCCTGTTTTAGAAACTGTTCTCTCAAAACCAAGACCAACATGCAGTGATTCTGTAGCTACGATGTCAGACAGGGCTTCCCCTCAGCTAATGGCCACCCAACAGCTAGCAAGGAGATGGCTGCTTTGCTAGCGGGCACCTGTCTCTGGCTCCCAACACCTACCGAGGCAAGCAAGGGCACAAGGAATGCAGAGGGACAGGAGGCATGTCAGCATCACCTCTATCTGATTTCTTCTTGCCGCTGCTTTCCTTGGGCAAGTGTTGAGAGCTGGAGACAGGTGCTCACTGCCAATGCAGCCCTCTCCTTGGGAGTGCCAAGGGTGGGCGCCCTGTCTGACATCACGGCTAGCATTACAGGACACCTAGAAAGATGGGACAAAGAACAACATGTACTTTGTCCCATCAGGGATGCTCGAAAGAAGAAAAAAGGTGCTACTTTCTTGCAATTAGTTACTGAAAATGGCAACCTCATAGACTGTGACGACTTATTCCATATATGAAATAGCAGAGATAGCAAAGATAGGAAGAGTGTATGAACCAGTGGTAGTGGTGACCACACTCACCACGGACACGGCTCTCCTCTGTGGCTTCCATGTTAACTGGGCCTTCTTTCTGGGTTCCAAATCTTTAGCCATCTGATTGGCCGGGATGAGAAACCGGAAACCTGAAGTGACACGATGGCGAATATTGATTTGCTAAAATCAAAAGTTGAAGGGTTCGGGGCGAAGTGCTCTGAGCCCCAAGGACAACCTAAAACAAGCCAATTAGAGCCTCAGGCTCTAATCACATGCGTGTCAAAAATTGATGGGCCTAATAGCAACCTTTTAGTCCGGTGCCCTGCACAGTGCACACACATATATTATCATTTATTTAAAAATAAATCATTCTATGACTAACATTTTTTAACTTTAAGATTTTAAAAATGTTAGTAATATTAAAAATAAATCGTTCTATGATTAGCTTATTTGGCAAAACTTTGGGGGGGCATCACCCCTGCGCCCCTTATGGACCGGCCGCCACTGGTATGGACCAGAAGCAATGGGCTCGCAGTGTTGCTGCGATTCGGTGCTAATTATCAGTCAGCCATATCTGAGAGAGCACAGCATAGACATAAGTGTAATGAACATTTTAGACTCACCTGCCACAGTCCTTTGTAAACTATACCCAGAATAGTTTCCTTTAATATCATAGCAGTGAGCTAGGACGACATTTTCTACAAAGTGACTGAAAAAAGCTAGTAAAACAGCAAGCAGTGTATTAGTATTATGGAAAGCTTCTTTGACCTTAGCAGTGACATACTTAATGAAGAAATAATTGTGAGAAAAGAGTAGAACCATTATTTTTCGAACCAATTTCTTGAGACATTGTTGGACATGTTAAGGCTCGTACTGTTTACCTTTTGTGTTGAATGGACAATGTCTGGCAATAACAGAGTGTACTAAAGGTTGAGAAACAGGCAAACAATACAACTCCTAATTATTGTGTAACAGCAGCCATTAAAGTGCTGTTTATCGAACAAACAATGCTCTTGGTGAAATAAACATGTTTTGGTCAAAGGCAGCAATCCTCACGTAAGCTTACCAATCATTCCCACATTTACTGCATACATTCTGCATTTTTTTAAATCTATGTTGGAGACAGATGGTGGCTGCATTAGTTTTCTTTTTTGTGGGCTTTTTTGTTCTCTGTTTTCACCTGGTGATCTTACCAATAACTCACCTCCTGTATTAGAGTTCCCCCACTCTAGATGAATGAGCACAAGGGGCACAGCAGACAGCAGCAGTGTCAGTCTTGGGGGGAGGGTAGTTAAAAATTCAAGCCATCAAATATACTTTATAGGCCACTTATGTGCCACATCTGTATCTATATATATTGAACCCAAGTCCAAAAATCTAATTTCATTGGACTTTAATGGCGCAAAAAGGGAATAGACATACAGTATGTAAAAATAGAAACAAATTTTATTTCAAATTTTTTTTTGTTTAAAATCCATAGAAAGACCTACTACTGCATTAAAAGGAAAACTAATGCAGCTATCACATAAGAATTAAGCTGCAATACAGTAAATGTTTGCTTTTGGGTTTAAGACCCCTTTCACTGAGGCATTGCTAAAGCGCTGGTCGTTTTTGCGGCGCTTTTCGGCCACTAGCGAGGCAGATTTTTTAAGGTCTCAAGATAACGGGACCATAAGAAAACCCAAAAAAGACCCGTTTTGCATGCTTTCAAAGCACTGCCCCATCATTTCAATGGGCAGGGGCGTTTTGGGACCACTATTAATAGGGCTCCCAACCCCCCCCTAAGATGCTGCTTGCAGGACTTTTTCTAACGTCCCACAAGCGCACTGCCCCAGTGTGAAAGCACTCACTGCAGAGAATGGGGGGGGGGGGGGGGCAGTTTTCAGGCACTATTTCTAGCACTAAAACACCTGAAAACTGCCTCATTGTGAAAGGGGTCTGATACTTCTTTAAAGCAGAACGCTACGCATAACTGTTTGATAACAATTAATGTTCTTTAATCACTTGACCTCCGGAAGATTTGCACCCCTTTCTGACCAGGCCATTTTTTTGCGATACGGCACTGCATTACTTTAACTACTAATTGCGTGGTCAACGCTGTACCCAAATGAAATTTGTAATTTTTTTCCCCCCACAAATAGAGCTTTCTTTTCGTGGGAATTTGATCACCACTGTTTTATTTTTTTGCGTAATGAAAAAAAAAATAATTTTTTTTTACTTTTTGCTATAAAACATTGGCAATAAAAATTTATTTTTAAAAAAATTCAAATTTCTTCATAAATTTAGGCCGATTTGTATTCTGCTGCATATTTTTGGTAAAAAAAAAATAAATTCCCAACAAGCGAATATTGGTTTGCGCAAGTTATAGCATTTACAAACTATGGAATATATACTTTTTTTATACTAGTATTGGCGGTGATCAGTGACTTATAGCAGGACTGCGATATTGTGGCGGTCAATCTAACATTAACTGACACTATTTGGGAACCAGTGATTAGTGCTAAAAATATGCACTGTAACTGTTCTAATGACACTGGCTGGGAAGTGGTTAAACATCTAGGGCAAGCAAAGGGTTAAATGTGTGCCTAACCAATGTTTGTGTGTACTATGTGTGCTGTTTTTACTAAGGGATGTGATGGATTTTATTCCCTGCTGTGCAGGAACAGAAAATCCATCACATCCCTGCTGACAGAACAGAGCTCTGCTTTGTTTACATAAGAAGAGCTCCGTTCAGTGTCTTTCTTCACCGATCAGTGAGTGCCAGCGAACATCCATTGACGGGCACCCACTGATCGGCTTGTGTCGTGTCAAATCACAGCACAGCTGCGTGCGCCTCTTACCCGAAGCGTTCGGATCACGTACCTAGTATGTATTCTGGCACAGGAGAGCCGCTCTGCCGCCATGTAACTAAGTTATACAGTTGGCAAGTGGTTAACAAAAGAACATAAATGTCACATTAATAATTATGCTACCACAATTAGTTTGTGCTGTAAATTGGCTCCAGCATTGCTCCTGTTTCTTCTTGCTGGATGCCACCATTTTGTTGAAGCCCAGAGCAGTAACTTCTTAGAAAGGAAAGAGCCTCCTTCAACTCTGACAGCTGGATGCCAGTATCTACAATGGATGGACTCTTCACATTTACATGCAGACCAAGCTATCCAGTAACAGCGATTGGTTGGTACAAGCTAAAAGGCCCATGACAGATCTATGGCAGATTGGCTAAAATTAAACTACATTACCACTAGTGGAATTTTAATGATCCCATTGATGTTGCAACCTGGGACAAAAAGTGAAATGTAACTAATCCCAAATCATTATAATTTCCCTTCCAAATCAAACTTTAAAAAAAATCTATATTTAAATTGGAATAAAATCTGTCAACCCCTTAACACATCCCCTTGGAGTTTATCTAAACCCAACAACTAAATTTACATTTCACAGCTTATCAATACTTGGATAAAGTGGATGCACACATTTTCTGTTTTTATCTCTATTTTCACCTCGTAATCCTACATATAACAGCGCTTCCTATCCCTGGGTAGATAAACTCACTCCCCTGTATCTATGGAGGGAGCCATGGTCATCACCCAGTCTGGACTTTAAATATGTTTTTCTCTCTTCAACCTCCACCAGGCTCGGTTCACACTAGTGCGGGCTGTGCGTTCCGGGTTTGCTCACGCACGGCAGCCCATTCATTTAAATGGGCCGCTGTGCCACGTGAAATACACAAAAAAAAGTAGCACGCACCTTTATAAAATCGCACCCACAATCGTGCTGCTGGTGGAGATGCGTGGGGGTGCCATTAAGAATGAAGAGCAGTGCGATTTGGCTGCGGGTATCAATGCGATTCCCGCACCCAGAACACAAGGCCTGCACTAGTGTGAACCAAGCCTTACTTGGGGTTTGAGAAATAAATAGTTTAAAAGAAAAAAGATAACATTTTGCTTTCAGTTCACAGAAAGTGACAAGGACACTGCATTTCTGGCAAAATCAACAGGCATTTTCTGTACTTGTTGAAAATGTTCATAGCCTGAAAAATGAAATGAGATTTAACATATAACAGCTGTGCATTTATTAAAACAAAATGCAGATTTCCGTGAGCTGCAACTCAGAGGGCTGCCAATGACTGTTTAAAGTAAAATGTTTGTAATTTTACATGGTTCATTTGGGCCAAGCTGGATAGGGGAAGTAATCCTGCCCATTCCTCTAACCCCTACCTAGACCCAGGGCTTTTTTTCTGCCAGAACGCGGTGGAACACAGTTCCGGCACCTATGGAGGCCCTCTCTGCTCCGACATGTCATGTAACACAATAGCCGGTAGAGGAAGTTTTCTGCACAACTTACTTCCTCTACAGGCTTCTCTGTGCTAGCCAATGTGAGTCCGGTGTTCCGTCAGATATGGTGACCCCTTGATCGGGTCGGGTCACAGCACTGCAGCTCCTTGTGGCCATCCAAGAGGCAGCTTCCATCCCCGCCTGCCGCCTCCACATCTACTCTGACAGTTCCGATGGGCGGAGCTCTCAGATCATTACGTTACTGTGACGAGTTTGAAAGAAAAGCGCATAGCATACAGCAGTGGTTGCTTTCCAGAGGAGGAGGTAAGGGGGCTGTGAAAGGGGGGAGGGGAAGAACTTTTGGGAGAGTGAACATGGACAGAGAGAACGTGAAAATGAGGTTTTGGAGAATTTGTAGAGGAGAACTGGTGGGGGGGTTGATCTGTGCAATGAAGATGAAGAGTGCTGGAGGGAAATTTTAGCAGATAGGAGTGCATGGGGGGGGGGGGGGGGTAGTAGGGAGGAGAACTGGGGGGGGGGGGGAGTGGGGAATAAAGCAGAGAGGGAAGCTGAGGGGATTTTGCAGAGGGGAGAACTGGGAAAGTGTGTGGTGAGGGGGATTTATGCAGATAGGGGAGCTGGGGGCAAATTTAGCAGGAGAGCAGGATGGGGGAGATTTGTGCAGAGAGGAGAGCTGGGAAAGGGGGAGATTTGTGCAGAGAAAAGAACTAGGAAAGGGGCAGATTTGTGCAGAGAGGAGAGCTGGGAAAGGGTGAGATTTGTGCAGAGAGGAGAACTGGGAAAGGGGGAGATTTGTGCAGAGAGGAGAGATGGGAAAGGGGGAGATTTGTACAGGGGGGAGAGCTGGGAAAGGGGGAGATTTGTGCAGGGGGGAGAGCTGGGAAAGGGGGAGATTTGTCCAGGGGGGAGAGCTGGGAAAGGGGGAGATTTGTGCAGAGAGAACTGGGAAAGGGGGAGATTTGTGCAGAGAGGAGAGATGGGAAAGGGGGAGATTTGTGCAGAGAGAAGAGATGGGAAAGGGGGAGATTTGTGCAGAGAGAAGAACTGGGAAAGGGGGAGATTTCTGCAGGGGGGAGCTGGGAAAGGGGGAGAGTGGTGCAGAATGGGGGATTTCTACTTATTACCATTATTTGGTGCCCCTGTACTTCTCTACCCTAAGGAAGGCGTGGTTGGGGGTGGAGTTTGGGCGTGGTTGGGGGGGCAGGTTTGGGTGTGGTTGGGGGCTGGAAGTTGGCCGGGGAGGGAGAGTTTCTGCACCTTTTCTCTGAGAAAAGATAGCCCTGCCTAGACCAATGGTCTGCAAACTACAGCCCGCAGGCCAGATGCGGCCCTTTGCTTGCCCTTTACCAGGCCCCTGGAGAACTAATCCTCCCACTGACACCAAAAAGGGGGCACTAATTCGGTCATTGATACCAGTGACAGGGGAGTATTCCTCCCACTGATACCAATGACGGGGCACTATTCCTCCCACTGACACCAATGACGGGGCACTATTCCTCTCACCGACACCAATGACGGGGCACTATTCCTCCCACCGATACCAATGACGGGGCACTATTCCTCCCACCGATACCAATGACAGGGCACTATTCCTCCCAGTTATACCAATGATCGTGCACCATTCCCCCCACTGATACCAATGACAGGGCACTATTCCTGCCACTAACACCAATGACGGGGCACTATTCCTGCCACTAACACCAATGACGGGTCACTACTCCTCCCACTGATACAATGACGGGACACTATTCCTCCCACTGATACAATGACGGGACACTATTCCTCCCACTGATACAATGACGGGACACTATTCCTCCCACTGATACCAATGATAGCGCACTATCCCTCCCACTAATACCAAAAGGGGGCACTAATTCTCTCAGTGATACCAGCCACAGGCAGTATTCCTCCCACTGATACCAATGACGGGGCACTATTCCTCCCACTGATAGCGCACTATCCCTCCCACTAATACCAAAAGGGGGCACCAATTCTCTCAGTGATACCAGCCACAGGGCAGTATTCCTCCCACTGATACCAATGACGGGGCACTATTCCTCCCACTGATAGCGCACTATCCCTCCCACTAATACCAAAAGGGGGCACTAATTCTCTCAGTGATACCAGCCACAGGGCAGTATTCCTCCCACTGATACCAATGACGGGGCACTATTCCTCCCACTGATAGCGCACTATCCCTCCCACTAATACCAAAAGGGGGCACTAATTCTCTCAGTGATACCAGCCACAGGGCAGTATTCCTCCCACTGATACCAATGACGGGGCACTATTCCTCCCACTGATACCAATGACGGGGCACTATTCCTCCCAATCAAGGATAGCACACTATTCCTCCCACTGACACCAATGATAGCGCACTATTCCTTCCACTGATACCAACAAGGGGGCATTAATTCTCTCAAGGACACCAGTGTGAGGGCAGTATTCCTCCCACTAACACCAATGATGGGGCACTATTCCTCCCGCCGATGCCAATGGCGGGGCAATATTCCTCCCAATTATATCAATTATAGTGCACTATTCCTCCCACTGATACCAACAAGAGGGCACTAATTCTCTTACTGATATCAGTGACAGGGCAGTATTCCTCCCACCGACACCAATGATAGTGCACTATTCCTCCCACTGATACCAATGACAGGGCACTATTCCTCCCACTGATACCAATGACAGGGCACTATTCCTCCCACTGATACCAATGACAGGGCACTATTCCTCCCACTGATACCAATGACAGGGCACTATTCCTCCTCCTACTGACCACCGGCTCTATATAATTTTTTTATTCCCACTGACCACCAAACCTAATACATTGTTTACTCCCACTGGCCACTTTTTTGGCCCCCTAAAGTCTGAAGGACAGTAAACTGGCCCTTTGTTGAAAAAGTTTGGAGACCCCTGCCTTAGATATAGTAAGCATTTAACCCTTGCACTGTGGGAGCATAAGTAGTTCAGCTTAAAAACCCAAATTAAACCTTCAGTTAAAATTAGCTAAACCCATTCCATGTACATCAAAAAACAAATAGGTGTGTATGGTCATATCTTTTTTTTTTTTTTTTTTTTTTAATGAACCAAAGCCGACTAGAAATGCCTGTCTACTGCTAGCAGCGGCAAAATAGGACATTTCCTCTCCGTGGGAAAACAGCAATCTCTTTTCAGCGCTTTGACATGCCTGTGGAGCCAGAATTCTTCAGTGTTCTTCATAGGTCTGATTCAGTTAAGCTGGCCGTACACTAAAATTTTGTTTAAAAAATTCTCATTTTAAAAAAAGTTTCTTCAATTGTCTAAGTATTAGTGTGGTAAAATCAACATCCACTTTTGACGACAGTGATGGGAAAATTTGAAGGAGCAGGATGGGAAATTTCTCTCAAACAGATAAATTTATACCAGTGAATGTGATTTTCATCTTAGTAAAGCCAATTCGTTCTAAAATCGAAATCTAAAAACAATATTTTGTTTGGGTGCACTTGGAAAGTATTTAGCCAATTTAGGATCGATGCACTGTGGCTTAAATAAACGCTACTTCTAGAGAGGAGTTTAGCATTTTGCCTGTAGAAGCAGCTCAATGCTATCCTTTGTGTCCAGGACATTTAGAGGCATATTTTAAGCTCAGCAGAAAAAATACCTGTCCTGCATTTTCTGGCAGCAAAATAAGCTAAACGTCTAAATGAGCGTTTTTTTTCCTGCCAAAAGAACTGGCATTTTGGGTTTTTTTTTTTACGCCCAGTGTGTATGGACAATAAAACTATAGGTCTGATTATGCTTTAAACTAAAATAAAGCAAGTCTCAAGCAAATGGTTAGAATAAAAAAAAATTGATCATAGAGATAATCTCACATATTTACATATACCCAAGGTCAATATAAGGATCTGGACTACTAATCTTTTATTCCAAGAACTGTACTAAGAATAAGCAGATATTAGTTGAAGAAGATACAATTTTATCAACAGTAAGGGAAGGGCTTCTTTATGATAACAGTGGTTGAACAGCAATTACAAGCAACAAGTGAAACTGATGTCAAATGAAAATGGAATTTTAATTTATTTTTTTCAGCCAAAGTTATCCATGTATCATTCTCCAATCATTGACATGGTGCAAAGGACAGCAAACAACCTAAAGGTATGCTTCTGTCTGTGCAGTGGTTTAATTCATTGCCTTCTAAAAGACATGGAGCAAGTGGCAAAGTATACCAAGTGATAATGATAAACTGTATGACAGCAAAACTGTAGTGCAGTAAACATGCTGAAGGTATTTAGGTCTAACAGGTGGAGCTGCAGTAAAAATCTTTAGGGTGATTCATCCATAGCAGTAATCAGCTGTGCTTCTATCTTGTTTCTCTCTTAGTTCATAGCAATTTGCCTTGAGCATTATCTGAAGGAATGTCTGCCGATATGATCTCACCATACAAAGTACATGCACTCTACAAGCCGTAATATCCTCTATTAGCAGTGTCATTTCTATTATTACAAACACTTATAAAGGCAGAAAAATATCTATTAATCATTTTGCTTTTATATACAGTGCATTCCTAAAGTATTCAGGCCCCATTCACTGTTTTCAATGTTATGTTGAAGCCTGATACTACAGTTAAATATTTTCCCCCCCCCCAAGTATCCCTTAATGACAAAGTGAAAACAGATTTTTAGAAAGGTCTGAATTTATTAAAAAGAAAAAAAAACTGAGATCACATGCACTTAAGTATTCAGACCCTTTACTCGGTACTTTGGTGAAGCACCTTTGGCAGCAATTACAGCCTCGAGTCTTTTGGGGTATGACACAACAAGCTTTGCACACCTGTCTTGGGGATTTTTCTGCCATTCTTCTTTGCAAATCCTCCCAAGCTCACTCAGGTTGGATGGGGAGCGTCGGTGGACAGCCATTTTCAGGTCTCTCCAGAGATGTTCAATAGGGTTCAAGTCAGGGCTCCGACTGGGCCACTCTAGGACATTCAGAGTTGTCCCTAAGCCACTCCTGTGTTGTACTGCTTAGGATTGTTGTCATGTTGGAAGATGAACCTTCGTCCCAGTCTGAGGCCTGAGCACTGTGGAATAGGTTTTCATTGAGAATATCTCTGCACTTTGCTCCATTCAGCTTTCCCTCAACCCTGAGCAATCTTCCCCAGTCTCTGCTGCTGAAAAACAACCCCACAGAATGATGCTGCCTCCACCATGTTTCACGGTTGGGATGGTATTAGGCAGGTGATGAGCAATACCTGTCTTCCTCCAGACATAATGTTTAGAATTAAGGCCAAACAGTTCAATCTTGGTTTCATCAACCAGAGAATCTTGTTCTTTACAGTCTGAGTTCTTCAACTGCTTTTTTGCAAACTCCATTGGGCTTTCATGTGTTTTGTACTGAGGAGAGGCTTCCGTCTAGCCACTTTGCCATAAAGCCCAGATCGGTGGAGGCCTGCAGTGATAGTTGTCCTTCTGGAACATTTTCCCATCTCCATACAGGATCTTCTAAAGCTCAAATCAAAGTGACTATTGGCTTCTTGGTCACCTCTCTTACTAAGGCCTTTCCCCCCCATTTGCTCAGGTTAGCCAGGCGACCAGCTCTTGGAAGAGTCCTGGTTGTGCCAAACAACTGGTTATGCATTGTCAGCTGTGAGGCCTTTTATAGAGGTGTGTGTGCGCCTTCCAATGTTCAATCAATTTAATTTACCACAGGTGGACTCCAATCAAGGTGTACAAACATCTCAGCAACAAACAATAGAAATGGGAGGCATCTGAGCTTAATTTCATGTGTTGTTGCAACTTATTTTAAACTTATCCCAATGTAATATTTCATTTAAACAACTTCAGTATCAGGCTGCAACATAACATTAAAAACAGTAAAGGGGGTCTGAATACTTTATAAATGCACTGTATTTCTCTCTGCTTGAAAAGGTTATAAAAACCTAGTTAGAGCACAATGAACAGACAAAACACAGATACTTTCACCTCTAAGACGCAAGACATCGCTGTACACTTTAGGCCGATCTAGTTGCATATCAAATCTTTTGAAAATGTTGATCTTTGCATCCATCCAAAACTGATAATTCAGGTTTAAAGAGGAACTTCAGTTTCTCAATTAGCAGACTATCTGTAATCCTTATGCTGCTAGCATTATTAAATAAATAAGAAAGTACACTCACCGGGCAATTTATTAGGTACACCCGTTAAATTTCTTGGTAACACAAATTGCTAATTAGCCAATCACATAGCAGCAACTCAATGTATTTAGCCATCTAGACGTGGTGAAGACGATTTTCTGAAGTTCGAACCGAGCATCAGAATGGGGAAGAAAGGGGATTTAAGTGAATTTGAACGTGGCATGGTTGTTAGTGCCAGACGGCTGGTCTGAGTATTTCAAAAACTGCTGATCTATTGGGATTTTCACACACACAACCATCTCTAGGGTTTACATAGAATGGTCCGTAAAAAGAAAATAAACAGTGAGTGGCAGTTGTGTGGCTTGAAAACACTTTGTTGATGTCAGAGAATGGGCGCACCTGCTCAAGATGTTAGAAAGGCAACAGCAACTCAAATAACCACTTGTTACAACCAAGATGGTGCAGAATACAATCTCTGAATGCACAACACATCGAACCTTGAAGCAAATGGGTTACAGTAGCAGAAGACCACACTGAGTGCCACTCCTTTCAGCTAAGAACAAGAAATTGAGGCTACAATTCACACAGGCTCACCAAAATTGGATAATAGAAGATCGGAAAAACGTTGCCTGGTCTGATGAGTCACGATTTCAGCTGCGAAATTCAGATGGTAGGCTCAGAATTTGGTGTAAACATGAAAGCATGGATCCATCCTACCTTGTATCAACAGTTCAGGCTGGTGGTGTAATGGTGTGGGGGGATATTATCTTGGCACACTTTGGGTCCTTGGTACTAACTGAGCTTTGCTAAAATGCCACGGCCTACCTGAGTATTGTTGCTGACCATATCCATCCCTATAGGACTACAGTGTACCCATCTTCTGATGACTACTTCCAGCAGGATAATGTACCATGTCACAAAACTCAAATCATCTCAAACTGGTTTCTTGAACATGACAATGAGTTCACTGTACGCCAATGGCCTCCACAGTCACCAGATCTCAATCCAATAGATCACCTTTGGGATGTGGTGGAACGGGAGATTCGCATCATGGATGTGCAGCAGAAAATCTGCAGCAACTGCATGATGCCATAATGTCAATACAGACCAAAAACTCTTAGGAATGTTTCCAAAACCTTGTTAAATCTATGCCATGAAGAATTAAGGCAGTTCTGAAGGGAAAAGGGGGTCCAACCTAGTACTAGCAAAGTGTACCTAATAAAGTGGCCAGTGAGCGTAGATCATATTTACTTGTTTTAAGCGCTTGGTTCTCTTTTTACATTTCTTGGTTACTTCCTGGTGCCTAGGCAAATGTCGTCATACATCCTAGGAGTCTTCAGGAGGGGAGGAGGGGTTTTCTCAGCTAAGCACACCCTCCTGCACACATGCCTGAGCTAAGAGCAGATCGGACCCAGGAAGTAAACGCTACATGAATCATCTGCCCTTAGTCAAGATGGCCACACCCAGAAACGCAAAATAAATCATGGAGACATGGATGGCTGGGCGAGTTTGTTTTGAATGGTAGAAAGGAACTAAAATAGTGCTTATGGTTTGTGGTGCTTAGATGCAGTGTAGTTCTGCTTTAAGTGGTGCAAGGCTGGACTCAATCTGCTGACTGGTTGTTGAGGGTGAATGAGAACCATTATGTAGTCCTTACCTCCCACCACTGTGTTCTTGGTAGGCCACAGTTAGCTTTCTGCAGAGGATGCATGGGGGTGGGATGGTCACACACACACACACAAATCCTCATGTACATTCAAATGTGCACACACAGCAGAAATAACCAGAAGGTAAAAACAAAAAATATGATTTTATTTTGTTATAGCAAGAGCTGTGGTATTTTAAACAGAACGTCTTTGCATTTTGTAGTGTTTGTGAAAGTGGTAGTATAGAAAAACCACACCACACTACCTCTCTTACTGAATGATTTGGCCATACAGACTGGTTCCAGCGTGAATATGCTTCGGGACACATATCCTTTACTTATACTGGTTTGAAAAAGAAAAAACACACGTTGAAACAAACAAAAAAAAAAAAAAAGTAGAATAATCTTTAGATCCAAGAACTAGATTTAGCACACTGTTTCTGAAAGGTAAGATAAGTATTATCATTTAAATAAATACAATTTGTACCAAAAGAGAATCCACCTCTCTTCCTGGTTATTTCATCCCAATTAAGCTTTTTTGGTGAGTATTGTAATGGATGAGGTTATTGGAGATTGATCAGTTCATGAGCTGGAAGCGGGATGCGGGATTTCGTTTCTATCCAATTGTGTCCTGCCATGGTTTGTCTTTTGGTTTCTTTGGGGAATCTGGTGTTTTCTCTCTCTGATGCAATGGATTCTGGGAAAATGTCTGTCTCAATGGACCTGGAAGATAAGCAGAAGCTTGGTCACTAAACACCTGTGACTAACACATGAAAATGGCATTATTTGGCCTATGGTATACGGATTGTGCTTAGAGTAGCTATATAGTGTGCAAAAAGCTTCAGGTCAAAAAGGACGATTCTGCCTCCAGAAATTCATTACAAGGCCTCATTTACACAGACCTACTGCTCTGTATGCCTGTGCAAAGGGCAGTCTTCAGCCAACTAAGATACACAGGCGTTTCGTGCCGGCAACTAGTTGAAATCAAAATCAGGCGCTGGCTGCACGGAACTCCACCCGCATCTCAGAGTGCACAATTGTGCATTCATCCCAAAGGTGTTCTATCGGGCTGAGGTCAGGACTCTGTGCAGCCCAGTCAAGTTCCTCCACCCCAAACTCGCTCATCCATGTCTTTATGGACCTTGCTTTGTGCACTGGTGCGCAGTCATGTTGGAACAGGAAGGGGCCATCCCCAAACTGTGCCCACAAAGTTGCGAGCTTCACTGGAACCAAGAGGCCAAGCCCAACCCCTGAAAACAACCCGAGACCATAATGTCCCCTCCACAAAATGATTTGGACCAGTGCACAAAGCAAGATCCATAAAGACATGGATGAGCGAGTTTGGGGTGAAGAAACTTGACTGGACTGCACAGAGTACTGACCTCAACCCCACAGAACACCTTTGGGATGAATTGGAGCTGAGACTGCGAGCCAGGCCTTCTCATCCAACATCAGTGCCTGACCTCACAAATGCGCTTCTGGAAGAATAGTCAAACATTCCCATAGACACACTCCTAAACCTTGTGGACAGCCTTCCCAGAAGAGTTGAATCTGTTATAGCTGCAAAGGGTGAGCCAACACGGTATTGAACCCTACGGACTAAGACGCCATTATAGTTCACGTGCGTGTAAAGGCAGGCGTCCCAATACTTTTGGTAATATAGTGTATGTTAAACAATGGTGCTCAGGTTAGAAAACAAATGCCTAAAGCAGCTGTGAGGCTGACCACAGCTTCTACAGAGAGTTCATGTCCGCATTGTAGTCTTTTGAAGATGCAAAAACAAATGCACACAGAAGTTATATTTGTGCATATACAGGAAGTTAAACTCACTTACTGAATCCAATATGGAACACTTCTTTTGTGCAAGTTAAATGGTGAACACTGTTTGTTAAAGCTGAAATTGGGCAGCACAGTTTTTAGTTAGTAAAATAGTAAGTGTCTAGTTCTAACTCAGTACCTAAAAACTTGCCCTGCTTCTGTGTAGGAGCATTCCATTCAAATTATCGGTCAATGAAGTTAGCTCTTCCTCTGATGGATCTGGTTTCCGCCCCCCATAGTTTTACAAAGCCAGTGCCAACCTCTTTACTTCAGGTAGTAAGCAGACCCATGTCTCCATTCCCTGGGGACCACCCTGTCCCCACACACTCTTATAAATGTGACTGGCAACATATTCTAATTAGCCTTGAGAGAGCTGTGCAGTGCTGATCCATCTTGAAAGGCAATGTTACAGTCTGAGTTGCAGACAGGCATTGATGGGGCATGTGATGGTACTTCAACAAGCTTGCCGAAATGTCACGTTTGTTTTATTTTTTACTACTGCTTAGTTTCCTTATTGGAAAAAAAAAAAGGTACTTTTTATTCTAGAAGGAAAGTAATCAATAGTAAGAGAAAAGCTACACAAAAATTTCAACATACTGCTGTGTGCAATATTGTGCTGTATAGAGGTGTGGCTTTTAGACAAATGAGGAATGTAGGTAACTGAAAATAAGAGACCAAACTGATAATGCTCCATTAAAAGAAAAACACAGAGGTTGCCACATCTGTCTTCTGTCTAAAAATACAAGCACCATGATTGTCTGTGGCTTCAATAGTTTCTGTTCACTGACTTGGACCAGTTAGTGGTTTCCCTAGCAGATTAGGAAGTTATTGATTAGAGTGAATCTAGCACTACAGATCTGAATACTGGTTTAAAGCTGCAAAGTATTGGACTGGATACTCATGACAACCAGGCAACTTGCATTTTTAGGAGGGGTCAGCAATTACAGCTCTATATGCTCTTGCTACAGGTTTCTGGGTCTGCAAAGTTATTGGAAACATTGCACCTTATGTAAGAAATTATACAACAGAAAGTACTGGAATCCACAAATCAAATGACAAACCTTTAAAAAGTGATATTAAAGTCTTATTTTTATTTTAAAAAAAAATAACAAACATGTTATACTTATCTACTTTGTGTAATGGCCCCTCCCTCCTGCTGAGTGCCCCCACAGTAAGCAGCTTGCTATGGGGGCACCTGAGCTGAGCAGCTGTTCTGTGTGTGCATTCAAACATGGAGCCATGGCTCAGCCCCACCCCCTCCGTCTCCTGATTGGCTTACTGGCTGTGATTGACAGCAGCAAGAGCCAATGGCTCCAGCTGCTGCCAAAAGCCAATTAGGAGTGCGAGTCCCCGGAGAGGCAAGGCTCTACTGGACATTGCTGGATTGAGAGGAGGCTCAGGTAAGTATTAAGGGGGGGGGGGGGGGCTGCTGCACACAGAAGGTTTTTTACCTTCATGCATAGAATGCATAAAAGGTAAAATACCTTGTGCCTTTAAAAAAAAAAAAAAACTTTAACAATGTGCAAAACTGAAATGTGTTTTACACAATAAAAATATAAAGGGAAAAGATCAAAACACTTTTTTTTTCTTTGATACACATAGGAACTGTAGAATTACTAACCTTTTGCTGCTATTTCCAGGTGGTGTTTTATTTTGTTTTCTCTCTCTTCCAACTGCTGAGCCAGTTTTGCATTTTTCCAGCCTGCAGAGCAATACATTGATAAGCATTCTGTAGTAAAGTAACATAGCAAAAAGTACCAATTGCAGTCATATAATCTTCAACAAAATACTACAAAAGGTCTCTTTAAAAGGGGTAGGGTCCCGAAACACATCTACCCACCCACTGTTCCCACAGTCAAGTTGTTTGCTTTAGGCTCGATTCACACAGGGGCAACACGACTTCAGCGTGACTTTGCACGGCGACTTCAACGTGGCTTCGACGCGACTTCAGCAAATTACAACGCGACTTGAAGTCGCCTCCATGACAGGCCAATCACAGGACAATCAGCTCTCTGGGAGGGAGGGGTTTTCCCTGCAAAGTCGCTTGACTTTAGAGAGAGATCCGACTTGGAGGCGACTTCCATTGATTTCTATGGTACCGGTCGCCTACCAAGTCGGATCCAAGTAGTACAGGGAGTACGCTCTGAAGTCGAAGCGACTTCAGTAGTGTCTATTAAGACGCTCCCATTCACTCCCATTGAATCTCTTTCTGGGGTGACTTGGGGCGATTTGAGGGCGTACAAGTCGGATCCCAAGTCGTCCCAGTGTGAACCGAGCCTTAGAGTGCATTGAGGGAGGTCGGCACAGACGCTGACATTAATGTCTTCTGTCGGGTCCAGCTTTCCACCATTTGGCTCACAGATCAGTTCAGTTCCTGAAGCCTCCAGTTGTTAGTTTCCCCGTTACCTCTACGCTTGTTTACCTTTGCCTATATAAAAGAGTTTTGATTTGAATTGTTCAAAAGTGTTGATTCAGTGCTCTGGTGCTTTGTTTTTATGTATGTAAAGCCAAAACCTCTTTTTTTTTTTTTTTTTAGGTTTTAGTGGGTGAGTGGGGAATGTGTTAAAACCCCTGTCCACTTTTTAATGCTACCTGTGTCCTGTTGGGTGATTTTCCTTTCACTTGTCCTAAAGATAAAAAACAGTGTGAGGAAATCACTACAAAATGAGGGGAAATCCACCCTTTGACTGTTACCAGAATAGCTGTTCCCATTGGAAGCTCACCACTTGTTCCCATCATTCATAACCTAAACATTTTGGATTTCTTTTCAAATAATTTATTGAGAATACAACAATACAATTTTACAGTACTGGTTTTAAATTTATGTAAGGTTACAAAATATGAGGAAAAGGAACTTCTCAATAATAACTTAGAATAATAATACTTAAGTTATCTTTGTAGAAATCAGTAAGAAAATCTATTATCCAGTGTACATATCTGAATTATATGGTTATAATAATTAATAGAGCTTTTGTAAACATTTTGGATTTCATATCACTTTCTGTACTGGGGACAATATAGTCACAAGAACAAATAGTGAGGTTGAATATCTGCAGTTGGGACAAAGATAGCAAAAAAACAAAAAAACAAAACAAAAACACAACACAACAACTATTCCTACACTATTTAACTCTAAAAATAAAGTTTTGCCATTGCACACACTTCTGGGGCTGGTTCACACCAGAACAAAGTTCAGGGAAAGCATGTTCCCACACCGCAGGTGAACGCATTGCCTTTAAAATTTGCATGTGGGTGCCAATGTATGGTTACCGGCACCCAAAATGCAGATTGAAAACGCAGTGCATTTGAGGGCACCAAATCGCATGGTACCGCAGTAAAAAAAGTACTGCAAACACAACTTTTCATGCGGTCTGGTGCATTATGCAGCTCATGCAAATAAATCAACTGTCAAAAACACACTGCACTGGAACATGCACTTTTTTGTGCCATGCTCTCTGGACATACCCAACTAACAATTCTTTAGGGTTCATAAAGAGTGATCTTCATTTTCTGACCTGGGTTGTAACAGTCCACAATGTGCTCTGTCAATCTGCCCCATTTTTTCTTAGTTAGAGCCCTTGCACACTGGGGCGGCTATACCGCCGGCAATGCGCCTCTGCAGAGGCGCTTTGCGGTGGTATTTAACCCCTTCTCGGCCGCTAGCGGGGCGGTTTTACCCCCCGCTAGCGGCCGAGAAGGGGTTAAAGACCACCGCAAAGCGCCTCTGCAGAGGCGCATTGCCGGCGGTATAGCCGCGCCGTCCCATTGATTTCAATGGGCAGGAGCGGTAAAGGAGCGGTATACACACCGCTCCTTCACCGCTCCGAAGATGCTGCTGGCAGGACTTTTTTTACCGTCCTGCCAGCGCATCGCTCCAGTGTGCAAGCCCTCGGGGCTTTCACACTGGAATGCAAGGAGCGGCACTTTCGGGTCGGTTTGCAGGCGCTATTATTAGCGCAATAGCGCCTGCAAACCGCCCCAGTGTGCAAGGGCTCTAAGTGCTGTTGGCTGCTTTATCAATAGGGCAAAGGGGACAGACAAAGAGCACTCAGTCTTTGAGTTTGCTGGCTCCCCCATTGTCTGAATGACCTCAATCTCGTTCCTGCCCTTACAGTTCAAAATAGATATTACACCCCTCCAGGTCGGTCCACCGTGTACTTGTCCTCTAATCCTCACCAGAGGAAGGTGCTGGTCCAATTCGCAGCTAAGAGAAAAACTTAAAGTAAAGAAATGGATGATTGCACACTACCATGTAGACGACCCAGAAGCTTTACTGTAACGATCCACAGATAAAAACATCAACACAGCTCCACGAAAAAAGTGTTTGTCGTGGTAGTGTGTGGTCATCCAATTCTTTTTTTTTTTTAACAAACAGGTGTGCTTTATTGTATCATAAGGAGGAAAATTACAGAATACTTCTTGACATAATTCAGAGCATTACATGACAAATAAGCATGAGCAATCGCATAGCAGTGTCATACATGCGTAGGAGGTGAAACATCAGTAAAATATTAATATTTTAGACAAGATGATCACAGAGAAAAGTACCTCATGTATCCAGGGGCTTCCCCTCCCTCCCCCCCACATAATACAGAAATCCACTGTGGTTCCCTAAGATGAGAGCCAAGGTGTCCACACTTTCTCAAATTTCCATGGACAACCTCGATTGATATATGTGATTCTATACATAGGTATAGCTGCCTCAATCTGTGCCTCCCAGGCGGACACGGTCGGGGGTGAGGGGTCTATCCACTTCATCAGTATCTCCTTCTTGGCATAATAAAGCAGGAAGGAAACAAGCAATTTTAAGTGATAGGCTCTTTGTTCATTGTCGTGAATCCCAAGAAGGGCCAACTCCGGAGTAATTGGTATGGATAATTGCAACCTGGAGTTTATCTCTGCAAATATCGCACACCAATATGTTGCTAACAATGGGCATTCCCAGAACATGTGGAAAAAGGTTCCAATTTGACACTTACACTTGTTACACATAGGGTCTCTGTCAGGGAATATGCGATGGAGTCTCTGTGGGGTGTAGTAAATCCTATGTATAAATTTGACCTGGATTAATTTATCCCTAGATGCAATCACCAGTTTAGGACCATTATCCAGACATTCCTCCCAGTCCTCTCTGTCTAATGATGGAATGTCGGTGTGCCAGCTGTCCCACAATTTTGCTATTTTAGGAGAGTCCTTACCTAGGAGTACAACATACAAGGTGAAAAGGGGCTTAGAGACATCTCCAGACGCCAAAAGCTCCTTAATTGGATCTGCCTGAAGCAAAGGTGCCTGAGGAAACTGAGCCCGTGCCGCATGCCTTAATTGAAAACATCTAAACCTCATCCCTCTGGGCAACTGGAATTTAGCCATTATTTCCGTGATAGAGAGTAATTCCCCCCTGGGCATAATTTGTTCTATAGTTGTGATGCCAAACCTGGCCCAAAGCTGTGGGTCAGGCACAGTCCGGAAGTGTTTAAGAGCTGGATTTCCCCATAACGGGTTCGCTGGCGATAATTGGCCCGGTAAGAGGAATCTACGTCTTGCAGCCACCCACTCTCTCCACGTTGCCCAAGTGGGCTCGGGAACTCGCGTATATGCACCCGGACCTCGATAGGGAAAGTTTCTTAGATCAGTAAGGGAGCCCAAATAGTTTGCCTCAAGGCAGACTGCCACATTCATTTTAGAACCATGAAACCACCAGTAGGCCGACACCAACATAGCCGCCCAGTAGTAAACCTGAAAGTTGGGGAGGGCTAATCCTCCAAAACTGGCAGGCAGCCACAGGGTAGAGCGCGCCAATCTGGGGTTCCCACCCCCCCAAATAAAGGTTCCCACCAGACCATCAACCTCCTTAAAAAACGAAGCAGGGACCCATACCGGGGAATTTCTAAAAACGTAGTTAAATTTAGGAAGTATCATCATCTTAAGGAGGTTGATGCGTCCCAATAGATTTAGAGGTAAGTCAGCCCAGGCCAGACATTTCGCACGCAACGTACTCAAGATAGGGCTCAAATTTTTAATTATAAAGTCTGATGGGTTTTTCGTGATTACTATCCCTAAATATTTGAACTCCGTCACCCACTGTAGTGGGGAGGATGGTGGCCCAGAGGCAGCTGCATCGTCCAGAGGGAACAGTACTGATTTGGTCCAGTTGATCCTTATACCAGACAACCCACCAAAGTTGTCAAAGATTCTCAAGGCCACAAGGAGAGAAGGGCCCGCATCATTCAGGTATAGAAGCGCGTCATCCGCGTACAGAGACAGCTGCTCTTCCAGCAGACCCACCCGCAAGCCCAGGACATCCGGAGCACTCCTGACTGAGATTGCCAGTGGCTCCAATGCCAGAGCGAACAGGCTGGGGGAGAGCGGGCAGCCCTGCCTCGTGCCGCGGAATAAATCAAAGGGCTCCGAGACCCAATTATTTGTACGGACCCTAGCTTTGGGGGCCTGGTACAACAATCTAATGCCATGTATAAACTTGGGGCCAAACCCAAATCTCTGTAGTACCAGCCACAAATAGTTCCACTCCACAGAGTCAAACGCCTTTTCGGCGTCAAGAGAGGCTATAACTCTGGTCCCTGAATTGTCATGTGGAATGGTAAGATTAAGAAAGAGACACCTCAGATTGATATCGGTTCCCTTGCCAGGCATAAATCCGGTCTGATCTATACCGATCAGGTCTTCTATGACATGGGCTAAGCGGATAGCCAGAACTTTCGCAAAGATCTTGGCGTCTACATTAAGTAGCGATATCGGCCTGTATGAGGCACACTCTAGCGGATCCTTACCCGGCTTGGGAATCAACACAATTACTGCCTCGTTCATAGACTCTGGTAAAGATTCTAGGTCCCTAAAATTAGATAATAGCGAGGTTAATTTAGGAGCTAAAATTTCGCTGAAATTGGAATAGACTTCAGATGGTAGGCCATCTGCCCCAGGAGCCTTCCCTCCCTTGAGATGTCCCATAGCGACCTGAATCTCCTCTAGCGAGATATCTTTCTCCAATTCTTCCCTGGCTTCCGCTGTTAAGTTAGGGATAGATAGTGAATCTAGAAACCCGGCCAGGTCTGAGTCGGACGCCTCAGTCCTGGAGGAGTAAACCTCTTGGAAGTATTCCCGAAAACGAGTGTTAATATTTTGGGGGGGGATGTAAGTAATTGGCCGGAGCTGTCCCTAATGGAACCAATGGGGGTAGCTGGGATATTACCTTTAGCCAACCATGCAAGGAGTTTCCCATTTTTCCCCCCATGTTCGAACACTCTTTGGGCCGAAAAGAGTAACGCCTTATCAGTTTGTGCCATCCTAGCTGTGGATAGTCTGCGTAGAGCCTGTTTCCACTCCCTATATCTGTCATCTCCCGGGTCAGCGACAAAGTCAGCTTCCAAAGTAGTCGCCCGTCTCTCAAGTTCCTCCAATGCATGAGCAGAGTCACGTTTAAGGCGAGCAATGTTGGTCATAAACTCCCCCCTAGCCCAAGCCTTAAAGGTGTCCCACATCACGGTTGGTGTGGCAGAGTCCACATTATCTGTCCAAAAATTGCAAATGGCTGCTGTGAGGGGCTCCTGTAGTCGCTCGTCATCAGCCCAGAACTTGGAAAGTCTCCAAAGCCGGGGCCCCGGGGGGGCAGTCAAAGTCAACGTCAGGCAGAGGGGCGTGTGGTCAGAGATTCCCCTGGGAAGCACAGAATTGTCTTTAACAAATTGTAAGGCAGGACATGAGGCATATATCAGATCAATTCTAGATAAAGTTTTGTGAGAAGCAGAGTGGCAGGTAAATACCTTTGAAGTCGGGTATTTGTGTCTCCAGACGTCAGTGAGGGCATAGACATCAGCCCACTGTCTGAGGTCCGGAGTGTCACGAGCCGACTGGTGCAACCTATCGTGTTCCAACGAGGGGGCCATGTTAAAATCTCCCAGTAAATAAACAAATGCTGTATCATATTGTACCACGGTTTGCATGATTTCATGAAGAATACTACCATTAGCTGGAGGGGGAATATACAATCCGACTAGTACCACAGGTTTGTCATATATGTTAGCATATAGAATTACAAATCTACCCTCCTTGTCTGTTTTGACTTCCAGAAGCCTAAACGGCACAGTCTTGTGCACTAGGATGCTGACCCCACGGGCATACGTGGAAAACGTGGAGTGGTAATGTAGGCCGACCCAAGTCTTGTTAAGGCAAATGGTTTTGTTACCCTGCAGATGTGTCTCCTGAAGGATACAGATCTGCGGTTGATGCTTTTGTAAGAACTTAAACACTAGGGATCTTTTCACTGCAGTATTAAGGCCTCGCACGTTCCATGAGATTACTTTAAGTTCAGCCATTAGGTGGGAGAGTTAATGGGGGTACATGGATCACCCAACTCGAGGGATCAGCATCCGCACACTCAATTACATATACTGTCATGCATACTCCAATATCCAGAAATTTTCCCCGTATCGATACTCCAAAACACATATAAAAAAAAACAAAAAAGGAAACAAAAAGAAAAAACCCCAAGAACATTCCCCCCCCCCCCCGCATCCCCCACCCCAACCAAGGAATGCTTTGTTCCCCAAACATTAACACCCAATGAAAGGGAGCGTGGACCAGTGGGTGTAGTCACTCGTGGAGATGAAAAGTCCACTCAGAGTGGTGAGAGTCTCTGCCGCCATACAGAAGTAGAAAAGAGAAGAGGGGTTATCTCCCCAAAGTTACCACATTAATATTAGGCTATTACCATCAGTTTCCCAAGTATGAGAAGAAAAATGTATTTTCCCCCTTTCCAAAAAAAAACACCAAGGAAAAATGAAGATAAAAAAAACAACTAAACGTCATGGAAAGGGTTACTGCAACTTCCTCTTCGTAATAAAGAAAGTTCCAGACATCAGAGGCACCTGCCGCCCCAGAATGCAGCATATGCGTCATATTCTCCCAGGATTTACTGGTATAGAAGGGTCAATATATTCGCTGCTATGCATGTCAGATTGAACACATATAGTAGGCAATGTAATTGTGCAATACTGCGGTCTGCCACAGGAGTCCGCCAAAGGACACTCATTCACACTGCACCATCTGTGACTGGGAAAGGAAGCATTGAAAGGAAAAGATATGTCCCCTAATCTACAGCCTAAGACAAACGCACCGCTTCCATGATCATTCCGGCAAGTCCTCCATCAGTATGCTGGCATCAGGTAAAGGAAGGAATAACGCACTGTGCTGTAGCTGTTGGCAGTCACAGATCCTAATTCTCCTGGATTAACCAGGGGCTCAGTACTTGAAAGTTCTCATCAAGATCATTCCAAACGCACAACAGGTGCAACATAAACTCACTTGAGATTGGTGAGGAAACAGATCACAGCATGTGAGAAAGGAATCTGGTGTATCACAGCAGGCCCCTGTCAGCGATTCGGAGGGAGCGATTCCAACCACTGGGAGGCATCTCTGGGAGAGGTGAAAAATCTTGTAGTTTCCCCATCCTGTACCCGGAGGCGTGCAGGAAAGAGGATGCTGTAACGAATGCCCTTAAGGCGCATGGCTGCCTTGACCTGATCGAAAGAGCGTCTAAGCTTCTGGGTCTCAACCGAGTAGTCAGGGAAAATGAGTAGCTTATTATTCTGGAATTGTAGATCCCCCTTCACTCTGGCAGCACGAAGCACCTCATCTCTGTCCCTGAAGTTTAGGAATTTCAAAATGAAAGTGCGCGGTGGCGCTCCAGGGGGGCCTGGTTTAGGTGGGATTCGATGAGCCCGTTCGACTGCATAAAATGGCGAAAATTGGGCCGCGGGAAGGAGGCTGCGGAACAATTCTTCAATAAATTCTGTAGGTCGGTGACCCTCAGCTCCCTCCGCCAATCCCACTACACGGAGGTTGTTCCTCCTATTGCGATTTTCCGCATCTTCAGATTTGTACTCTAAGGCCTTGATTTTGGTATGAAGGGCACGGATGTCGGCGCCATGAGCCTCCACAGTGTCCTCCACATGCCCCAGGCGCTGCTCAGCAGAGTGTAGTCTGGAACGGATTTTATCCATGTCTTGTCTGATTAGCCCCACATCAGACTGGACAGCATCTACTTTCACTGTAAGGGCTGTGAGAGAGGCCTGGCAGGTAGCTATAGCTGCCAGCACATCTGCCAGACCCAGCTGGGATGAGGTGGACTGTCCCAGCTGCTCAGTCTGAGTCGCCATGTTTGTGTGCGCCCTTCTCTCGGCCCCCACGCGGTCTGCACAGGCCGCCTCCGGTATCTCTGTCTCTGGGGGGAATTTTAGCTTCTTACCCCTGCCGCTGGACGCCCGAGCCGATCGGCGGCGCATAAAGGTGATTTCGGCCGGCAGCACAGCGCTTGATCTGCTAAAAAGCAGGGAAACAGCCTCGGATCCCGGCGGAGCTCTCTGAGACACGTCCTCTCACAGCGCCATCTTGGCCACGCCCCCGTCATCCAATTCTTTACCTCCTGTTCCTGTCCTATTGATACTTGTCAATGTATGTTTCTCTTCTGCTTTCCCCTGTCTGTGAAGAATATAGCTACAGTTTATGGTGGCTTTGCACCAGGTGTTAAAATAGCTCTGTATTAGATACTTAGTATATGGTAACAGTACATGCTCCAGAGAAGTGTTACCAGAACGATGAGTGACATGGTTCTTGCACATGCAAAAACCGCTTGTCTTTTGCCTCATGCCCTCTGAAATCACATTGCTTATGCCCTGCTGCCATCCTATAAAAATTCCTCCTGCTGCAACTACTTCTCCTATACCCACCAACTCTTCTCCTATACTGTCCCTCTGTTGCTCATTCCACTCTCTCGGCTCTTCTTTTGCCCCCCCCCCCCGTCCTCCAGTGTCGGCAATAGCCCCAGTTTAATTTGTTTCACTTTTCTGGCACACATCGTACATCTTAAGCAGTAGCTCACACCTGTAGCCGTCACTGGAATAACAGAACACTGAATATTTAACCCTGTATACAGCCCTCATTTTTCCTCAGCAGTGAACTTATCCTAGCAGTTGAGAGGTGTACTTTATGCCCCCCCAGCTACTGTTTGGCTGTTGATGGCTGACCCTTATACTGGCCAAACAACACCTCACATCAGGCAGTCTGAATTCAATGCTGGGTGTAAAAGTGTGGGGCATTTGTTATACATGTTAAACATACTTCAACTGAATTTTTATGAGAGGCAAAAAGGGGTGATTAGGATTCCCTCTTGTAAATGTGTCACTGAATAACGTGAAAAGGCAACAATAGCCATGATTCCTTTACAGTCAACTTAATATCCATTGCATTTCATTATATCTTCCATCACTCTTTTCCCCAAAGCTTCAGCAACCTTTCTGAAATATGTATCACACACATCATTGTAAATTTGCCTGGAAAGGAAACACACTTATTGAATCAGCTATAATTCAACCATATGATAATCTCCAGGACTACAAAAGACTTTTTTTAATTTGCATGTAAAAACTGCCAGTACTGCCCCAGTGTAACCATTAAGACCTAAACTTTTGCTCCAGGTGTTTTCCACTAGAATGAATACATTGAAACAATATGGCTGCCCTGGTTGGTTCCACCTTATTGTACACAAATAGGAGTATGTAAAAAGCAGCATTCACATGATAAAAAACAGTATGTTCTCTCAAATACAAAACAAAATGCCAAAAATACCAGATTGCAAACTCTTTACGAAGCCCTCCTGTTTTGGTAGTACTGATTGGTCATGCTTGACATGTTGTGGAATTTTCAATTTTTCACGAACAGCTGGTATCCTCAAAAAAGCCACTTGGGCTATAGAGAAGAAGTTTGAAGTCACCCAATATGTGAACACAGCCTGAAATAAAAGGTGCAGAAACAATAACTATGCCATATCAATACAACATATTAAAGCATAAAGTGACTGTTGCTCAAACAAGTTCCTAAAAAGCTTTCCCCGAAAAAAACATACTTACCTTTCCTGCTGCCTGCGCTGCTTTACACGGCTTCATCATAGAAAGATCCTCCACTGAATTGTCTTGCAAAACCAACACTTCTGGAGTGATCAACTCTACCCCCCTCTAGTGTGCAAACACTACCCTCATTGGTCTCTCCCACCGACCTACATGTCAATTATCTGTCCTTTAATGATGCAGGGGTCAATGATAAAAAAAAAAAATTATGTTGAAGAAAACAACCAGCAATAAAAAGGTATATGGATACATTCTCAGAATTTATAAACTTGCTGTTGCAGACTTAAAACCCAAAAAGAAAAAAAAAAAAAAAAAAAAAGGTCACTCTGGAGAAACACTATCCAAGAGTCGACACCAACTTTATGACAAATGATAACAAAATAATAATTGAATAAGAATGACAAAGTTAAGGCAATACTTACTGTAGGGAAGTTAATGGTCAGGGGCAAAATGATCAGTGGCATTATACGGAAAACAGTCTTCATGACCCTGAGGTTGGGATTATTTACACCAGACTCTGCTCCCAGCTAAAAAAGAAAAACAACACAACTTTCATAAGTCCTGAAAAGGAACATGCATGTAAAACGTGCAAAGCTGAAGATAACAGCAGAGAACACTGAAGACCAAAGAGGAATGGAGGCAAAACAAACAAAACAAGCTTGAAAAGTTACCTCTAGAACAGCCCACATGCTGCATGTCACGACCAGTGGCAGTACATAGTAAGGGTCACCTAAGGACAAGTCTGCAAACCACCACAGGCCACCAGTCTGCATGCTGGGCACTGGAAGGTAAGCCATCTGTCTCAGTGCCACAAAGAATGAGATAAATATTGGAGCCTAGGAAAGACAGGAAAAAAAACAAAAGAATGACTTTTACATTTGTCTATGAAAAAGAATGACATTGGAATGCATACAGGAGGTGAACAACCAAATAGTGCTTGCTTTATACTGTAGGTTTTACTGCGAAAATGCCCAAAAGGATTTCCAAACGTTACCAAATATTGTCTATAGAAAAATTGCCCTAAAGTGTAAAGAAATCCACTTTTGAATAGAGCAGGTGATGGTTAAAACCCATCTGTATTTTTTGCTCTCTGTCTTGGTGTGGAGATTTCCCTTCACTTGTTGTTCCATAGACACAATCTTAAAAAAAATAAAAGAAGAAGTTCCACTCCACACATAAAGGCACAGGAATGGGTTTTACAAATGTGCATTGTGTTGTGATTGCTTCTGGAGTCTGAAGCCAGCAAAGTTAGATAGGAATTAACATGAATGAAAGTGGTTTTAAAAAGTCAGAAAGAGAGCTCAGTCATGCGACTTATCAAAGTCACCACTGGCTCTTATCTAACGAAGGAGCTCTCTCCTGCAGCAAGCAGTGTGTGAAACCTGGTAAAGTATAACGAAGAGCAGATCACCCCTTTGTTTTGTAGGGTACTATGACAGAAGGAGCGAGCACTGGAAAGGGTGTAAGAAACAGGGTAGGATTTGCCATTCCTGTCATAGAAGGCAAAAATGACAGCTCATACTAGACCCTCCACCACAATCCTCTTCCCTTTCTCTAATCAGGTGCTGTTTCCCTCTTTTGCTCCACTCTATGCCATGATCAGTTTTCACTCCTTCTCCTTTATGAAAACCCCATCTGCCCACAACCATTTGACACACCGTTTACTCTATTCTACTCCCGCTACCCTAAAATTCATGTTCCTCGTGGCCCATGAGCAGCTTCTGCTCTGATTCTCCCTGTAGTCTATAACTAGCTCTCTTTACACTCTGCCTGTCCCCCTCCCTCACCATTATCAGTTTTTAGTGAGATGGTGCACTTTTCCAATCACATTATACCAAAAGTATTGGTACGTCTGCCTTTACACGCAAATTAACTTTAAGGGCGTATTAGTCCATTGGGTTCCATATTGCGTTGGCCCACCCTCTGCAGCTATAACAGCTTCAACTCTCCTGGGAAGGCTGTCCACAAGGTTTAGGAGTGTGTCTATGGGAATAAACAAGGAAGTGATTTCGCGCAGAACACTAAAAACAATACCACTTCATAATATGTGCAAAACATATAATAGGTCACTAATGTGAAATTCTTCGTGAGGGATCCAAATGATCCCCAGGGAATAATAAAATAAAGACCGTGACTAAAATGATGATGGGGTTAATAATAACATGTGAAAATAAACATAAATGTGCAAAAGGCAACAACAAAAGTACATAAAAACGAAAAAAGTGAGGTGGATCAATTAAGCATCAGTGAGTCCGCACCACTGATGGATGTAGTTCATGAATATTCTTGAATGACTGAAGTGATGTGGGAAAACATAGATGGTCTTGGTGTAGAAATATGCTCACAATGTCCTTACCTCAAAGGACTTCGATAAAGGCCTTAATAGTGAAATGCTGGATGGCAGTAGGGATGACTGTAGTGGATGCTGCTGGATGACAGTGGATAACATCAGGTGGATGGATGTCCGTTGTGGAGCCGCATCAGGCTTGCACCAGGATCCGAATGGCCATGTCGAATAGAGAGAAGGAAAAGAAAGGGGCTTGAAGTCACGAGGTCACGTGACGTAACGCGTAGGATTTCTTGTTAGCTAGGTTATGTAGTCAATACCTGTGATACATCCCATGCAATGCTTTTCACAGTGCTTTTTATCTAAATAAATCGTTTTACCACACTATTGGAGGCCCCTCTCTTTTCCTTCTCTCTATTTGACATGGCCATTCGGATCCTGGTGCAAGCCTGATGCGGCTCCACAACGGACATCCATCCACCTGATGTTATCCACTGTCATCCAGCAGCATCCACTACAGTCATCCCTACTGCCATCCAGCATTTCACTATTAAGGCCTTTATCGAAGACCTTTGAGGTAAGGGCATTGTGAGCATATTTCTACACCAAGACCATCTATGTTTTCCCACATCACTTCAGTCATTCAAGAATATTCATGAACTACATCCATCAGTGGTGCGGACTCACTGATGCTTAATTGATCCACCTCACTTTTTTGGTTTTTATGTACTTTTGTTGTTGCCTTTTGCACATTTATGTTTATTTTCACATGTTATTATTAACCCCATCATCATTTTAGTCACGGTCTTTATTTTATTATTCCCTGGGGATCATTTGGATCCCTCACGAAGAATTTCACATTAGTGACCTATTATATGTTTTGCACATATTATGAAGTGGTATTGTTTTTAGTGTTCTGCGCAAAATCACTTCCTTGTTTATTTTGTGGTGGTTATGTGTACACTATTAGATTTTGCAGCAATACACTATTTTTCCACTTTTTAGCACACCATAGATTTTGCATTATATTTTTCAGCCTTATTATTCTTCACTTTCTAGTAGCGCAGAGGCTCTTACACTTTTTTGTGTCTATGGGAATGTTTGACCATTATTTCAGAAGTGCATTTGTGAGGTCAGGCACTGATGTGGACGAGAAGGCCTGGCTCGCAGTCTACGCTGCCAAAGGTGTTCTATTGAGTTAAGGTCAGGATGTGCAGGCCAGTCAAGTTCCTTCACCCCAAACTCACTCATCCATGTTTTCATGGACCTTGCTTTGTGCACTGGTGCGCAGTCATGTTGGAATAGGAAGGGGCCATCTCCAAACTGTTCCCACAAAGTTGGGAGCATGAAATTGTCCAAAATGTCTTGGTATGCTGATGCCTTAAGAGTTCCCTTCACTGGAACTAAGGGGCCAAACCCCTGAAAAACAACCCCACATAATAATCCCCTCCACCATATCATTTGGACCAGTGCACATAGCAAAATCCATAAAGACATGGATGAGCGAGTTTGGGGTGGAGGAACTTGACTGGTCTGCACCTCAACCCGATAGAACACCTTTAGGCTGAATTAGAGCAGAGACTGCAAGCCAGGTCTTTTTGTCTACATCAATGTCTGACCTCACCAATATGCTTCTTGAAGAATAGTCAAACATTCCCATAGACACACTCCTAAACCTTGTGGACAGCCTTCCCAGAAGAGTTGAAGCTGTTATAGCTGCAAAGGGTGAGCCAACTCAGCATTGAACCCTACGAACTAAGACTGGGATGCCATTAAAGTTCACGTGCATGTAAAGGCTGGCGGCCCAATACTTTTGGTAATATAGTGTATGTGCTGAGTGAAAACACGGTCTTAATGTACAGCAATGTATACCACTGTGATATGGATCACTCAGGGGTCAAAAACAATCTTAAAAATTAATAAATCTAATTAGTAAAGGATGGACAAGAAAAGGTGTCAGCTTTCATAGGTGTATTATGATATTTTCTTTTTAAATATAATAAAATTGGTCACTCAAATTATATTAGTCACTGTACAGTGTGTGTTTCAATACCTCTGGAGACCCTGTGAAAATTCTGATGTGCTTCACCAGAAATCAGATTTTCACATAACTTTCACTTTCCAGTAATAGCATAGAAAGAATGGGAAGAGCGTGCACACCAGATGAACATGCCTTATGCCCTAGGGACCAACGGCAGGCATAGCCATAGGTTACTGGCTGGTCCAAAACAGGATGGGAAAACACTAAGTAGTGGGGTCAGGGAGAGACATGTCATAAAAGAGGGTTAAAAATATATCTTACTACTAATTTTAATATTAAAGCCCTGCTGATGTTGGGGCTATATATTGGGCAGCATATCATCTTTCCAAAGAGTTGAGTAAGAGAAGGGCCCCATATCCCACAACCGATATGCATTGGAATAACATTTTGTCTCCTTTCCTCTAGGGGGAAAAAAAAAAAAATTGTGCTCTTCCGGTACTACAGCTTTACAGTAAAGCTGACAATTACACCAAAAAGCTGAAAAACTACATTACAGTTAGCAAATGGTTACCATACAGTCCTCGCACCTGCACAAGGGGCACCAGAAAGCCACGGAGTGGATTGACGTTATGTTTCTTCTGATATAATGTAAGGTCCGAATATGCCTTGGAAACTAAAGTGGCAGAAGAAGAAAGTGACATTAGGCCCCAAAGTAGATCTAAATCTCAACTGGAAGACATTTCGTTTTTTAAAGCACTGTGTATCAAACTGTTGCTTTTTTTAAAAGATATTCTTTTCAAGTTTTTTTTTGCATCCGAGTGCTGCTGATCTCCTCCCACCACTTCCTATTTACATGCACTCAATCACATCATGACTGCATGCCATGGTTCTGGACTGGCTTCCCGATGGTCTATCGTTGTCACTATGTCTACACAATGGTAAAAAATGGTTTATGGCCTGCGCACTCTGGACCAAAATAAATATAGATATATACTAAATTGAGTGCAAAGAGCAGTCCGTAGTGAGACCAAAGGTCTGACATAAAAAAAAAAAAAAAAAAAAATGTATAATACATTTTCCATACTGCGCTCCTATATACAAAAAAAACAAAAAAACACATGTATATTGGAATACAATAATAAACTCCATACACCCTTTCCATTGGAGGACACATTTCTTTGTTACCCATGCTTTATATGACTACCTGTAACGGGTGTCATGTTTGTTTGGTGAGTAGGATGTTTGCCTAGTAATCGGTGGAAGAAGGCACATTTTTTCTTTACATTCAATAAGCAGTATTTCACCTTCACTTGACTGGAGACATCTGGTGGCAGTTTATGGACTTTAATATTGTATTCCAATACACATTTTTTTGTATGGAAAATGTATTATAATTTTTTTTTTCTTTTCAGGTCTACACAATGCGTGTAGACACATTCGCTTATTGTCTACACCAAGGGTGCATGCATACATTAAAGGTAAAGTATAACTAAAGGCAAAACTTTTTTTCTTAGTTTTGGATAGAGTGGAAAAGGATTAGAATGCTTGTCAATTTGTATTGTCTGTGTCCCCGTTAGGGAGATTCACCCTATATACCATTATCATTGAAAGAAAATTCCAAATTTTGGGTTGTCCCCAAAAAAGTAATAGAGGGGAAATCTTCCAATGGGGGACACTAGTTCTGGTGACCTTGGGGTCCCCAAGAAATTCCCTCAATTTCCAGGGATTTCCCCTCACTTCCCGTTTGGCTACGGGACAGGAAATTATAGGAAATCTCCGCAATGGTGGAAAAAAAATCCGACAGGGGTTATAACCTTCCCTTACTCTATCCAAAAAGAAATATAATTTTGCCTATAGTTCTACTTAAATTTTAGGGCACAAAAACACAATATATTAACCATTTTATTTTTTTGTAAAATATAAAAGATTAGGTTATTTAGGAGTAAATAGATACCCAACATGTCAAGCTTTAAAAATGATTGTTGAGGGATTATCATTTATTTTTTTTAAATAAAAAACATGTTATACTTCGTGCTCTTGGCCATGGTTTTGCATAGAGCAGACCTGATCCTCCTCTTCTTGTGTGCCCTTCCAGCATTCCTGGCCCCTTACCCCTGCCAAGTATGCCTCCTAGCAGCAGGGGGTATCTAATGACTCACACAGTGCAGCTTGGCACTAAATTTGTTTGACAGCAGCAGGAGTCCAGTAAGGATGGAAAGAGATCTTGGTCACAGCTTATGTGAGGGGAGGGGGAGAGCACCTAAAAGCTTTTTTACCTTAAGGCAGACAGTGTATTAAAAGGTAAAAAAAACCTTTAGCCTTTACAACCACTTGAAATTTGCACATGGACAAAAAATTACGATGAATTTCAGCACGCTATATTTTTCATAGGAGATCCTGTAAAAACCCCACAGGCCGTCAGTTTAGAGTTAACCATGAACAATGGCCCTAGAATTTTCACTGTCACTGTGCAGCGATATGTACGTGTATCGGTAGCAACATTTTTGTACTTAGTCACCTCCCAAGGAGTGCGTTTACATTCATATGCATGCAAATGGGTGTGGGGGTCAAAATTGTTTGTGCTTGGGTTTACATACACTCCACAAGCCAACTGTTAACTTTCTAATGATCACTTTCGGTGACCCCAGGAGACCAGCGAGCATCCATTCGCTGGTCCTCCCATAGCTATA
The DNA here is from genome assembly GCA_037952835.1 of Lithobates septentrionalis. Taxonomy (NCBI): domain Eukaryota; kingdom Metazoa; phylum Chordata; class Amphibia; order Anura; family Ranidae; genus Lithobates; species Lithobates septentrionalis. Next base: position 3,340,694 of record JBBDGP010001548.1, on the reverse strand, counting down.
ACAATCCCGGAAATTATATGTAAAGTCACTGTCCTCAAAATATTATACCCCATAATTTTTTTCCCCTATGTGATATAAAAGACACGCTCTTGCTTTCAGACAATTTGTTGAAGGCGGCATAAAGTTCCACCAAAGCATAAGTGCACAGTGACAGATGACAGCAAGAAAGATCTAGGAAATAATATTTCTCCCACAAGGCAATAGTGATCCTGTATTCTTGTGAAGAAATATTAACATCAGCAAATGCTACAAACTTACATTCAAATTTGTTTCCCGCCTGCTTGGCTTCATTCATCCGCGTTGTCAATTTGCTAATCTGCGGCATATGATTATTAAGTTTGGCAGCTTCTCTCTGTCCTTTGACTATTAGTGGAAAAACCATAATACGTGCAAGTATGGTTCCTGTAGAAGATAAATATGTTAAACAAAAAGAAACATAAAGAAACAAATTCCCATTACTGTTAGATGAATATAATAAAGGTCTTACCTGTCACAATAGCTCCCCACCAGGGGATACCAATATCCATATGTAAAAATTCCAGAAAGTTTTGTACAAGGCCAACTGGACTGTAACCTCCAAGTCCCAATTCAGCCAAACTCTGTTCCACATGACCAACTGTCTCTGCAACTGTGGGGGCAAATTCGGAGACCGGGGGAGGCAACACATCTTCAGGGATAACAGCGGAATGTGGTAATGGTGCCTCTGGGACAGGCGGGGCACTTAGAACCTAGAACAACAAAAGCAGTAGTGGACATTGCCAAAGTATTAACCACAAACAGGTTGGATACTTTGCATCATCACCCTTTATGTTTAGCTTATATTTCTAGGGGGACTAGCCCTGTTGAGAATGAGTTAGTAATCACTGTGTGCATTCAGCAGTGATTACTGCAGGTAATCGCTGGCTGTGCGAAGCGCCACAAATAGATGCAGCCACTGCCGACCTGTCACTGAAGTGTATAGGGCTCAGCAGGTGGAGCTGGCTGCTCACAGGTGACAAAACAGCTGCCGCTGCCATTTCCACTGGGGTTGGTCACCCATGCGAATGTAGCCTTGAAGGAAACCTGTCAAAATGTGGACTGCCATTGCTGATTCTACCTCTGAAATGATAGAAACTCATCTGTCATGCTGATATTTTGGGCTCATTATGAGGTATTGACCCTGAACAAGTATAAAAGATAAGGAATTCTGATTTCTCTCCAATTTTAACTTGCTGTCTTTTATTTTTTCTAACCCAGTGACCCATAGGACTAAGGCCAGACACAGCCAAACAACTAGCATTTTCAGTAGCAGCAGCTTCCATATTTCTCAGATGTACTTTCATTTACATGGCTATCCCAGCTTCTCTAGCATGCAAAACAGACAAGCAATGGATGAAGGCAGATCTTTCCTACTGTAATAGGATTGTTATGCCCGGTACACACGGTCGGACTTTGTTCGGACATTCCGACAACAAAATCCATGGATTTTTTCCGACGGATTTTGGCTCAAACTTGTCTTGCATACACACGGTCACACAAAGTTGTCGGAAAATCCGATCATTCTGAACGCGGTGACGTAAAACACGTACGTTGGGACTATAAACGGGGCAGTAGCCAATAGCTTTCATCTCTTTATTTATTCTGAGCATGCGTGGCACTTTGTGCTTAGGATTTGTGTACACACGATCAGAAATTCCGATTTCCGGATTTTGTTGTCGGAAAATTTTATATCCTGCACTCAAACTTTGTGTGTCGGAAATTCCGATGGAAAATCCGACCGTGTGTACGGGGCATTATTCTGTTAAAAACTTTCTTCCTGAAAGAAGCAGTTTAAGAATAGTACTGTATAACAAAAATAAAATCGAGAATCTACACAAAATGGCGTTCTATGGGTATTATGTACTGTAAACACAGTTCTCAAGGAATGAGTAGTTTCCCAAAAACTGGGTCAAAAGCAAAATAGATCTGTCCAAATTAAAGAATAAAGAGCACAAGAACTGTAACAGTTGATTCTGCTCTTTAAAGTAGAATTTCACTTAACAAAAACAAATTTGGTATCAGAATGGCTTTTTATTACATATTCACCTGCTAGAAAACTTCCTTATACTGCATACTGAGCTGCATTTGTGCAGCTCAGTGTACAATTTTGGCATACTTTGTTGCTGGGATGAATACATTTCTGTGCGCACACACACAAACATGTGGGAGTTACATTATTGTGGGACAGCCAATTTAGAAGGCCAAAAATAAACCCAGAAAAATACTGTGAGAAATAGTCAGCGCCAGCAAGGGAGCATTGCTAGGTGGAGGTACTGTAAGTTTAGTTCCGCTTTAATGCAGAAGTGACCTGGGCACCAAGGTTCCTGGGATCACCTGACTTTTCTTTTAGCCCAGGATCAGTGAAAATTCTCTCAGTATGGTGAAGGGTGGGAGATTGGAGATCTTCTCTGCAGTGACTGAACACAGGACTTAGTACTTCCAAGTTCAGAGCTTTTAAATACTGGTCAGCAGCAGCGGGGTAAACAGTCGATCAGGGACTGTTTGCTCAGGCTGAACTCTACACTGTACAACTGCAAAGGTTTTTTAAGACGTTGCTATATACAGTTTTAGTAGTACACGAGAGATCATGGACCACCAAGCGTGCAGAAAGAATACACTAAATTAATATACCACAAGAAAACAAACACTATGACAAAACCAATCTGGCAAAAATAGAGTCAAATACATATATTTACAATATAAACCTCTTTAATGAAATGACAACAGGTGTCCAAAGAGCACATAAATCTATACAAACACATGTTTAAATAAGTCCTATGCTGGAGTGACCCGTGTCAAATATATATATATATATATATATATATATATATATATATATATATATATATATATATATATATATATATATATAAAAAAAAGCAAACATAAATAAACTCCAGACAAATTATTATACAAACAATTAGGTTATACTGATCATAGTATTGGCTAAACCCTCATCTCTAAATATAGTAACCTGAGTGATTAAAGTAAAGTGCCTTCCTGGGTAGCTGCACACATGGTGTTTAATAAGCATAGTTGATGGAGAGAATCTCTACTGTGGCTGGCGGCTGCAATACGTGCAGTGGTCCTTTTCACCAGGCACGCTCTTTTGGACACTATATGTGCAGGAATGCAGGCAAGGCGAGTTTAATGGGGTTGGGGGGGGGGGGCCCTTTGCAGAGACACTGTTTGCTCTGCATTGGTGAGGTAACCGTGACACTAAGATACGCTCACATCTTCTCAGCAACCGTACACAAAAAGTTTGGATGGAAGACGATATTTACTGGTATCACTGTGAGCACAGATAACAGCTGATCACATACCTAGATGATATACCTTTTTTACAAGTTTCTCAGAACACCTAGATGATATATTTTTCACAATGGATACCATAAAAAGCTCACCTGGTTGGCAGCTGCAGTCACTGTACTCTGACAGCGAACATTAAAGACAAGAAACCGGCATGTCCTTGGGGCCAGAGCCCTGTGGAAACGGAATGAACCTGGACATCTGTGATACTAAAAGAAAACACAAATTAGGTTGAATGTATATTGCCCCAATACAGCTCACATCATAATTTATTTTGTAAGTGCTTAATGAAGACATGTCTGACAAATTGGATATTAAAAGATCCTAAACAATCCTCTTCACAATAATTTATACATCTAGCACAACAAATGATGCTCCCCTATGGAAATCAAGATTACAATTCCCTGACATTTCAACTTACATCATTGTCATTAGAGGAGAAAACCTCCATATGTACCATGGCTTCTAGGCATTCAGGAAAGAATGCTGCTGCCTTCTGAATGGCAGTTTTTTGTGTTCTTTCTTTTGCATGGAACAAGCGTTCAGCAACTGCGAGCGATCCAAGCAGTCCTATCACTGTGTGTTCTGTCCATCATTAAATCTGACTAATCAGACTTTTGTGACCTCATTGGAGTGCTGGTTCCTTCTTTCACAGCTGTCTGTTTACACAGAGTGGGAACGGGCTCCTTGGGCTTTGCACCCAGATAGCTGGGCGGCTTTCATACGAGCAGGTCTTGGGATAGCTTATTAGGCTACATTTACACAGGCATCTTGCCCCAATGCGAATGGCAGCAGTAGGACTCTGCTGATTCCAGCTGCTGTTTTTGACACCCGTGAGCCCCTAGCTGGGGCCACTGAGCCTGTACACTTTAATGACGTAAACTTAGGTTTGCAGCGGCCTCAGTATTTGTGGCTGTTTGCACAGTCTGCGATTTCTTGGGATAATCACTGTTGGAAGCAAACACAGTGCATCCAGCAGAGATCATTCCAGGTAATGACTAGCTGCTAGTACTGGCAACCTACAGTATACAGGCTCAGCGGCCAGAGCTAACTGCTCACAGGTGTCAAAAACAGCAGCAGGAACCAGAAGATTCCTCTCTCTACTATTCACACTGGGACAAAATACCCATACCAATGTAGCCCAACAGGAAGTTCTATTTGGCGTTTCATCAGCAGTGGTAAATCTTATTACAGTGATAGTAAACCGCCCACATACTAGCACATTACGACAGACTTAACTGCACATGGAGCTCTCTAGCACAGCACTTCCATCTTCACCCAGTCTTCCTTTCAGGTTCGCAGGCTCTGGCTGTATGAATGGCCAGAGCCGCAATGACATCACTCTGGCTGTATTAATGGCCGGGGAAATGACATCACTCCTGTGCTCTGAATATATGGCAAGAGTATGCTGTCCCTTCAAAACGCATGCGCCTGTGATGTCACTGGCGACATAAACTGTGCGAGAATATCCTAAACAGTGCATATTCACTGTACCTACAGGTAAGGCTAGCGTGCTGTAACGCATAACTTCAGTTTTGTGTCAGAATTTTGGTGTGTGAGGAATAAGCATGCTGAAATCTGGTGGGCCACTAAGCGATGAATTAACGAATTGGCATGCGCCACTTTTAGGGCTCATTTGTAAATACGACAGTCCTTGCCACTGCTCAGCAAAGCAATCCATCAAGGAATGCTCACACATGTCAGCATTCCTCCATATACACCTACATTGCCACCCATTGAGACTGTAGTTCTCAGCAAACACATGGGCTCCTGATGCAGTGGGCAGACCAGATAGTTTCAGACTCCCGGTCTGATTCACCCACAATATGAATGGGTGGAACTATGGGCAAGTAGGAGATGATTATGTGTTTGGGATGAATCAGACTCCTGACCTATGCTGTACAGTGGGCGAATCAGACCAGGAGTCAGAAACTCTGGTGTCCACTCACTTTATCAAGAGCTTGCTTTACTGAGAACTAAAGGGAGGAATGTACAAGACCGGTGGCCAGGGGGTAGAGGGAACAGCAGCCACCAGTCTTATAAAAAGGATATGAAGGGGAACAGATAGCTCCTCACAGAATAAATAAGGCCGGATTTCTGACTTCCAAGGGGACTGTGCACTAAAACACAGAGAAATCATTTAAAGGTATGGGAACACCTGTATATATATATATATATATATATATATATATATATATATATATATATATATATATATATATATATATATATATATATATATATATATATATATTATATATATATATAATTTATTAATTAGAGGTCGACCGATATGGGTTTTTCTCTGGCCGATGCCGATATTTACAAATCGCGGTGGCCGATATGTGATGCCGATTTTTTTGGGCCGATATATTAGGCAGATTTTTTTTTTTTTTACCTTCATCTCATAAAATCTAACAGTTAGACCCCTTTCACAATGGGGCGTTTTTCAGGCGCTTTTGGGCTAAAAATAGCACCTGTAAAGTGCCTGTCAAACGGCTCCCCTGCAGTTTCAGTGTGATATCCCGAGTGCTTTCACACTGAGGCGATGCGCTGGCAGGATGTTAAAAAAAAGTCCTGCAAGCAGCATCTTTAGAGCGGTGTATACCGCTGCTCCACCACTCCTGCCCATTGAAATGAATGCGCACCGCTGCCGAAGCGCCTGCAAAGCGTTGCGGCAGCGGCGCTTCAGGGGCGCATTTAACCCCTTCCTCGGCCGCTAGCTGGGTTATAAGCGCCCTGCTAGCAGCCGAATAGCGCTGCTAAAATGATGGTAAAGAGCCGCTAAAACTAGCAGCATTTTACCGTCAACGCATGCCCGCTCCAGTGTGGAAGCAACCTTCAGTGATACGGAAATTTTTTTACATTTAAACATTTATTAAACAAAACAAACCTCCAATCAGTTCACTTGTATGTAGAATTTAGATAAAAAAAATATAAAAAAACACCTCTCTTAAATATTAAATACACAAAAACAGGTAATCAAAACTTCTGGATGAAAAAAAAAAAAAAAAAGGGCTAACTTTACTGCTTAGTTTTTTTTTTTAATTTATTAGTGTATTTTTTTAAAAAAAATTGCATTTGAAAGACTGCTGTGCAAATACCGTGTGATATAAAATATTGCAACAACCGCTATTTTATTCCCTAGGGTCTCTGCTAAAAAAAAATATATATAATGTTTGGGGGTTCTAAGTGATTTTCTAGCAGAAAATACAGGATTTTTACTTGTAAGCAACAAATGTCAGAAAAGATTTAGTCTTTAAATGGTTAAACTGAGAGCTTCTAGGAATTTAGTTCATTCATAAGTGTAAACATTGTATCCTTCAGGCTGCCCAGAGAGAGGGAGAAGTCGCTTCACACAGGCAACTTACACTGACTTCTATTAGAGCCCTTGCACACTGGGGCGGTTTGCAGGCGCTATTGCGCTAATAATAGCGCCTGCAAACCGCCCCGAAAGTGCCGCTGCTTTCATTCCAGTGTGAAAGCCCCGAGGGCTTGCACACTGGAGCAATGCGCTGGCAGGACGGTAAAAAAAGTCCTGCCAGCAGCATCTTCGGAGCGGTGAAGGAGCGGTGTGTATACCGCTCCTTTACCGCTCCTGCCCATTGAAATCAATGGGACGGCGCGGCTATACCGCCGGCAAAGCGCCTCTGCAGAGGCGCTTTGCGGTGGTATTTAACCCTTTATCAGCCGCTAGCGGGGGTAAAACCGCCCCGCTAGCAGCCGCATACCGACGGTAAAACGCCGCTAATAATAGCGGCGTTTTACCGCCGACGCCGCCCCCCGTCCCAGTGTGCAAGGGCTCTTACAGAAGTCTTTTGCAAGTCGCGCTGAAGCTATATTGGCTTTTTTTATCAGCACAATCGGCCGATGCCGATTAAGTAAAAAACACCAAATATCGGCTGATATATCGGTCGACCTCTAATATATATATATCACAACATTTCTGCCCAGAGTTCAGCTTTAAATGAGCTCCTAAAGTGGGTGTAAACCCTCACAAATACCCAGTGATGTGAACAGCCTCAGATGATACACCGAGATTAAACAAATCTCCCTACATAAGTTTTACATGTATATCTGCTGTCTGCAGCTTTATATATTCTTTAGAATTGTTACATGATGTTGGAATTGTCACTTCCTCATTCAGCACTGGTAGTGTAGTCTTGACTTACACTGGGAGACAGCTGATTGGAGGAAAGGCACCCCCCCCCATAGGCAGAAGAACAAAGACACTTTCAGAGCTGTGCTGTGACAAGACAAGCTCTCTGCTAATCTATTTATAGCAACCTCCCACGACACAAATTTTCAGCTGCATTTATCTCCCATCTCAGAGAACTTATTAGAAGTTGTCATGCTGATAACAGAGGAACGAAACAGCAGAAAGACATGGAACTCAGGGCTTTGGAGAGAGATAAGTAAACACTACAGACATACGTGCCTAGGTCGGATTTCATGAATGGGGTTTACATACACTTTAAGTACTAATTAAGCAGGCACATGAACACTGGAGTTTTTATTTTTTTTTGCTGTGCACCACTCTTTGTTAATCCACTGTAGGATTTTACTGCAAATAAGATGAGTTCTGTCACCCTAATAAAAGGAACAAATATACAGACCTACTGACGGGATTAACAGGTAATAACAATGCCGTGTTCATGCCAGTTTGTACAATAGATTGACCAGTGACAGCCTGCTTTGGGTTAAAGTAACGTTAAACCTTTTTTTTTTTAATTACAAACATGTTATACTTACCTGCTGTGTGCAATAGTTTTGCACAGAGAAGCCCCTTTTCTCCTTTTCTGGGATCCCCTGCTGGCTCTCCTGTCCCTTCATTGAAAGCCGCTTTCCATGGGGGGCACTCGGCAAACAGGGGACTGGAGTGCTGGCGGGGGACTCTAGAAAAGGGGGATCGGGGCTGCTCTGTGCAAAACTATTGCACAGAGCAGGTAAGTATACCATTTTTTTTTTTTAAATTAAAGTGACAAATGAGGGTTTAATGTTACATTAATCCAAAGTAGACAGTACGATGGAACCTGTGCTGGCTTGCTACTGAGCCACCCTGTCTGCTTCTAAAAAGGATTTTTTTCTTAATGCATAGAATGCTTTAACCACTTCCCGCCCAGCCTATAACAGAATGACTGCTGGGAAGTGGTTCTGTTATCCTGACTGGGCATCACATGATGTTCAGCAGGATAACATGATGGCGCGCAGCGCGGAGTGTCAGTTTTACACGCCGCATCTCCGATCGTGATAAGAAGCCTCTGACAGAGGCTTCTTACCACGTGACCAATCACAGCTGATCATCGCGAGAACCAGCAAGTGTCGGTAAACGGCATTCCTTGGCTCGCGCTGACAGTGATCAGCACATTATCAGCACAGCCCCCATCAAATGTACCCATAAGCTGTCAATCGCTGCCAGTGCCCAATAAAGTGTCAATCAGTGCCCACCACAGTGCAAATCAGTGCCCACCATAGTGCCAGTGTCCATCACTAACACCTGTCAGTACATGCAAAATCAGTGCCATCTATTAGTGCTCATCAGTCCTGCATATCAGTGCCAGTCAGTGAAGGAGAAAATCAAATTTGATAATAGAAATGAAGAAAAACTTTTTTTTTTTTTTGTCTTTTTTAGTTTGTTTAGCAAAAAATAAAAACTGCAGAGGTGATCAAATACCACCAAAAGAAAGCTCTATTTGTGGGAAGAAAATGATAAAAATTTGGGTTGGGTACAAAAAAAAAGGTCTTGCGGCTTTAGAAGCACTTTAATCATTTAGAAAGATTTGAAGCCAGAAGCAGCCAGTACACTAGCATGTTGAGTAGATCAGGAATGGCATCCCTCAGATACAGGGAGATACAATGAACCCAGGGGCACAAAGATTCCCATGTGATCAATCCAGGCAAAGCCTTTCCTTTCTGAGCTCATCCTTGTAAACCTGAAGTACAACAGGTAACATGACAACCAGCTGATCTGTGTGACCTCCATGTGATGTCTGTATATGAGGGACGATCGTGTAATACAGCAAGCCGTAATTCACGCCATGTATTTCTAGAACCATGTGTGACCACCATCCTCACATGTCTCTCTGTCGCTTCAGTCAGCCTCCACACTCCTCGTACTCTTTGACCCAATACAAGCCGACATGCCGCTTCCACCCTGAGCGCCGCCATCTTCTTCCACACGTCATCGACGAGCGCCGCAGCTGCAGCTTAGACGCGCAGGTGCACTGAGGAAGTGGAGTAGTGGGCATGCGTACTGGCGCTCAGCGTTGCCGATATCAGCTAACGTAGGGAGGCTTATGTGTAGGTGTGTGCTCACTATTGTATGAGAACATGCATTGCCGAGCTCAGTGGAGTCCCTGCTGCTGGCCTATTACAATTATTCCACTAGGTGTATGTAACACTGTATAACAGTTAATATGATTACTAACACCGTATGTAAAGTCAACTGAAATATTTTTAAATCATCAGTTTTAATAAACATGACACCTGGTTATCGTGCCAATACTTCCTGTTACGGGGTGACAACGCTCTGTTCCTGTCTCTGCCGTGGTCCTGTGTTGTCACCTTATCACAGGCTTTCAATGAAGAGTACAAGTGGCCATTTCAAAGCATTCAATAGACAGACATTACCCACTCCTCACCATCAGGAATGGAAACCTGCACTGAGAAATGTAATGCAGCCATCGCTGGAACATGTGAATGTAGACAAGAGGCGGCCATTTTACTTTTAAAGTATATGTAAACAATCACCTTGTAAAACAACTCATTCAGTTTAAAAAGGGAAATGAAAAGCACAATATTTGTGTGTACATACAAAAAATATTATTAGACACCATTTTGTTCCATTTTTTTTATATAAGAGATCACATTCCCAGACATCCCAACCTGCAAAAACTCATTTCAGGGAGGTGGTGCTTCGCGCCCGCAACCCCCCCACCGCAAAGTATTTTTTAAATCACTTTTGCAATATTTTTTCACAGTGCTTCTGGGGAAGCACTGTTTTTTTATTTTTATTTATTGTTTTTTTTTTACAATTTATTCTGTTTTTAAAAAAATTCACAGTGCTTTTTGGGGGGAGGGGGTTGGGGCAGTGGACAGTGTTGGTAGGGCAGGGGAGAGTGGTGTCAGTTTTTTTTTTTTTTTTTTTTTACACTTTTTCATTTTTCAATATTTTTTGGGGGGCTTTGGTGAGATATCAGGGGTCTGTGTGTGATTTGAGGCTAGGATGGAGGTTCACTTTCCAGCAGGACAATGACCTCAAACACACTGCTAAAGCAACAATTGAGTGCTTTAAAGGGAAACATGTAAATGTTTTGGAATGGCCTAGTCAAAGCCCAGACCTCAATCCAATAGAAAATCTGTGGTCAGACTTAAAGATTGCTGTTCACAAGCGCAAACCATCCAACTTGAAGGAGCTGGAGCAGTTTTGCAAGGAGGAATGGGCAAAAATCCCAGTGGTAAGATGTGGCAAGCTCATAGAGACGTATCCAAAGCGACTTGGAGCTGTGATAGCCGCAAAAGGTGGCTCTACAACGTATTGTCTTTAGGGGGGCTGAATAGTTATGCACATTGATCTTCTGTTATTTTGTCCTATTTGTTGTTTGCTTCACAATAAAAAAAAAAAACATCTTCAAAGTTGTGGACATGTTCTGTAAATTAAATGATGCAAATCCTCAAACACTTTAACCCCCACTAGCGGCTGAAAAAGGGTTAAAACAACTCGCAAAGCGCCACTTTTAATGGGCAGGGGCACTTTAGGAGCAGTTTATACACCGCTCCAAAGGTTGCTTCTTGCGGGAGTTTTTTTAACATCCTGCCAGCGCATTGCCTCTTGCCTTGCCTCAGGCTTTTACACTGAGACAGCAGGGGAGCCATTTTTTAGGCGCAATTTTTAGCCCAAAAGCGCCTGAAAAACGCCTCAGTGTGAAAGGTGTCTAAAAGGTTAGTTTAATGCTCCCCTATTTCCCCAAATTAATTTTGTCTGTCCTGCAAAGTGATTGCAGACCACTGCAGGGAGGCAATGAGTAGGAGAGCAGAGCCAGTGTGCAGCTGTCACAGCCCTGTCTGACATGCTGTGTGGCTGCCCTTCCCAATGCCAACCAACACCTGTAATGGCTGGTAGATTTAGATAGAGAAGGATATGTATGATAAACCAAGAAATGTATACAAATGAAGTACATATGTTTCTGTTTGTTTAACTAGATGGAATTGTGTCATTTTCCAACCTAACTATGTAACTATGACATAAACTGGTGGCTAAAGCATATGCTTGGAAATTTCATGGCCCGAATTGCACTGATTATAAGGTCTAGTCCATAGTACTTTTAGTTAGTCCATGTACACAATGACTCACTGAAAATGTATTTTTTATAGTTATTGTGATTAGCAAAGTTGGAATTTCCCTGAATTGGCTTAACAGTATCTATACATGAGTTATTATCAGTAGTGTAGTTATGTTGTAAAGTACATTTTATTTTTAACCACCTCCCTCCCAGCCTTGTATGCAGGGCCGGTGCTAGACTATTGTGTGCCCTAGGCGAGACCAGCTACTTGCACCCACGCCCCCCCCCCCAAAAAAAAAAATCAAAATGAATTTAATAATTTTAGCACCAGAACTCCTGGTGGAGGGATGGAGTCGAGTGGACAGTAGAGGGGGGTACAGCCAGGTGGAGGGAAGGAGCCAGGTGGACAGAGAGGGGGGGGGTCACCCAGGTGGGTGGAGGATGGAGCCAGGTGGACAGGAGAGGGGGTGCAGCCAGGTGGGGGGGGGGGGGGGTGGAGCCAGGTGGACAGGAGAGGGGGGTGCAGCCAAATGGGGGGAGGATAGGGCCAGGTGGACAGGAGAGGGGGGTACAGCCATGTGGAGGGAAGGAGCCAGGCGGACAAGAGGGGGTGCAGCCAGGTGGGGGGAGGATGGAGCAAGGTGGACAGGAGAGGGAGGTGCAGCCAGGTGGACAAGAGAGGGAGGTGCAGCCAGGTGGAGGGAAGGAGCCAGGTGGACAGGAGAGAAGAGTGCAGCCAGGTGGACAGAGGATGGAGCCAGGTTGACAGGAGAGTAGTGTGCAGCCAGGTGGGGGAAGGATGGAGCCAGGTGGACAGGAGAGGGGGGTGCAGTCAGGTGGGGGAAGGATGGAGCCAGGTGGACAGGAGAGGGAGGTGCAGCCAGGTGGGGAGAGGATGGAGCCAGGTGGGCAGGAGAGGGAGGTGCAGCCAGGTGGAGGTAAGGAGCCAGGTGGACAGGAGAGGGGGGTGCAGCCAGACGGGGAGAGGATAGAGCAAGGTGGACAGGAGAGGGAGGTGCAGCCAGGTGGACAGGAGAGGGAGGTGCAGCCAGATGGAGGAAAGGAGTCAGGTGGACAGGAAAGGGAGGTGCAGCCAGGTGGGGAGATGATGGAGCAAAGTGAACAGGAGAGGGAGGTGCAGCCAGGTAAAGGGAAGGAGCCAGGTGGACAGGAGAGGGAGGTGCAGCCAGGTGGAGGAATGGAGCCAGGTGGACAGGAGAGGGGGGTGCAGCCAAATGGGGGGAGGATAGGGCCAGGTGGACAGGAGAGGGGGGTACAGCCATGTGGAGGGAAGGAGCCAGGCGGACAAGAGGGGGTGCAGCCAGGTGGGGGGAGGATGGAGCAAGGTGGACAGGAGAGGGAGGTGCAGCCAGGTGGACAAGAGAGGGAGGTGCAGCCAGGTGGAGGGAAGGAGCCAGGTGGACAGGAGAGAAGAGTGCAGCCAGGTGGACAGAGGATGGAGCCAGGTTGACAGGAGAGTAGTGTGCAGCCAGGTGGGGGAAGGATGGAGCCAGGTGGACAGGAGAGGGGGGTGCAGTCAGGTGGGGGAAGGATGGAGCCAGGTGGACAGGAGAGGGAGGCCAGCCAGGTGGGGAGAGGATGGAGCCAGGTGGGCAGGAGAGGGAGGTGCAGCCAGGTGGAGGTAAGGAGCCAGGTGGACAGGAGAGGGGGGTGCAGCCAGACGGGGAGAGGATAGAGCAAGGTGGACAGGAGAGGGAGGTGCAGCCAGGTGGACAGGAGAGGGAGGTGCAGCCAGATGGAGGAAAGGAGTCAGGTGGACAGGAAAGGGAGGTGCAGCCAGGTGGGGAGATGATGGAGCAAAGTGAACAGGAGAGGGAGGTGCAGCCAGGTAAAGGGAAGGAGCCAGGTGGACAGGAGAGGGAGGTGCAGCCAGGTGGAGGAATGGAGCCAGGTGGACAGGAGAGAAGAGTGCAGCCAGGTGGACAGAGGATGGAGCCAGGTGGACAGGAGAGTGGTGTGCAGCCAGGTGGGGGAAGGATGGAGCCAGGTGGACAGGAGAGGGGGGTGCAGCCAGGTGGGGGAAGGATGGAGCCAGGGGGACAGGAGAGGGAGGTGCAGCCAGGTGGGGAGAGGATGGACTCAGGTGGACAGGAGAGGGAGGTGCAGCCAGGTGGAGGGAAGAAGCCAGGTGGACAGGAGAGGGAGGTGCAGCCAGGTGGAGGAATGGAGCCAGGTGGACAGAGGATGGAGCCAGGTGGACAGGAGAGGGGTGTGCAGCCAGGTGGGGGGAGGTTGGAACCAGGTGGACAGGAGAGGGAGGTGCAGCCAGGCAGGGGGAGGATGGAACCAGGTGGACAGGAGAGGGAGATGCAGCCAGGTGGGGAGAGGATGGAGCCAGGTGGACAGGAGAGGGAGGTGCAGCCAGGTAGAGGGAAGGAGCCAGGTAGACAGGAGAGGAGGGTGCAGCCAGGTGGGGGGAGGATGGGGCCAGGTGGACAGGAGAGGGAGGTGCAGCCAGGTGGGGAGAGGCTGGAGCAAGGTGGACAGGAGAGGGAGGTGCAGCCAGGTGGGGGGAGGATAGAGCTAGGTGGACAGGAGAGGGAGGTGCAACCAGGTAAAGGAAAGGAGCCAGGTTGACAGGAGAGGGGGTGCAGCCAGGTGGGGGTAGGATGGAGCCAGGTGGACAGGAGAGGGAGGTGCAACCAGGTGGAGGGAAGGATGGAGCCAGGTGGACAGGAGAGGGAGGTGCAGCCAGGTGGGGAGAGGATGGAGCCAGGTGGACAGGAGAGGGAGGTGCAGCCAGGTGGAGGGAAGAAGCCAGGTGGACAGGAGAGGGAGGTGCAGCCAGGTGGAGGAATGGAGCCAGGTGGACAGAGGATGGAGCCAGGTGGACAGGAGAGGGGTGTGCAGCCAGGTGGGGGGAGGTTGGAACCAGGTGGACAGGAGAGGGAGGTGCAGCCAGGCAGGGGGGGATGGAACCAGGTGGACAGGAGAGGGAGATGCAGCCAGGTGGGGAGAGGATGGAGCCAGGTGGACAGGAGAGGGAGGTGCAGCCAGGTAGAGGGAAGGAGCCAGGTAGACAGGAGAGGAGGGTGCAGCCAGGTGGGGGGAGGATGGAGCCAGGTGGACAGGAGAGGGAGGTGCAGCCAGGTGGGGAGAGGCTGGAGCAAGGTGGACAGGAGAGGGAGGTGCAGCCAGGGGGGGGAGGATAGAGCTAGGTGGACAGGAGAGGGAGGTGCAACCAGGTAAAGGAAAGGAGCCAGGTTGACAGAAGAGGGGGTGCAACCAGGTGGGGGTAGGATGGAGCCAGGTGGACAGGAGAGGGAGGTGCAACCAGGTGGAGGGAAGGAGCCAGGTTGACATGAGAGGGGGTGCAGCCAGGTGGGGGTAGGATGTAGCCAGGTGGACAGGAGAGGGAGGTGCAACCAGGTGGAGGGAAGGAGCCAGGTTGACAGGAGAAGTGTGCAGCCAGGTGGGGGTAGGATGGAGCCAGGTGGACAGGAGAGGGAGGTACAGCCAGGTGGGGAGAGGATAGAGCCAGGTGGACAGGAGAGGGAGGTGCAGCCAGGTGTAGGGAAGGAGCCAGGTGGACAGGAAAGGAGGGTGCAGCCAGGTGGGGGGAAGATGGAGCCAGGTGGACAGGAGAGGGAGGTGCAGCCATGTGGAGGGAAGGATCCAGGTTGACAGGAGAGGGGGGTGCAGCCAGGTGGGGGTAGGATGGAGCCAGGTGGACATGAGAGGGAGGTACAGCCAGGTGGGGAGAGGATGGAGCCAGGTGGACAGGAGAGGGAGGTGCAACCAGGTGGAGGGAAGGAGCCAGGTTGACATGAGAGGGGGTGCAGCCAGGTGGGGGTAGGATGTAGCCAGGTGGACAGGAGAGGGAGGTGCAACCAGGTGGAGGGAAGGAGCCAGGTTGACAGGAGAGGTGTGCAGCCAGGTGGGGGTAGGATGGAGCCAGGTGGACAGGAGAGGGAGGTACAGCCAGGTGGGGAGAGGATAGAGCCAGGTGGACAGGAGAGGGAGGTGCAGCCAGGTGTAGGGAAGGAGCCAGGTGGACAGGAAAGGAGGGTGCAGCCAGGTGGGGGAAGATGGAGCCAGGTGGACAGGAGAGGGAGGTGCAGCCAGGTGGAGGGAAGGATCCAGGTTGACAGGAGAGGGGGGTGCAGCCAGGTGGGGGTAGGATGGAGCCAGGTGGACATGAGAGGGAGGTACAGCCAGGTGGGGAGAGAATGGAGCCAGGTGGACAGGAGAGGGAGGTGCAACCAGGTGGAGGGAAGGAGCCAGGTTGACAGGAGAGGTGTGCAGCCAGGTGGGGGTAGGATGAAGCCAGGTGGACAGGAGAGGGAGGTACAGCCAGGTGGGGAGAGGATGGAGCCAGGTGGACAGGAGAGGGAGGTGCAGCCAGGTGTAGGGAAGGAGCCAGGTGGACAGGAAAGGAGGGTGCAGCCAGGTGGGGGAAGATGGAGCCAGGTGGACAGGAGAGGGAGGTGCAGCCAGGTGTAGGGAAGGATCCAGGTTGACAGGAGAGGGGGGTGCAGCCAGGTGGGGGTAGGATGGAGCCAGGTGGATAGGAGAGGGAGGTACAGCCAGGTGGGGAGAGGATGGAGCCAGGTGGACAGGAGAGGGAGGTGCAGCCAGGTGGAGGAATGGAGCCAGGTAGACCGGAGAGAAGAGTGCAGCCAGGTGGAAGGAGGATGGAGCCAGGTGGACAGGAGAGGGAGGTGCAGTCAGATGGGGAGAGGATGGAGCCAGGTGGACAGGAGAGGGAGGTGCAGCCAGTTGGGGGAGGATAGAGCCAGGTGGACAGGAGAGGGAGGTGCAACCAGGTGGAAGAAAGGAGCCAGGTTGACAGGAGAGGGAGGTGCAGCCAGGTGGGGGTAGGATGGAGCCAGGTGGACAGGAGAGGGAGGTGCAACCAGGTGGAGGGAAGGAGCTAGGTTGACAGGAGAGGGAGTGCAGCCAGGTGGGGGTAGGATGGAGCCAGGTGAACAGGAGAGGGAGGTGCAACCAGGTGGAGGGAAGGAGCCAGGTTGACAGGAGAGGGAGGTGCAGTCAGATGGGGAGAGGATGAAGCCAGGTGGACAGGAGAGGGAGGTGCAGTCAGATGGGGAGAGGATGAAGCCAGGTGGACAGGAGAGGGAGGTGCAGTCGGATGGGGAGAGGATGGAGCCAGGTGGACAGAAGAGGGGGCGCAGCCAGGTAGGGGGAGGATAGAGCCAGGTGGACCAATCCTCCTTGGTCCTTGATAGCCTTTTCCTGTAATGCCGCGTACACACGGTCGTACTTTTCGTCTACAAAAGTCAGACAGCCTGTCCGACAGACTTCCGGCAGACTTTCGGTGGACTTGCGGCGGACTTGCGGCCTACTTTCTAACGAACGGACTTGCCTACACACGACCACACAAAAGTCGGTCGGATTCGTACGTGATGACGTACACCGGACTAAAATAAGGAAGTTCATAGCCAGTAGCCAATAGGTGCCCTAGCGTGGCTTTTTGTCCGTCGGACTAGCACACAGACGAGCGGATTTCGGGGTCCGTCGTAGTTACGAAGTAAAGTTTTAAAGCATGTTTCAAATCTAAAGTACGTCGGATTTGAGGCTAAAAAAGTACGTTGAAAGTCCGGAGAAGCCCACACACGATCGGATTACCAGCCAGCTTTAGTCCGTCAGCGTCCGTTGGACTTTTGTAGACGAAAAGTACGACCGTGTGTACGCGGCATAAGTCTTTTTCCAGGGATATGAGGGATAAGACACTGCAGAACAGCAGAAATTATGCTTATAATCCTATGACCTTCTAGGACTGAAGTCTTGAAATTCAAAGCACTCAACAATATACGTCTCCAGTAACAACCTTTCAATTGCAGATTTTTTTCTGGAGTGGAAGAAAAAAAAAGTCCCCAAACCTTTCTAACACCCTGATTATACACCTACTTTCTATGGGACATTTTTCTAAAGACTTTTTCCAAAGACTTTTTTAATGTTCACACAAGCCTTCTGTCAACAGTTCACTAATATTGCCCATTCTATACACAGGCAATCATAATATTGCACTTTCTTATCAATCAAATAAGACACCACCTTTAAAGTTAGTGAATGTAAATGTTTGCTTCAAATGAAAGCATAAAATTCACTTGAGACAAGTAAACTAAGAATAAGTCAGTGAAGATAAAGGCCAGTAAAAACTGTAATTTCCACTAGATACTGGTGTATTGATTGACATACCAAACTTTATATCTTTTGACAAACACTGGGGCAAGAGGATGACAGCTTCTCTCTTTATCACTTGTCCCCCCAAGCTCCCCACAATATAGTTATAAAAAACAGAGAACAAAATCCTATTATGAAAGCCACAAGACAAAGCAGCTTGGGACACAGGAGCTCTGTGTCATCACTGAAATCCCCAAGCAGCTGGGTGATTTGTCCTGTGATCCTCGCCTCCAGATGAAAAATCAAATACTCATTTTAGGTGGAGTGACCCTTTAATCAGTTATATGTTAACTTATTAAACACCTGTGCTCTGTGACCAAAATGCCAGCTGCTGTATGTAACACCTATTGTGTTAAAATCAAATTTTGTTTCAAATTACAGCGCACCAAACATCAAAATAATCAAAATATAATAAACAAACAAACAAACAAAATAAACTGTGTTATGCTAAACCAAGTGTCCTTTAAAGTGCAACATTAACCACTTGCTGACCAGCCGCCGTCATTATACTGCGGCAGGTCGGCTCGTTCCCGTGAATCGCCGTACTGGTACGTCAGCTCCTTTAAGAGCCATAGCAGGCGTGGGGATGCGATGCGCGTGGCCACACTGTCTGCCGTCCACCCACGATCACGGAAAAGAGAGCCAGAACGGGGATCCGTCAATGTAAACAGACAGATCCCTGTTCTGACAGGGGAGGAGAAAGAGATCTGCTGTTCCTAGTGATTAGGAACAGCGATCGCTCTCCTCCTCCAGTCAGTCCCATCCCCCCCACAGTTAGAAACACCTCCCAGTGAACACATTTAACCCCTTGATCTCCCCCTAGTGTTAGCCCCTTCCCTGCCAGTGACATTTACGCAGTAATCAGTGCATTTTTCTAGCACCGATCGCTTTATAAATGTCAATGGTCCCAAAAAAATGTCTGATCTGTCCGCCGTGATGGCGGCGATCTGCTAAAAATAAAAAAAAAATAAAAATGCCATAAATCTATCCCCTATTTTGTACCCGCTATAACGTTTGCGCAAACCAATCAATATTCGCTTAATGTGATTTTTTTTTTTTACCAAAAATATGTAGAAGAATACATATTGGCCTAAACTAATTAAGAAATTAGTTTATTTACATTTTTTTGGATATTTATTATAGTAAAAAGTAAAAAATATTGGTTTTTTTTCAAAATTTACACTCTTTTTTGTTTGTTGCGCAAAAAATAAAAACCGCAGAGGTGATCAAATACGACCAAAAGAAAGCTCTGTTTGTGGGAAAAAAAGGGCATCAATTTTGTTTGGGTACAGCATCGCACGATCGTTTGTAGGCAAGTCCGTTTTAGAAAAAGTCCTCTGGAGTTCAGTCCGACGGAAAGACCGGTCGTGTGTACACGGCATAAGGCTGCATTCACATGTTTGAGTAGCAAAAACTCATGTTCCCGCTCCCGTTTTTTTTTCTTTTTGCACATTTGCACGTGTTTCCACTTGTCACGCTTAGGGCAGCCCTTTCACTTGAATGGGCTGCTCTATGTGCAAAAAATGAGCAAGTGGAGGTCCAGAACTTTTTTGGGGATGAAGTGTGGCTCGCTCTTTCACCATTTTTTCCGCACATCTGCTACCCGCGCTTGGGATGCCATTAAAAATGATTGGCTCCGCAAGCCCAATGCACGTTTGCAGCGGGTTTCCAAAACACAATTTTTTTTTCGCTGTGTCATACGTTCCAGAAACGGCAGGTGTGAATGGTACATAAAAGTAGCTCAAGTGCTTTTATGAGCAACAGGCATTTTGCTACAGGTGACAGAACACACAGATGCGAACAGGGGCCATTGAAATAAATAGGATTTTGCTTGTTGAGCATCTTGCTGCCTTCAATTGATTTGCACTGGATGTCATTAAAATCTGTTATGAAGTTATCATTCTCTTGATATGTATAGTGATGCCACCTTGTGGACCAAATATAAACTGCATCACCTGATAGAAAACTTTTTCAATTTGGTAGCATTACTGTATTTGTAAAAATATATGTGCAGTGAAGTGTTGGAGACATGAGCACAGAAACAAATTATTTGCTGACACATTTACCATTTATTTATTTTCCCTCTACTAGTCCTTGTGTTCACCAGTCCCCTTCCTTTCCTGAATGAATACAAACAGCGATCAGTACTGATCACTTCTGTATTAATTTATCACTGAAGAAAAGTAAGCCGTGTTTACTATTCTTCAGTTTGTGAATGAAAAGGAGTCTATCATTTGGGATTCAATACAGTGCAGCTAAGGTTGCAGAAAAAGGGAAGGGACTGCTTTCTGTCTAAAAAAAAGAGACATTAAAGGTCTGATGTCTCTCCAAAGCCCCCCCCCCCCCCCCCCCAAAAATGTAAAAAATATTAACAATACATTTTACCTGGTTAAAAAAAAATACAAATAAAAAACATACCTTACCTCTGAAGCCTGAGGTTACGCTCCAGAGGCTACTGACAGGCAGTGTAGAAGATATGCAATGCCTCCTCACACCCTGTTTTAACCTCATTTTTGGCGACAAATGCGCCTCAGCCGCATGCATTACACGCGGTTGCGGAGCATTTGTGGGGCTCTCCCATTAAATGTGTAGCATTTGGAAGACGGCAAGTCAGGTCAACTTTGCCATGGGCGCGAAGCAACGCGGCCCCAGCATGTAACCCCCCCCCCCCCCCACGTCCGCTGCCTATTACAGCTTAAGGGGAGTGGTTGGTGGATGACAGAAATGCAGGTTAAAGCCTGAGGCCTTGTTCACATGGGGTATACAACTGCAGGGCCTTGTTTAGCTGCACAGGGATACGCAGGTGTTCCTTAAACTCACTTGGTACCTTACCTGCATTCAATTAGCCTCAGAACCTGTGATATTAATATGTGTTCGAGTTTAAAGGGATGAGGTGGCAACCCTAAGTGCAACCCCATGCAGACAGTTCCATTGATGTCAATTGGGACACAGTGGCTGCACGAGAATGCACAGGTGTTCATGCATTCCTGTGCAGGCAGTGCCATCCATATAAATTGGGATACAGTGGCTGCATGGACAAAGCCACTGCTCCCAGCTTAACATCCATGTGGTTGTATGTGCCTGAACACACACTGTCTGTGTTTGGGGCTATGCACCTACACCCTCACAGGTGTCAGATCTGTCCTTGCAGCTGCTGCGTCCCAACTGACATGAATAGGTCGGCCTGCACAGGGATGCACAGAACACCTGTACATCCCTGTGGGGGTAAACACAGCCCTACATGGGCATACGATTTAGCATACCCATTAAATGATGCCTTAGTAGGAATTTAGCAGGAATTTTGTAAGTTATGTTGTGGTTTTGTTTGCCAATAAGGATTTTAGTGTTTTTTCAGTGAAAATAGCGATTTAATAAACATTTGTGCAACTCAGTAGCAACTTCTTTTTATTCTACTGGTCATGTGCTTTCAGAAAATATATGGTTGGGGAGGGGGGTCTTTTACAAACTCTGAAAGCTGTAAGTGAAAAATTAAAACCTCCAGGTGTTTAGAGAAATTTGGTTATTTACATTTTTGCGTACCTTCAATTTTCACCATTTCGTTAAAAAGGCGAAATTTACAATTTACAAATATTTGTTATTTATTAACTCAACACAGGTTAAGCCTATATACTTAGTAGGAATTTAGCAGAAATTTTGTAAAATTTGCTGTGTTTGTATCTGCTATTGCTAATAATGATTTTAGTGTACTTTTAGCGAAAATATTGTTTTGATAAACATTTGCGCAAATATTGCGGGGTCTTAAAAATCAGTAGCACCTTTTTATTCTACAGGTCGAGTGCTTTCAGGAAATGTATGGGGTGAGGGGTATTTTACAAACTCTGAAAGCTGTAATGGAAAAATAACAAAGCAATGGAAAAATTACAAAAATGGGCTGGCCACCTAAGTTTAAAATTGGAACACAGAACGGGTTAAAGGGGACGTTCACCTTTTAGGAAAAAATAATAAATGCAAATATATTTAAAGAATAAATGAAGTGAATATATTATTTTTTGATCTAGGATCCTGCAAAGCATTGCACCCACGATCAGTGGATGGCAGGTGCAATTTCAGGCTCCTGCACACTCTCCCTTCAGCTTTCTGCCCATACCTCTGTACAGGCTTTCAGATAGAATGCAGGAGGAAAAGTGAATGGACTACAAGCACGCCGATCAGAGGACTTGTAGTCGATTTGGAATTACAAGCTGTCTGTTGTGGTGACAGACAAGACTTCTAGTTGATTCATTCACAGACCCTAAATATGGGTGTAATTTGTCCTAATGGTGAACTTAGCCGTGAAGCAGTGAAGGTTCTTTATAGCTGCTATAGTAGTGGGTGTCAGGCAAATGGCCATAGAAGAACTGGCAATGTTGCCAATATCCATCATGGACGCATCTGACAAACTTCCGTGCACAATGGCGCATGCAGCGTGAACCGGCGCACGCAGATGCGTGATGGCGCAAACAGGCGCGCACGCTTGCGCAATGGGGCGCGCATGGCATTACGGATACTGGTGCCCACTGGCCTATTTAAACCTGCTGCTGTGAGCACTGCATTGCTGGATTATCGTCAACTCCCTGTTGTTTCCTGTGTTCCTGTGTATCCTGACTCTTGGACCTCCCGTTACTGACCCGGCTTGCCTTAACCTGCTTATCCTAATCTCCTGGTTTGACCTCTGGCTTGAACTTCTGACTCACGTCTCTCTGCTCCATCATGTTTGACCCCAGCTTGGCTCACGACTCTGCTACTACCCGTCCAATCGTGCATGTTTCCGGTTTGTTCCAGTTCTGCTATCTGAATCCACCTCTGACTGATCTACCATGTATGACCCCTGGCCTGGCTCCTGGTTCTGTTCCCAGTCTGCTCCACTGCCAAGTATGCCTGGTGCCACCCAAGCATACCTACCCTACTGTGCATCCTGCCTGTTCCAGTTACCCTCTGATAAACAGCTCATCAGACCTCAGTAACTGGCAAACCATGCTTCTTTGGGCACTGCATTCCCTGTACCACCTTCAGGGGTGCGCTGCACTCAGCCACAAGAGCAGCCCTCTCAGCACATCATAACTTGGCTCAAATAGATGTATTTTTCAGGTTAAAAAAAATGCAGATGTAAATCAATTTTAATACAATCAAACTGGAGCAATTCCAAGGGCTTGTTCACATTGGCGTAATTAATCGTACACCCATGTCAAGGGCCGTGTTTGCCTACACAGGTATTTCAAGCATCCCCGGGTGTCATGCACCTGATCCGAGGCCAAGGTGTGGTAGTACACTTTTTTTATATTGTCTAAGTGAAGTTGCGGGTACATGCAATATGAAGTGCCCGGGAGAGAAAGGAACTTCCAGTCCTAATATAGTTTTTATCTGGTCTTTTACATCGTACACCCATGTCAAGGGCCATGTTTGCCTACACAGGTATTTCAAGCATCCCCGGGTGTCATGCACCTGATCCGAGGCCAATGTGCCCATATTGCTAGGTGTTTCTCCCGAATGCATGCGCCTCAGCCGCATGCATTACACGCGGTTGCGGAGCATTTGTGGGGCTCTCCCATTAAATGTGTAGCATTTGGAAGACGACAAGTCAGGTCAACTTTGCCATGGGCGCGAAGCAACGCGGCCCCAGCATGTAACCACCCCCCCCCACGTCCGCTGCCTATTACAGCTTAAGGGGAGTGGTTGGTGGATGACAGAAATGCAGGTTAAAGCCTGAGGCCTTGTTCACATGGGGTATACAACTGCAGGGCCTTGTTTAGCTGCACAGGGATACGCAGGTGTTCCTTAAACTCACTTGGTACCTTACCTGCATTCAATTAGCCTCAGAACCTGTGATATTAATATGTGTTCGAGTTTAAAGGGATGAGGTGGCAACCCTAAGTGCAACCCCATGCAGACAGTTCCATTGATGTCAATTGGGACACAGTGGCTGCACGAGAATGCACAGGTGTTCATGCATTCCTGTGCAGGCAGTGCCATCCATATAAATTGGGATACAGTGGCTGCATGGACAAAGCCACTGCTCCCAGCTTAACATCCATGTGGTTGTATGTTCCTGAACACACACTGTCTGTGTTTGGGGCTATGCACCTACACCCTCACAGGTGTCAGATCTGTCCTTGCAGCTGCTGCGTCCCAACTGACATGAATAGGTCGGCCTGCACAGGGATGCACAGAACACCTGTACATCCCTGTGGGGGTAAACACAGCCCTACATGGGCATACGATTTAGCATACCCATTAAATGATGCCTTAGTAGGAATTTAGCAGGAATTTTGTAAGTTATGTTGTGGTTTTGTTTGCCAATAAGGATTTTAGTGTTTTTTCAGTGAAAATAGCGATTTAATAAACATTTGTGCAACTCAGTAGCAACTTCTTTTTATTCTACTGGTCATGTGCTTTCAGAAAATATATGGTTGGGGAGGGGGGTCTTTTACAAACTCTGAAAGCTGTAAGTGAAAAATTAAAACCTCCAGGTGTTTAGAGAAATTTGGTTATTTACATTTTTGCGTACCTTCAATTTTCACCATTTCGTTAAAAAGGCGAAATTTACAATTTACAAATATTTGTTATTTATTAACTCAACACAGGTTAAGCCTATATACTTAGTAGGAATTTAGCAGAAATTTTGTAAAATTTGCTGTGTTTGTATCTGCTATTGCTAATAATGATTTTAGTGTACTTTTAGCGAAAATATCGTTTTGATAAACATTTGCGCAAATATTGCGGGGTCTTAAAAATCAGTAGCACCTTTTTATTCTACAGGTCGAGTGCTTTCAGGAAATGTATGGGGTGAGGGGTATTTTACAAACTCTGAAAGCTGTAATGGAAAAATAACAAAGCAATGGAAAAATTACAAAAATGGGCTGGCCACCTAAGTTTAAAATTGGAACACAGAACGGGTTAAAGGGGACGTTCACCTTTTAGGAAAAAATAATAAATGCAAATATATTTAAAGAATAAATGAAGTGAATATATTATTTTTTGATCTAGGATCCTGCAAAGCATTGCACCCACGATCAGTGGATGGCAGGTGCAATTTCAGGCTCCTGCACACTCTCCCTTCAGCTTTCTGCCCATACCTCTGTACAGGCTTTCAGATAGAATGCAGGAGGAAAAGTGAATGGACTACAAGCACGCCGATCAGAGGACTTGTAGTCGATTTGGAATTACAAGCTGTCTGTTGTGGTGACAGACAAGACTTCTAGTTGATTCATTCACAGACCCTAAATATGGGTGTAATTTGTCCTAATGGTGAACTTAGCCGTGAAGCAGTGAAGGTTCTTTATAGCTGCTATAGTAGTGGGTGTCAGGCAAATGGCCATAGAAGAACTGGCAATGTTGCCAATATCCATCATGGACGCATCTGACAAACTTCCGTGCACAATGGCGCATGCAGCGTGAACCGGCGCACGCAGATGCGTGATGGCGCAAACAGGCGCGCACGCTTGCGCAATGGGGCGCGCATGGCATTACGGATACTGGTGCCCACTGGCCTATTTAAACCTGCTGCTGTGAGCACTGCATTGCTGGATTATCGTCAACTCCCTGTTGTTTCCTGTGTTCCTGTGTATCCTGACTCTTGGACCTCCCGTTACTGACCCGGCTTGCCTTAACCTGCTTATCCTAATCTCCTGGTTTGACCTCTGGCTTGAACTTCTGACTCACGTCTCTCTGCTCCATCATGTTTGACCCCAGCTTGGCTCACGACTCTGCTACTACCCGTCCAATCGTGCATGTTTCCGGTTTGTTCCAGTTCTGCTATCTGAATCCACCTCTGACTGATCTACCATGTATGACCCCTGGCCTGGCTCCTGGTTCTGTTCCCAGTCTGCTCCACTGCCAAGTATGCCTGGTGCCACCCAAGCATACCTACCCTACTGTGCATCCTGCCTGTTCCAGTTACCCTCTGATAAACAGCTCATCAGACCTCAGTAACTGGCAAACCATGCTTCTTTGGGCACTGCATTCCCTGTACCACCTTCAGGGGTGCGCTGCACTCAGCCACAAGAGCAGCCCTCTCAGCACATCATAACTTGGCTCAAATAGATGTATTTTTCAGGTTAAAAAAAATGCAGATGTAAATCAATTTTAATACAATCAAACTGGAGCAATTCCAAGGGCTTGTTCACATTGGCGTAATTAATCGTACACCCATGTCAAGGGCCGTGTTTGCCTACACAGGTATTTCAAGCATCCCCGGGTGTCATGCACCTGATCCGAGGCCAAGGTGTGGTAGTACACTTTTTTTATATTGTCTAAGTGAAGTTGCGGGTACATGCAATATGAAGTGCCCGGGAGAGAAAGGAACTTCCAGTCCTAATATAGTTTTTATCTGGTCTTTTACATCGTACACCCATGTCAAGGGCCATGTTTGCCTACACAGGTATTTCAAGCATCCCCGGGTGTCATGCACCTGATCCGAGGCCAATGTGCCCATATTGCTAGGTGTTTCTCCCGAATGCATGCGCCTCAGCCGCATGCATTACACGCGGTTGCGGAGCATTTGTGGGGCTCTCCCATTAAATGTGTAGCATTTGGAAGACGACAAGTCAGGTCAACTTTGCCATGGGCGCGAAGCAACGCGGCCCCAGCATGTAACCACCCCCCCCCCACGTCCGCTGCCTATTACAGCTTAAGGGGAGTGGTTGGTGGATGACAGAAATGCAGGTTAAAGCCTGAGGCCTTGTTCACATGGGGTATACAACTGCAGGGCCTTGTTTAGCTGCACAGGGATACGCAGGTGTTCCTTAAACTCACTTGGTACCTTACCTGCATTCAATTAGCCTCAGAACCTGTGATATTAATATGTGTTCGAGTTTAAAGGGATGAGGTGGCAACCCTAAGTGCAACCCCATGCAGACAGTTCCATTGATGTCAATTGGGACACAGTGGCTGCACGAGAATGCACAGGTGTTCATGCATTCCTGTGCAGGCAGTGCCATCCATATAAATTGGGATACAGTGGCTGCATGGACAAAGCCACTGCTCCCAGCTTAACATCCATGTGGTTGTATGTTCCTGAACACACACTGTCTGTGTTTGGGGCTATGCACCTACACCCTCACAGGTGTCAGATCTGTCCTTGCAGCTGCTGCGTCCCAACTGACATGAATAGGTCGGCCTGCACAGGGATGCACAGAACACCTGTACATCCCTGTGGGGGTAAACACAGCCCTACATGGGCATACGATTTAGCATACCCATTAAATGAGGCCTTAGTAGGAATTTAGCAGGAATTTTGTAAGTTATGTTGTGGTTTTGTTTGCCAATAAGGATTTTAGTGTTTTTTCAGTGAAAATAGCGATTTAATAAACATTTGTGCAACTCAGTAGAAACTTCTTTTTATTCTACTGGTCATGTGCTTTCAGAAAATATATGGTTGGGGAGGGGGGTCTTTTACAAACTCTGAAAGCTGTAAGTGAAAAATTAATACCTCCAGGTGTTTAGAGAAATTTGGTTATTTACATTTTTGCGTACCTTCAATTTTCACCATTTCGTTAAAAAGGCGAAATTTACAATTTACAAATATTTGTTATTTATTAACTCAACACAGGTTAAGCCTATATACTTAGTAGGAATTTAGCAGAAATTTTGTAAAATTTGCTGTGTTTGTATCTGCTATTGCTAATAATGATTTTAGTGTACTTTTAGCGAAAATATTGTTTTGATAAACATTTGCGCAAATATTGCGGGGTCTTAAAAATCAGTAGCACCTTTTTATTCTACAGGTCGAGTGCTTTCAGGAAATGTATGGGGTGAGGGGTATTTTACAAACTCTGAAAGCTGTAATGGAAAAATAACAAAGCAATGGAAAAATTACAAAAATGGGCTGGCCACCTAAGTTTAAAATTGGAACACAGAACGGGTTAAAGGGGACGTTCACCTTTTAGGAAAAAATAATAAATGCAAATATATTTAAAGAATAAATGAAGTGAATATATTATTTTTTGATCTAGGATCCTGCAAAGCATTGCACCCATGATCAGTGGATGGCAGGTGCAATTTCAGGCTCCTGCACACTCTCCCTTCAGCTTTCTGCCCATACCTCTGTACAGGCTTTCAGATAGAATGCAGGAGGAAAAGTGAATGGACTACAAGCACGCCGATCAGAGGACTTGTAGTCGATTTGGAATTACAAGCTGTCTGTTGTGGTGACAGACAAGACTTCTAGTTGATTCATTCACAGACCCTAAATATGGGTGTAATTTGTCCTAATGGTGAACTTAGCCGTGAAGCAGTGAAGGTTCTTTATAGCTGCTATAGTAGTGGGTGTCAGGCAAATGGCCATAGAAGAACTGGCAATGTTGCCAATATCCATCATGGACGCATCTGACAAACTTCCGTGCACAATGGCGCATGCAGCGTGAACCGGCGCACGCAGATGCGTGATGGCGCAAACAGGCGCGCACGCTTGCGCAATGGGGCGCGCATGGCATTACGGATACTGGTGCCCACTGGCCTATTTAAACCTGCTGCTGTGAGCACTGCATTGCTGGATTATCGTCAACTCCCTGTTGTTTCCTGTGTTCCTGTGTATCCTGACTCTTGGACCTCCCGTTACTGACCCGGCTTGCCTTAACCTGCTTATCCTAATCTCCTGGTTTGACCTCTGGCTTGAACTTCTGACTCACGTCTCTCTGCTCCATCATGTTTGACCCCAGCTTGGCTCACGACTCTGCTACTACCCGTCCAATCGTGCATGTTTCCGGTTTGTTCCAGTTCTGCTATCTGAATCCACCTCTGACTGATCTACCATGTATGACCCCTGGCCTGGCTCCTGGTTCTGTTCCCAGTCTGCTGCACTGCCAAGTATGCCTGGTGCCACCCAAGCACACCTACCCTACTGTGCATCCTGCCTGTTCCAGTTACCCTCTGATAAACAGCTCATCAGACCTCAGTAACTGGCAAACCATGCTTCTTTGGGCACTGCATTCCCTGTACCACCTTCAGGGGTGCGCTGCACTCAGCCACAAGAGCAGCCCTCTCAGCACATCATAACTTGGCTCAAATAGATGTATTTTTCAGGTTAAAAAAAATGCAGATGTAAATCAATTTTAATACAATCAAACAGGAGCAATTCCAAGCGCTTGTTCACATTGGCGTAATTAATCGTACACCCATGTCAAGGGCCATGTTTGCCTACACAGGTATTTCAAGCATCCCCGGGTGTCATGCACCTGATCCGAGGCCAAGGTGTGGTAGTACACTTTTTTATATTGTCTAAGTGAAGTTGCGGGTACATGCAATATGAAGTGCCCGGGAGAGAAAGGAACTTCCAGTCCTAATATAGTTTTTATCTGGTCTTTTACATCGTACACCCATGTCAAGGGCCATGTTTGCCTACACAGGTATTTCAAGCATCCCCGGGTGTCATGCACCTGATCCGAGGCCAATGTGCCCATATTGCTAGGTGTTTCTCCCGAAAACCTCGGCAGGTCGCTATCCACTCCTCAGCCTCACGTATTGCATTCACCCTTGCAATCCACTGTTCCCTTGTAGGGATGTTGGACTTCTTCCTGTAAATTAGGAGTAGTCGTCTGGCTGCATTCAGCAGGTGTGGTAGTACACTTTTTTTATATTGTCTAAGTGAAGTTGCGGGTACATGCAATATGAAGTGCTCGGGAGAGAAAGGAACTTCCAGTCCTAATATAGTTTTTATCTGGTCTTTTACATCTTCCCAAAAGGGCTTAATTATGGGGCAGGTCCACCATATGTGTAAAAGAGTTCCCCTGTGCCCACATCCCCGCCAACAGCGATCCGATACCGAGGGGTAAATGCGGGCTAAGTCTGCTGGCACACGGTACCAGCGAGACATTATTTTAAAATTCGTTTCTTGGGTACGGGAGTCTATGGAGGATGAATGTGTCATATAATAAAGATGGTGTAGTTGTGAAGCTGTAAGTTCATATCCTAGGTCAGCTTCCCACCTACGAATGTATGTGGGTTTCAGGTGGGGGTCCACCTCTCCCAAAAGTTGGTACAGTTCCGATACCATGTGAGGAACTGGCTCTTCATCTGTGAAGAGACGTTCATAAGAAGTGGGTGAAGACGGGTCTCTAATCAGATGGATATGTTTCTCAAAGAAGTGGTGCAACTGCCTGTATCTCCAAAAATTGAGTTGTGGGCCCTTGTGTCCTACTGGTAAGCTTTCATAACTCATGAGCTTACCATCCTTCATGAATTTACCGCAGCTAGCGTTCCCATCATCTAGCCATGGCTCAAAAAATGCCATTTGTTCACCTGGAGGGAACCATTGGAATCCACCCAGCGGCACCAGCGGGGATATAGGGGGAGCTAATTTAAGCCAAATTTCTACCAGCCAGGCACTTCTCTAAGTTGACCCAAAGTTTGGATTCTGTATGGAAACGCCAGTTCAGGATTCTCTGAAGGGCTATAGCGCGATAATAGTTATAATAATTTTATGTCCGGGATACCCAAACCGCCCGTTCGCTTTGGACGATTTAGCAGACGCAGAGCTATCCTGGGCTTTCGTGAGTTCCAAATGAAATTTGAGAGCATTTTGGCCAGCTGGTCAAAAAATGTTCTGGGTAGGGGAATCGGTAGCATCTGTAAGAAAAACAGTATGCGGGGTAAAACATTCATTTTTATGATATTTACGCGACCGAGCCACGTAAAGGCAGTCCGCGTCCACTGTGAGAGGTCTTCTCTCACCGTGGACAATAGTTGTGGGTAGTTGGTCATATACAGGGTGTCAAAACGATCAGTTAATCGTATGCCTAAGTATTTTAAATGGGACGAGGTCCAAGTGAAAGGAAAGGCCACCTGGAGGTTTGTTGTCAGTTGGGGAGATAAGCATATAGGTAGAATCTCTGATTTAGAGAGGTTTATTTTAAAATTAGATATTGATCCAAAGATCTTCAATTCCTGCATTAGGTTAGGCAGAGAGATCAGGGGGTCTGACAGGTGGAACAAAATGTCATCGGCATATGCCGATAGCTTGTGCTCCATATTTCCCACCTTTAGTCCCTTGATGTTCTGATTGGATCTCACAGATCGGAGAAGTGGTTCCAATACTAAGGCGAACAGTAGGGGTGCAGAGGGCACCCCTGCCTCGTGCCGTTGCCAATGGGGAAGCGAGATGATAGAGTGCGTGTTGCGCATTTGCGTGTGTGCCCCTTCATGGTAATGCGCTGGATGCGCCCATTACCAGTATTGGCAGCATTGCCAGTTCTTCTTCGGTTACTTCCCTGACAGTGCCCCCCCCCAAGGGGCAGCCTCAGGATGACCAAACGGGCCAGTCTTTCTGGAAATCTGTGCTGAAAATTTTGCACAAGCCTGGGAGCATGAACATTGCTTGCAGGCTCCCAAGAATTTTCTTCTGGGGCATAACCCTTCCATTTAATGAGATATTGAATTTGCCTACCCCTTTTCCAGCAATCCATAATGGCTTCCACTTTGAACTCGGCTTCAACTTCCATCGATACCGGAGGTGGGGACAACTATTCTCTCTCAGAGAAACTACTAGGTACAGCAGGCTTGAGCAGAGAAACATGGAATACTGGATGAATTTTATAGGAATTGGGTAGTACCAGTTCAAAAGCCACTGGATTTATTTCTCTCTTGATCTAAAAAGGACCGATGAACTTTGGACCAAGC
This sequence comes from Lithobates septentrionalis, assembly GCA_037952835.1. NCBI lineage: Eukaryota > Metazoa > Chordata > Amphibia > Anura > Ranidae > Lithobates > Lithobates septentrionalis. Next base: position 3,309,306 of record JBBDGP010001548.1, on the reverse strand, counting down.
TTTCGGGAAGGGCATGAGAGTTTGAGGTTCACTGAGGGGAGCCATACTTTGTCCCCAGCATTAAAGACAGGATTCCCTCTCCTTTGCTTGTCGTGGTACCTTTTGTAAGCCTCTTGAGCTTTCCGTATAGCCTCCTGAAGTGACCGATATTTGGTTTGGATAAAGTTTATTCGGTTTTGGACTGCAGGAACTGAGACTTCCAGTATTGTGTTTGGCAGAAAGGAGGAATGGAACCCATAATTTGCCCAGAATGGGGACTGGTTGATGGCTGAATGCAATGAATTGTTGTATGCGAATTCCACACATAGGAGAAGGGATACCCAGTCATCCTGATAGCAGGTACAGAACATTGTAAGTATTGTTCCAAAGTCTGATTTGTTCTTTCCATTTGACCATTGCTCTGTGGATGGTAGGCTGAAGATAGACACACTTCTATTAACAAAACCTTGCAAAGATCTCTCCAGAATCTAGAGGTTAACTGTACACCTCTGTCAGACACAATGTTATCTGGTAATCCATGTAACCTGACTATCATAGGCAGAAAGTGTGTCATCTTGGAGTGGTGATCCACTACCACCAAGATTGTAGTGAACCCATCGGAGGGAGGCAATTCCACTATAAAGTCCATGGATATAATTTTCCAAGGCTGCTCAGGAATCGGTAGTAGTCTCAGCAGACCCCAGGACTTGGCGTTGGACCCCTTGTTTGATTGGCAAGTGATACAGGAGCTAACATAATTCTTGCGGTACTGTCTTAGGCTGGGCCACCAGAAGTAGCGCTGAACAAGTTCGGAAGACTTCTCCATCCCAAAATGCCCAGCGAGTTGATGGTCATGAAATGTTTTTAAGACTTGAAGTCTAACTTGTTGTGGAACAAAGATTTTGTCCTGAAACCACAGAAACCCCTCTTGACTCTTCAAAGAAGATTCCTCGGGTTCAGTACAATGGATAATGTCCTGACTGATTGATGTCTTCAGATTGGGTTGGATAAGCAAAAAATGTTGTGCTGATAAGATAGTACTTGGTTCTGCTACTTCAGGGGTATCTGGGAACATCCGAGAGAGAGCATTCGCCTTCCAATTCTTGTAGCCTGGTCGGTAAATAATGTGAAAATTGAACATGGAAAAGAACAAGGCCCATCGGGCTTGGTGGTTCTGAGGTATTCCAGGTTCTTATGATCCGTAAAAATCGTAATGGAATGAGCGGTCCCCTCTAGCAAGTATCTCCATTCTTCCAAGGCGGACTTAATGGTCAACAGTTCCCGATCACCCACATCATAATTCTTCTCCGGCGGACTCATCTTCCCGGAAAAGAAAGCCACGGGATGGAGTAGAGCCTTCGGCCCCTGATGTTGAGACAAGATTGCCCCTGTGGCCACTTCTGAGGCATACACCTCCAATACATAAGGCAAGGCTGAGTCTGGATGCTGGAGTACTGGTGCAAAGGTAAACACATTCTTCAATTTGTCAAAGGCTAACTGGGCTCCTTGGGACCACTGGAACCGGGCATGCTGGTGGGTCAACTGGGTGATGGGTGTGATGATGGCAGAGAAGCCCTTCATGAACCTCCAATAGAAGTTGGCGAAGCCCACAAACGGCTGGATGCCCTTCTTGTCTGAAGGGGCTGGCCACTCCAAGATTGCCTTAACCTTTTGTGGGTCCATTGCGATTCCATCTGTAGAAATAATAAGGCCCAAAAACTAGATAGACGTCTTTTCAAAATCCCATTTTTCTGCCTTAACGTATAGTCCATGCCTCCTTAGGGCTGAAAGCACCTTCTTTACATAAACTCTGTGGAGTTCCAGAGTGGCGAAAAAGATGAGGATGTCATCAAGGTAGATGATCACAAAGTTGTCAAGGAATTCACTGAATGTATCATTCACAAGGTGTTGGAATGTGGCTGGAACGTTACACAAACAAAATGGCATGACAAGATACTCAAAGTGTCCGAACCGAGTTCTGAATGCCGTCTTCCACTCGTCTCCTTCACAGATACGGACAAGGTTATTGGCACCCTGTAGATCTAATTTGGTGAAGATCCGGGCGGTTTGCAATCTTTATAAAAGTTCAAGGATGAGAAGGAGCGGATACGGATTCCTTATGGTGACTTTGTTTATCTCTCTATAATCTACACATGGTCTCAGTGAGCCATCCTTCTTTGTGACAAAGAATATGCCGGCCCTGGCAGGAGAGGAGGAAGCACAGATGAACCCCTTTTCTAGATTCTTGTTTATATATAGCTGTAAGGTTTCCAGCTCCACTTCGGATGGGGGAAATATGTGCCCAAAAGGAATTTCGGCACCGGGAAGTAGATCTATTGGGCAATCATAAGGGTGGTGAGGTGGGAGGACATCGGCCTTTCTCTTGCCAAAAACGTCCATGAATTTGTAGCACCCTCCTAGGTAGGTTCAAGAAGAGAGTATAGTTTCTGATCTTTCTGCTTAACAGGAAGATGGTCAGGTAAAACTTAGAGTGCTCTCTGTCTACCAGGGAGCAGGATCTATTGGTTGGGTCTGCTCATTGTACTCAGGTGCAGCTCAGCTTGTTTGACTGTCCCCCACTGGACTCTGTTCTCCGGCTCAGCTAACCCTGAGCACATGTGCCCAGGGCTTTAAATACAGTATCTAAGCATGCAATGCAGCACTGCTCCTCTGCCAATTGCAAGGACTGTAACAAAGCCTGTGCACTCAGTTGTCAGGTCCCCTCCCACTGTCCAATATGCCTCCCTATTGGAGGTGGTCGTGCAGTCCTGGGTGGTTGACCCAGAGGCCTAGAGAAAGAGAGGCTGAACCCAGAGGTCCTGCAGAGCTGACTGGAAGGGAGACACCAGGAAGGATCTGATTCTGCCTACTGTGAGTACAGATCTGTGTCTTTGAGGCTTGTCGAGTGGGGGGCACTCCCTTCAGCTAGAAGAGTCAGTGGACGGGTGTCAGTAAAGGGGATGCTAAAGAGTATCCTGAAGATAATGTAGTGCATCAAGTCTGCTGATAGTGAGAGCAAGAAGACTTAATTAATCCATACATGTGGCTGTATTGCTTTAAAGCAGTGTGTCTGCTTTCACAAATAATCCGGTGAGGCCAAGTGAGAGTTGTCCTTATCCATTGTGAATAGTTCCAGTTGGAGTATCCCACTAATCCCTTCCATCCAAGTTCCAAAATAAAATACAAATACCCTGGACTGGTCATTGAGCAACGAGCAAGCGGGAGTAAGGGTGGGACAAGTGGGAACTCTTAGCAACCAAGTGGGAAACCTCAGCAACCAAGTGGGAACCCTTAGCACCCAGCTGCTAGTAACCAGAGAGAGGCCAAAGAAGTCTACAATCAGCAAGCTCTACGGGGACAGTGCTACAAATTCATCATAAGTTGGTGGAACATTCTGGTGGGCACTGGGTACTGGTTGAATTGTCAAACAGCTGGTGGGGCCACAGGATCCGGGAACGAAGCAATGTTGCAGGCAGTATACCAAAGAAAAGGAGACTTCTTTCTTGGCCCAGCTGATTTGCGGGTTATGCGCCTGCAGCCAGGGGGTTCCCAGGATGATAGAGAACATGGGTGAACATAGGACGTCAAAACAGATGAACTCTTGGTGGCTGGAATCCGTTATGGTGAGAATGGATCTGGTTTCCTGGGTAACAGGACCGGAACTGGGCAAGGAGCCATCAGCTAAATGCACTCCGAGTCTTTGTCTTTTGTTATGGAGGGGTATACAGAGTCTGTTTGCCAGGGATAAGTCCAGGAAGCAACTGCATGCCTCGGAGTCAACGATTGCTAGAAGCCGGACCTCCCCTTCTGTTACCTGTAATGAGACAGGGAGAACAAGGTGAGATGGGGAACATTCAGAGACTTGGAAATACATGGGGCTTCGTGGAGAAGACTTACCAGATTGGCCTGCCGGCGACGTTGCCTCTCATCAGGGGTTAAAGAAGAATTGACCAGACTGATTTGCATTGTTTCCCCTTCGCAAATTGCAGTGGAGGAAGGTACAGGTGCCGGTGTGAAAGCAGGTGGAAATATCGGCAACATCCAGGAAGGGAACGTTCTGACTGTCACTCCCGCAGGTGTCTGCGGAGCTGGATGGCTAGCTGAATAAGACCCTCAAGTGTAGTGAGAGTCTCTACTCGGGCTAGCTTGTCTTTGATGGCTTCAGATAGTCCTAGGTGATACTGGTACTTAAGAGCTGCCTCATTCCAGCCCATATCTGTGGACCACTTGCGGAAGTCAACAGCGTAGTCCTCCACTAGATGCTTACCCTGCTGTAGTGTATGCAGGGCGGTTTCAGCCATGGCCACACATTGGGGGCGTCATATAGTTGTGACAGCTTTAAAGAAAGCGTCCATAGAGTTAAGAACAGGGCTCTTCTGTTCTAGTAAATTATGGGCCCAAGTTTGGGGTTCGTCAGACAATAAGGAGATAATAAATCCCACTTTCATAGTCTCTGTGGAAAAAGTTCTAGGCCAAGTATAACAGGCAAGAGTTTTTGAAGGCCCTGAACTTCTTCCGATCACCAGAAAATCGCTCAGGCATCGGTACCCATGGTTCAGTAGGAGAGACCACCACTGTAGGGGTAGAGGTGGTACGTTCCTGCGTAGATGAAGCAGGTGTAATGCTGGTGGATGGTGGGCTGGGATCCACTGGAGCTGGAGACATTGTTACATGCTGCAGACGACCCTCCAACTGGAAGTAGCCTTCTTGTAGTCTCTGTACTGCTTGCGTGAGAGCGGTGACCTGCTAGCGCAGAGCCTTGAGCGGGTAAGCACCTCAGTTTGCCTCTGACATGGCTGGATTGTACTGTCATGTACCTGATCTGAGGCCAAGGTGCTGAGAGGGCTCCCTTGCAGCTAAGTGTGGTAAACCCCTGAAGGTGATACAGAAGGTGTAGCGCCCAAAGAAGCACAGGTTGCCAGCAGGGAACCGCAGAGCTGGTCCGGTGATCACCTGGTGAATGCTGGAAGTAGCAGGATACACAGCAAGGCAGATGTCTCTCGGGGGAACTCCAGATGTACTTGGCAATCAGTGCATACAGGAAACAGAAGTAAAGCCAGGCCAAGGGTCAAACATGGATGATCATTCAGGAGGCAGAGGCAGGTAGCGGAAACAGGAACTTGGCTGAGGTTAGGAAGGCAAGCACATAAGAAGTAGCAAAGTCCGTAAGGCAAGCCGGGGTCATACAATACACAAGTGATCAAGCAGGAGCAAAGTCAGTAGAGCAAGCCAAGGGCTCAATGCCAGGGGAAGAGATCAGACAGGTCTGGAACAAGCCGGATCACAACAGGAAATCCTAAGAATATACACAGAGGGTCAGGAACACAGGAAAGCTGACGACAATCCAGCAATCTTATGGGCTTAGCAGCAGTCTTTTATAGGCCAACAAGTGGCTGCCTCTGTCACGTAATGCGCGTGTTGCGCACACGCGTTCACCTATTCGCGTCATTGCGCGTTTGCGTACGCCCGTTCACGGGAATGCGCCAGATGCGCCCATTACCAGTTTGTCAGAATTGTCAGTTCTTCTTCGGTTGCTTCCCTGACACAGGGTCTGTACAGACATAGCAGCTTATTCCACTTCGACATCAATTCGGGTGCACGTGTGTATCCCTGAATTTACACAAATTCAGTGTGCAAGGACACACACCTGCAAGCACCCACATGAATGTCAAATTAGGAGCAGCGACTGTGTCCGTGCTGCCGCTGCATCCAAATTGAAATGAATGGGACCACCTGCACGCGGATGCACGGAACCGCTGTGCATCCGTGCATGCAAACACGGCCCTTTGCATGAATGTTTTCTTAACCACTTGCCGCCCACCATATAGTAGAATGACGGCAGCAATGTGGTTTCAATACCCTGACTGGGTGTCATATGACGTCCTCAGGATATTGAGCCGCTGCGCACCCCCGGGGGCACGCATCGTGGCGATCGTTGTTGCGGTGTGTCAGTCTAACACACCGCAACACCGATCTAGGTAAAGAGTCTCTGACGGAGACTCTCTACCACGTGATCAGCCGTGTCCAATCACGGCTGATCACGATGTAAATAGGAAGAGCCGGTGATCGGCTTTTCCTCACTCACCACCAGGTATGCCCCCCTATACCCCCAAGGAAATACTAATCTGTGCCCAGGCAGCTGCCAATTAATGCCCAGGCAGCTGCCAATCAGTGCCCACTCACAATGCCTACCACTGCCGGTGCCACCAGGGATGTCTATCAGTGCCTCATAACAGTGCCGCGTATCAGTTCCCATCAGTTGCCCGTATCAGTGCCCATCAGTGCCACGTATCAGTGCCCATCAGTGCCCAGCAGTGCCACCTATCAGTGCCCAGCAGTGCCGCCTATCAGTACCCATCAGTGCCGCCTATCAGTGCCACCCATAAGAACCCATCTTTGCAGCCTTTCAGTGCCCATCAGTGTTGCCTATCAGTACCCATCAGTGCCACCCAGTGCCACCCATGAGTGCCCATCAGTGCCGCCTATCAATGCCCATCAGTGCTGCATACCAGTGCCACCCATAAGTGCCTCCTACCAGTGCCCATCAGTGCCGCATAGTGCCCAGCATCAGTGCCCATCAGTGCCCGCTCATTGGTGCCACCTCACCGGTGCCGCCTTATCAGTGCCTGTCAGTGCTGCCTTATCAGTGTCCATCAGTGAAAGAGAAAACTTACTTATTTACAAAAATTTTTAACAGAAACAAAAGCAAAACTTTTATTTTTTTCAAAATTTTTGGTGTTTTTTTATTTGTTTAGCAAAAAATAAAAACCACAGAGGTGGTCAAATACCACCAAAAGAAAGCTCTATTTGTGGGAACAAAATGATAAAAATTTAGTTTGGGTACAGTGTAGTATGACCGCGCAATTGTCATTCAAACTGCGACAGCGCTGAAAGCTGAAAATTGGTCTGCGTAGGAAGGTGTATAAGTGCCCAATATTGAAGTGGTTACACACACCTGTGTGAACAAGGCCACACCCTAATTATTAAAAAGACAACTATGTATAAAAGAGACTATATCAAAAACTGCTTTTAAAAACTTGTATTATCCCATGATAAATTTGATAAGAGGTTTGATATGAGGTTACTATACTGTATTTGTTATGGCTATAGGATATCTATATATATATATATAGCAACCCGTCTTCTATTTGATTAATTTGTGGCATGTGTAGTAAAAACTAGAATTCAATATGTAATATTATTTTTGGGTCACGAGGTGGAGACAAACTACCTCAAGAGCACTTCAAGCGCATCATGTTCTATTTAATTGTGTGGTAATAACTAGAATTGAATATGTAATATTATTTTTGGGTCACTAGGTGGAGACAAATTACCTCAAGAGTACTTCACACGCATCATGCTCCTATTTAAACTTGATATTTTGACATTTCTAATAATGTTAAAATGGTTTTCACCTTTAAATCTTCATTTTAACCCATGCTGTGTTTAATGTGTATATCAATATGTCTCTTGATTACACAATTCAAGGTACCCCTCAGTGTGTGTGTGTGTGTGTGTGTGTGTGGGGGGGGGGGGTGGGGGTGGGTTCTCAGTGAGTCTTCTCCAGCATAGGATCCCACAGCTGTTAAGGGTATAAGGGCTCATTCATATGTGTGGCTATGCCACTGCCCCTCTGAATAGTACCACGGCCGTGGCATGGGCAAAGCCCTGAATGGCTGCATTGCTGTGTTTAGATGAGTGGTCTGGTGGTAGAAAAACTGCAGCTCAACCGCTTTCTTTTACCACCTCCCTGGCCGTCCATGTAAATGAGCGCTAAAAGTCCCATTAAAACTAGTTTACTAAAGGGAGGTGGGCAGGTAGTGTGCACATAAACCCCTTCTTGCTAGCCCCCTTATGAAAGCTAAGGGGTACATGAGCTGATATCGGGATGGCAATGGGTAGGGAACCTGCTACCTCCAAAGGGCTACCCATCCAAGAAAAAAAAGTTTAAACTTAAAGTTGTATTAAACCCTCAGCGGCTCTTAGTTAAACCCACTGAGCATAATCAGATAAACATTCCCGAGTAAACTACTTCTTAAAATTCCTACACAAGCACTTGCAGTTTACAACTTTCAGTGATGTTGGCTTGTACTCTCTTTAGCCTCGTACACACGATTGGACTTTCTGACGGGAAATGTGTGATGAAAGGCTGTTGGTGAAAAATCCGCCCGTGTGTACGCTCCATCGGACAATTGTTGTCGGATTTTCTGCGAACAAATGTTGGCTAGCAGGTTTTAAAATTTTCCGCGGACAAATGTGTGTTGTCGGATTTTCCGATCATGTGTACACAAGTCCATTGGACAAAAGTCCAAAGTACAAACACGCATGCTCAGAAGCAAGGACGAGCCAGAATTGGTCGGTCTTGTAAACTAGCATACATAATCGTAATTAACATTCGTGACGTGGCAAATTATGAAATCTCGAAATGCAGCGCACATTCTCTTCTTCTTTAATGGGAAAATAATGAAGCTGCTTTGCTGGTGATACTGATGGAGTTATTGCAAACAAATTTTCAAAGGCTTTTTTTTCTAGTGATATCAAGAATAATATTATTATTATTTTTTATTTGTGCAAGTTACCACAACACCATTATCCCGTAGTTTTTAAGATCAAAGATACAACTATGTTGGTGTCCCTTGTTAATTTAACATTGTATTTTTTAAAATGTAACTGCCTACTCCCAAACTGTCATTTGAAGTAAAACACATAGCCAAGTATTATTCTACACAATTTTTTTATTGTGCATTAAAAAAGAAAACAAATAAAATTAGACATGCTATCTGCCAGTAGAACTTAACCAAAAAGTGCATTCTATGCATCCAAAAATATAGAAAATATACCAAATCAAATCATCATTATCCAACCAAAAAAATAATATCAAAGCAATAACTCCAAAGCCAATAATAAATAACACGTTATCTCCTCCGATTCCGCAACATGGCTGGTTGACGAACTACCGTTCAGAAATGAACTGAAAAGCACGAAATGAAAAGCATGAATCAACACTCACCAAACTTCTACTAACACAAAATTAGCAGAAGGAGCCCAAAAGGTGGCGCTAAAGAGCTGAAAAACCACGTAGTACATCACTACGTTCGTTACTGTTGGCCAACAATTGTGTGGCCGTGTGTATGCAAGACAAGTTTGGGCCAACGCCCTTCGGACAAAATTCCACGGTTTTGTTGGCGAACAATCCGATTGTGTGTACGAGGCTTTAGTTTTGCTTCCCTGAACTTCCAGTTTTCACAGGAAAGTGTTACCAGTGGAGAGTGCAGTCTCCAGTCAGTCTTTTTCCTGGGAGGAGGGAGGAGGAGGAAGGAGCAGAAAAGTGCCTTGCTATCCTAGGCTATGTGGCTGTGTGTTTCTATTGATGCACACAGTGTAGGGGGACACAACTCTAGTCCCTGCAAGCAAGAGTGGCTCCATAAGACTTTGTAAGAGAAAGAAAGCCACCCTGAAACAGGAGACCTGAGGCAGTGATCATGGCACCAGCCCAAACAGGAACATAGGCAAGGATTAAAAGATGAAGAAGTTGCATACTCAGTAAATGATTACCAATTGAGCTCTTTGGACGTACAATGTATGTCCAAACAGTGAACCCTTAATCACAAGCTGATGCAGTAGCAGACATCCGCCTGTGTGGGTTTTGCAGAGCCAGCGACCGGCTTCAAAGTGAAAGTGGTAGGGTGCTCCATAGCTGGCGATCACTTTCACAGAGCCCGCCATGGGGTGCCCCCTCCCACCGGCGAGGGAGGAGAGACAGCAGTGCAAATCCATGCCTCGATCTCACTTGCTAACTGTAAAGTGATGTCACTTCTGGTTTCCTGGCCAGCACAGCCAGGGGACACTTCTAACCAAGCTGATCTGTGCTGGTGTGAAGGGCAGGAGAGACATTGGGGTCTATTATGACCCCTAATGTCTCCATAAAGAGAACCTGTCACCTGCCCAATGCTATCGCATAGAGGTTTATCAACCCCTTGTGATAGCAATCAAGTAAAAATAAATATAAAAAAAAAAGAAAAAAGTAAAAAAAAAAAAGAATTATAATTAAATATATTAAAATAAAAGAAATTGCTGAAAACCCCCTTAGCCCCAAACACCTGTGCAAACGCAAACGCGAGCCCAGGGTGTGCACTCGCATGTAAAGTGCGGTCGCACCACACGTGTGACATATCGCCGCGAACGTCAGAGTGAGAACAATAATTCTAGCACAAGAGCTACTAGCTAACTCTAAACTGATGAGCTGTAAAGCCTTTTAAAGCGTCACCTGTGGGGATTTTTGGGCACCATCGTTTTTGTTGATATTGTGGGCACACGCAATGCAATAACGCAATGCAACAGTTGTTATATTAATCAAAAATGGCTATCATATGGTGTGGTTTTGCACTAAAATTTATTTTATTATATTTTTTCCTGAAAATTTGCATTTAATAAACAGTTGCGTGAAACAAATCATGTGAAACAAAAATTTGCAACAATCACCTTTTTATTCTACAGAGCCTCTGCTTTCAGAAAATCTATAATGTTCTTGGGATTTAATTAATTTTATTGTCAAAAATTGTTACATGCATGCGAAAAATAAAATAAAAATTTCTCTGTAGCTGAACTGCCTAAATAATCTGCTAAAAGTGCTTAGAAAAACAATGTCTACTATCGCTTTAACTTTCATGGCACACAACGATAAAAACACAGTTGCACCACTATGGCGAACTCTAGCACATTAAAAAAGAGTTAGCTCTGCTTTGCAACATTCAAACAATCATTTACTGGCTGTAAGATTCGATAGGTGCACATTTGCAGTATAATGAATAGAATGAGAATAACTAATTATTATTCAGAAAATATTCAATGGCAAATGTGCTACAAATTGTTTTTATAAATATGCCCCACAATAGATATAATTTTTTGCACTTTATATTACTTTGTGGCTGCTGTCCATGTATTCTTAACACAAGTCATATTTGAAGAGGCTGTCTTTTTTTTTTCATCTAATATTGAAACTTTTCCTTCCCCCTCCTAGAAGTTATGCAGCAATTGTGCACTAGATGGCACCAAAACCTAAGCGATGAAGTGATGAATCGTCATCATCTAATAGGAAACCTTTAGAATTGAATAATGTTATAGTTGTAAAAATAGTATTCATGCAGTGAGGCTAGACATAGTAGATGTCTTACATAATATTTTAAAAATACTATGTGTTTATTTTCATTTAGCCATTTTTAATACTATTATTTTTATTACTTTTGGTGCCAAAACTATGTTTGGCTATAACTAAGCAGACATCAATTAAATTATAGGGAAGCAACACAATGGGGGTTATGTAGCCTCCCTGGCGGTTTTCCCGAGTGTGGCTCGGGGTTAAAATTCAGTACCATTAGCGGTAACCCCGAGCCACACTCGGGATTGCATCGCAGGATCCTGGTGCCTCCTTACTTACCTTGCCCCCGGGATCCTGCGATGTCCCCCGCAGTGTCCGCGGGCTGTGTCCTGTTCCGAAGCCTCTCTGTGCCAGGCTCCGTTCCCTGCGAGCGTTGCGACGCACGGGGGCGGAGCCTGGCGGCAAATTCAAAAAAATGTAAAAAGCATAACACATACAGTACTGTAATCTTACAGATTACAGTACTGTATGAAATGATTTCACATCCGTTTTGTCCCCAGTGCTCTGGCCCATGCCCTGCATGCAGTTTTATATTGCATATACTGTTCTTTCTGTCTGGAAACTGGAGATTGTCCATAGCAACCAAAAAGTGTCCCTTTACGTCAAAAATGGCTTTAGACCAGCTAGAAAACAGCGATAGTAAATTAGAACACTTGCAGAATTGAGCGATAGTGAATCGTGTGGAAATTTATTTTATTACTATTTATTTTTATTTTTTTTAATTATTATTATTTTTTTATTATATTATAATTTATGTTTTTGTGTTTCAAACTTTATCATACCCGAGATATCTACTAGACTCTTGTTTGGACAGATTTAAGTGTATTATTGTTAATAATTACAGACCTACAATATAAAACGCCAAATTTCCATGCAAAATAATTGTACCGCTTTCAGCACCTAAAATCAGAAAGAATCATACCGCCAGGGAGGTTAATAAAGGCAAATCCACTTTGCACTACAAGTGCAAAGTGCACTTGAAATTGCACTGAAAGTGCACTTGGAAGTTCAGTCGCTGTAGATCTGAGGGGGACATGCAAGGAAAATAAAAAACAGCATTTTAGCTTGCATATGATTGCATAATAAAATCAGCAGCGCTTCCCCTCATTTCAGATCCACCCCTCAGATTTACAGCGACCGCACTTCCAAGTGCACTTTCAGTGCAATTTCAAGTGCACTTTGCACTTGTAGTTTGCAATTGTAGTGAAAAGTGGATTTGCCTTTTGTAAATAACCCCCATATTTCTCTAAAAGATGCATATTTTTAATAAAATCTATGAAATGAACTGAAAATACCATATTTATCGGCGTATCAAATGCACAGGTGTATAACACGCACATTCATTTTAAGAGGGAGGTTTCAGGGAAAAAAAACTTAAACTTCAGCAGCCTCACCATTGCCATCAATGCAGCCTGATCAATGCCCATCTGCAGCCTCACAAGTGCCATCAATGCAGCCTCATCAGTCCACATCAATGCAGCCTCACAAGTGCCATCAATGCAGCAGCCTCACCATTGCCATCAATGCAGCAGCCTCACCTTTGCTTCAATGCAGCAGCCTCACCATTGTCATCAATGCGGCAGCCTCACCATTGTCATCAATGCAGCAGCCTCATCATTGCCGTCAATGCAGCAGCCTCACCATTGCCATCAAGGCAGCCTGATCAATGCCCATCTGCAGCCTAGAGGGGACAGGGAGGGGGCAGGACGAGCGCCGACAGATTACATACAGTGAGAAACTCCTATGATAGACAGAACAGTGGTCCAATGGCGGCCCAGGAGACAGGACTTCCTATTACAGAGGTCGCCAAGTAAACAGGAGATTCTCACTGTATGTAATCTGAAGGCGCTTCCGACGGCGCTCCCGCCCCCTCCCTGTCCCCTCCGAGGCAGCTAAAATTGAAGTATCAGCGTATAACACGCACACGCTATTTGCACCAGATTTTGGGTGAAAAAGTGTGTGATATACGTCAATAAATACAGTAACTGTTATGTGATTTTATTTCTCTGTATTTATTTATTACAAGTATTTACATAGCGTCAATAATTTAGGCAGTAATTTACACATTGTACATTGACATCAGTCCTTGCCCTCAAGGAGCTTACAATCTAAGTTATGTATCTACATATACAAAAACAAGAAAAGAGGGCAAAGAGGGTGGGGCTTTAAATGAGTGGTGGGTTGTCCGGTGTTGGCGCCTACTTATACGGTCTCCCTGGTTGCGCTGGGCTTCCATGATCTCACATCCCGGACTCCCTGCATCACCTTGGACTCTGTTCCTCCTCTTTTCCCATTACCAGGTACTCTGGTTCCTAACAGTTGCCGTCCCTTGTTTTCTCACGATCCACTCTTGGATCCCTAATTTGGTTTTTGGTTTCTTGGTGTTTTTTTCACTTCACCCCCTTCCTTTCCCACCGGCTGACCATTGGTTTCGGTTTCATCCTTGCACTTCCCCTTTCTAACCACCTTCACCTCTCCCTTATAGAAACTCACTTGGTTGGTTCACATACCATCCCTGCTGCACCATAGATATGCCTTGACCCACAGTTTCCTGGGGGGGCTGTGTATTGTTGGGCAATTTGTTTGGACAGGCCCCTACCATAGCTTCTGACCATGATGCCCCTGGGTGACCCGCGATTCCTAGCATTATGCCACCAGTACCAGCTTTTCTGTAAGTAACATGTGGTAGGGGGGTTACCCCTCTCCCATTATGCTATATGACAGACTATTTAGATCCATTTTTTCATCTTATTTCCTATTGTAGATCCATTACGTGCCTGCTCCTGACGAGTGGTTATACACCACGAACTATTCCATGTATTGTACCATTATGTGGTCATTTGAACTTTTCACAACCATGCTTATCCATATCAACCCTGACTGGGAATAGCAAGGCTATGAGCCATGCAGGCATTATCTTGAAACTATGTTGTGTATATACATGAATTCTGGTGGATTCTGGTGATTTATTATGTAATGCAATTGATATCCATATTATTATCATGGTTACTATGTGGGATTCTTTTCCCTACTTTCCTTTATATATATTATGTGTGTATATCAGTGTTTTGTGCCAATAAATATCTTCTTACATGTCCACCCAATTACTCAGTTGCTTCTACGTGTTTCATTTAAAGTCTCACCCTCTTTGCCCTCTTTTCTTGTACAGGGATGGAAGCACGTCGCCATACCAGGCCACGGCTTCATTTAAAGTCCCATATTCCCCTTCCCCTTTCCCTTCTAATATATACAAAAACAACTGGGAAATTTGAGGCAACCTTGGACGGTATAGACTTTCAATGCTCAAACAAATTGTTAAAAATATACAAATTTATTGAAAAGAATTTAATTAAAAAAAAACCCAAAAGGGGAAAAGTACAACATACATAGGGTAACCCATAACAGGGGACCACCCTAGACAAATAAATTCCATGGGTGGGCCACTCCATACTCTGCAACTTTATTATACTATATTATATCATTATGCTTTGGTATATGAAGGTTCCTTATGTATATGTTATGGTTCTCTTTTAGAATAAAACTTCCTCTGAATCATACTTCTGAAGAAGCGGTCCTCCGCAAAACATGTAGAGTTCTTTATTGAGAAGAGACTAATGTCAAATCCCCCTCGGGGGGCTGATATATCTATTTCTCACCAGTTTACCTAAGAGGAATTTATTTGTCTAGGGTGGTCTCCTGTTATGGGTCACCCTATGTATGTTGTACTTTTCCCCTTTTGTTTTTTTTTTTTAACTGCATTCTTTTCAATAAATTTGTAGATTTATAACAATTTGTTTGAGCATTGTAAGTCTATACCGTACCATGAAAGTCCAAGGTTGCCTCCAATTTCCCAGTTGTTTTTGTAGAATTGATAGGACGAAGGTACACTTACACTTTTTTCCTACTTCAGTAGCGACAATTTTTTATCTACATATATAGACACATGCACATACTGGGACCCATTTAGACAGGAACCAGTTATCCCACAAGCTTGTCTTTGGAGTGTGGGAGGAAACCAGTGTAACTGGAGGAAACACAGACAAGCACAAGGAGAACATGCACACTCCATGCAGGTAGTGTCCTGGTTAGGATTTGAACCCTAGGAGCCATATTAGGTCAATGATAGCTGACTTCTGTGTTTGAACCTGAACCCATTTCCGAACAGACACAAACTCATCCCTAGAGATAACCACTAAGCAATTGTGCTGACCATGGAAGTAAAAACAAAAATATAGGGAATTGGATAAAAACAGAAATGTCTCCAGCATTTTTAAAAGAAATCTGTACACCATCACATACCCTATACCGATGCCTTCTTAAACAGAACAATTTGTCTGGTATATGTTATAGCACCAAAACCCTCTGGCCTTGTGCAAGATGAATATTCTATCTTAAAGCTAATGGCTTGGTATGGACTGTTGTGCAAAGTTATATTGGTCCAGCTTGGACAAATGTAAGTATGTATGTGCCATACTTGTGATCCACTGATCCTCACTGTCTTCTGGGACCCATGCTGAGCAGCTGCCCTGCTGAACACATGAGGTAATTTACTTAGCATGGGTGTGATTCAGAGAACACTGTGCATTTTCCCTCACTTTGTAGAGATTAACTGTTATAGCCATGGGACTTGAAGAAAGGGACCCAGACAACAGAACAAAACCCGACTTGGATATTAAGCATTCCTTATGCCCAAGATGGGGCACTCTTCATTAGAAGAAACTTATTTTGACTGTGTAAGTGCACAAAAATATTTTTTGGTCACACTTTGGGGTTGATTTACTAAAGGCAAATAGACTGTGCACTTTGCAAAGTGCAGTTGAACTCTGCAGTAGCAGTTGGTCCAGAGCTTAGTAAATAAGCAGAAGCTCTGGTGACTTCCATCATCCAATCATGTGCAAGCAAAAAAATCTGTTTTTTTTTATTTTCCTTGTACGTGATTGGGTATTCTTTTTAAAGTGAAACTTTAGCTCATTTACTAAGCTATGGAGTCTAGTTGCCTTTAGTAAATAAACCTCTTTAGCTTTAAACAAAGCTATCCCAACTAACTTCTTTGAACTACCAAATACCTTCCCTCTATGTAATGAAGGTGAGGGGAGGGGTTGGCGTTTGTAGTACAAACCAGGAGAACAGCCTAGGGAACTGATGGCGAATCTTGGCACCCCAGATGTTTTGTAATTACATTTCCTATGATGCTCATGCGCTCTAAAGTGTAGTTGAGCATCATGGGAAATGTAGTTCCAAAATATCTGGGGTGCCCAGGTTCGTCATCACTGGCCTAGGGTGACAATGTTGGTCCCCCACAGATGCAGTACAGTACCTGAGCTTTGTCACCATAGGAATGTCAGGATCACCAGGTGTGTCTTTTTTCAACCTCATCTACTATGTAACTATAGATAAGCACATGAACGACTGCAACATACAGGGATATACAATGTAATACTGACATATAATAACACACATAGGTTGGACTTGATGGACTTTTTTCAACCTCACCTACTATGTAACTATGTAGCAGCCACAGATAGTGTGTAACTTATTTTTACTGTGCAAATACACAAAAATAGTTTATTGGCCATATTTCAGCTTTGAGGTTGAAGTTTAGTCCACAGAAAGGTACAAGAACATGTTTTTTGACAAGATCAACTGGTATATTTATGTACATGCAGAAAATGTTCTTAGCTTAAAAAAAGAAAACAAATGTAGCTATTATATCTAAGGACCTGTAAGCTGCAACATATTACATTTTTGTTCTTGTGTAGATGTAATAGAACCAAATGGCATATTATTATTATTTAATATGGTTATCCACGCTAAGAAGCGAGGAGTCAGTATGGAAGGTCAGGTAATAATCAGAGAAGCAAATGTCAGACTTTAGATGAACTGGGACACCTGACTCTTGAGCTGTCAGACAAAAGAAGCAAAGATAAGTAAGTAGGAAAAAAAATCTTTCACAAATATACCTGCACAATTTTGAAAATTTGGGGGTTTATTTAAAGGAGAAATATGGCAAAGGCTCTTTTGACCACACTTCTTCTGTGGGTCACAAGAGAGCAATGATTTCTGTACTCCTGTGACCCTAATTCAGCTGACAGAGGGCTAAAGTCTGCTGTTCGTTGACATCACAGTCGGTCCAGGCTCTGAATGGATCCCAACAATAATGTTGGATCTGACCAGAAGCCTGACCGGCAGCTGGCTCAGCCTCTCAGTGGGGCTCTGGGAGCGGAATCCAGCAGCTCCCACCCCCTCAACAGCCCGGTACTCCAGTGAGCACTGGAGGGGCTGAGCACAGAGCTGTGGCTGACAGTCACTGCTCTGTGCTCAGATTGGACCCGAGAACTGAGCGACTGAGTCTTTAATCGCTAAGTTCTCTGAGTACAGGCGACGGGGGACAGTTGCAGGATCAGATCGATACAGGTAAGTATGTATGAGTAGGTGAGTATGTAAGTTTGTTTTTTTCATTCCCGCACTTCTGTTTTAATTTAATTGCTTAGGCACATTTGTGATTGTTTCTCTTTAATAACCAAAGCCTATTATATATGATTCCATGAGCATCTGCATTTTTTCCAGATCCATATACATTCAGTACTATGATGCAACCCTGTGTTATACTATACCAACAGAACCAGCACCACTGAGTGTGCTGGAAAAAAACAATAAATGCATAAAGCTCAAACCATATTGGTCGTCTTATTGTTTGAGCAACCTTGTGTCATGCTGTTATGCATACAGTACAATGATTGGTACAAATTAACTTCCTTTTAGAAGTAAAGAAAGTCATCCAATTTTTATTTGTATTTGTAATGAATTAAGTGATCAGATTAATTTAGTATAGAACACAGGGAGCTTAAAGTGGTTGTATACCCATTTTTTTTATTTTTACCTACAGGTAAGTCTATAATAAGGCTTACCTGTAGGTAAAATGAATATCTCCTCTACGGTGCATACTAGCTCATTATGCCTTTGCCTTTTTTTACATTTTTTTTCTCTGGGTGTAAAACTGCTTTAACTTTATTTTAATTTATTTAATATAACTCTTTACTAAATTTTTTCACATTAAATACAGGTTAATTATTCTTTCTTTCTTACTCCTTTGAGACAACAACAGGCACGTGTCTTAACTATAGTGAAACTATGAGTAGAAACAGAAAAGGGCACCGCCAGATGTATGCACATATCTTCATCATTTTGAAACACAGTTTCGAACAGTTCTCACCACACACGTCTAAGAACAACATGGCCTAAATAACCGAAAACAGTATATAAAATGATTAAACTATCATGTGTTTTAGCAGTGTATTTTTTATTACTGTTGTAAAGCGCTGTGAAAAATGTCAGCTTTATATAAATCCTGTATAATAATAATGATAATTAAAGGAATGCACTGTAGTGCTTCATTATTGCCACCTATTGGACCTCACCTATGTAGCACTTTCATGAACAGTGGATTGCTTAGCCTTCAATTTGAATGTGTTTTCTAGACAGTTAAAATGAAAGTTTACTTTTTGCAGTAAAATAAAAATACATTCATACATCACATGTGCTGATATAAGTTATATGGATTTTAAAAAAAATATTTATTTTTTAGGAATAGCAGAGCAGAACCAGTTAGCCGAGCAAAAAAACATTGTCAGTATATTGTTGAATAGATAAGTTAGTTATGGAACATCCCTATTTACATTACAATGTTTTTTAAACATACATTACAATGTTTGATCATCACAGAGTTTTTTTTTTTTATTAGAAATGATGAACTGACAATTAAAAGTTAGAAGCTCAACATTGGCTTTTGATGACCCACTGTCCTTTGTGTTGTTAAAGTGTATGTCCGGGTAAAAAAAATAAATAAATCAGTACATCTCTACAATACATGCACATTTCCTAATATTATTATTATTTTTTTTTTAAATGTGGACCCAGGAGCCCCAGTTGTTAAGTGGTGGGAATCCCAGTCCCTATATCAGGGCATGTACCCTCTTAATTAGACTAGTAAAATAACCAAGAAGCAAATATAATATAGGCACCACTGATGAGCATTGTCCAAACAAAATATGATATATTTATTTTTAATCCAGAACAGATATGTTGGCACTGTATTCTGCCTATATCATGTTTCTTCTTGGTTATTTTATATACACAAGACAAAAAAACACCAAAACATATAATGCACCTCTGAGGCTACCAAAATAAATATAGTGATTAAATTGGACTTCTAGTTCCCTATTTTTACATCCAGAGAACTATTAATAATAAAAAGAAAAACTGCGCTACAGAGCAAGAAGTCAAGGTAGAAGCTGCACATAAAATACACCAATATCTGTGTATACCATGGAAAATAAAAATAAATAAAGTGCGCTAACTGTATGAGAATATACACATAAATGTGAATGCATATGGGTGGTAGTGAAAACCACAATCTACTGAGAGCAAATAAATGACTCAATGGGTGATAGAAAAATATACGTGCCAATCATAAAAACTCAAATAAAAAGAAAAAAGTGTACATGTGAAGTACAACAATAATAATAACAACGTGAAAACATGATAATCAAACAGACTCAGTCCATGAGTTCAAACATAAAACGTTCATCAGTGAAAAAATACTTCCATCCACTATACAGCTTAGCAGCAACCAATCTCCCTATGAGTGGATCAACAAAGGTGAGGGATGTGCAGGATGGTACAATTCCACTGGCGGTGACTCCAATAAGTGAGAAAAGTGGTAAAGGTGGACTCTTACCCTCCGTATTGGACCCCCTCCTTGGCAGGGTCTATCAGGCATGCAGATTTTGCCTTCTGCAGGGACCGTGTGATGAGAAGATCTCCCCAGCAGCTGTCAGGAATGCTGTCTCCGGTCCGGGCTAGTCCAAGTGAAACGCCTGAAGAGGGGGGGAAGGACAGCTCTCTTGCTCCCAGTGTGGCAAAGGAAAAAACAAAAGAGCGGAGCTCCTCCGTGTTGGACCCCCTCCTTGGCAGGGTCTATCAGGCATGCAGATTTTGCCCTCTGCAGGGACCGTGTGAGGTCCCTGCAGAGGGCAAAATCTGCATGCCTGATAGACCCTGCCAAGGAGGGGGTCCAACACGGAGGAGCTCCGCTCTTTTGTTTTTTCCTTTGCCACACTGGGAGCAAGAGAGCTGTCCTTCCCCCCCTCTTCAGGCGTTTCACTTGGGCTAGCCCGGACCGGAGACAGCATTCCTGACAGCTGCTGGGGAGATCTTCTCATCACACGGTCCCTGCAGAGGGCAAAATCTGCATGCCTGATAGACCCTGCCAAGGAGGGGGTCCAACACGGAGGGTAAGAGTCCACCTTTACCACTTTTCTCACTTATTGGAGTCACCGCCAGTGGAATTGTACCATCCTGCACATCCCTCACCTTTGTTGATCCACTCATAGGGAGATTGGTTGCTGCTAAGCTGTATAGTGGATGGAAGTATTTTTTCACTGATGAACGTTTTATGTTTGAACTCATGGACTGAGTCTGTTTGATTATCATGTTTTCACGTTGTTATTATTATTGTTGTACTTCACATGTACACTTTTTTCTTTTTATTTGAGTTTTTATGATTGGCACGTATATTTTTCTATCACCCATTGAGTCATTTATTTGCTCTCAGTAGATTGCGGTTTTCACTACCACCCATATGCATTCACATTTATGTGTATATTCTCATACAGTTAGCGCACTTTATTTATTTTTATTTTAGAGAGAACTATTAATACCATAGGGATTGGGTCTCCTTTATTACATCCTAGGGGGGAGTTAGGGGTTCTACAGATTGTGCGTGGTTTCGGGAGGAGTGAAGTGGACTTCTAGTTCCCTATTTTTACATCCAGCAGACTTCTAATACCATAGGGAGGGATCGGGTCTCCTATATTACATCCTAGTGGGAGTTAGGGAGTTTAGGGATTCTGGGGTGTGGGTGGTTTTGGGAGAAGTGGAGTCGAGCATTCAGACAGATGGGTGTGTGTATAGGGGCGGGGTACTTTTTGGGGGGTGAGAGGGGAGTGAAGACATTAAGGCTTCCCAATGGGGGGTTTTTGGGACATGCACTGTACTGTAATTTTTAGTCCAATTTATTCAATACATTTATTTTGGTAGCCTCAGAGGTGCAGTATCCTTTTGGGTGTTTTTTGTCTAATGCATGAATTTTGGATGCGCCTCCCCGATACAGGGCATTGGCACATATAGAGATGCCACTTCCAAAACTTTTCTTGGTGGCTTTTTTACAATATTTTGCTTACACGTTCTCAATGTTTTATCCTTTTAAAACACTGTAAGAACAGAAAAGTACCCAATGATCTGCCAGAAATCCAGTGGTTTCCTAACTTCCTGCTGTGAGACAACAACACAGTGCCTTTGTTGCTCTGAAATCCCAAGCTGTGTTATCAGCCCTGCCTGAGTTTTCCCTTCTGGACTACAGAACACCTATAATTTAAAGGGATAAAACATAGGGAAAATGCATTTATTGCAAAGATGTGTCAAATATGTTTTTGGGCAAGCCTTGTGTTTACTAAAGTAGATCTAAAAGCACTTTATTTTTAATTTTGGTTAGAGTATGGGACAGTTATAGCCCTGTCACTTTTTTGTTATCTGTGAACGATTTCCTTTCACTTCCCGTCCCACAGCCACAGAAGAAATCTTTCCAAGGTTAGGGGATCCCTAGTTGTCACCAGAACTAGTGTCTCCAATGGAAGATTTCCCCTCTATTCCTGTTCTGGTGACAACCCAAATGTTGCATTTTTCTTGCACTTTGACTCTCGAAGACAGCAGTAAACAGGACAAACAGAGAGGATGAATCTACTATCGTGGACGCAGACAGCAATACCAACTGACAGGTGTTCTAATCCCCCTTAGTTAATGAAGTGTTACAAAAATCATAACACAATAATAAGGGGGGGGGGGGGTAGTGTTAATTAGTCCACTAGATCACCAATTCAGGTGTGGGTCAGCATACCAGAAACAAGAACCATAATACAAATACTGAGGAGAGACCCTCAGTAAAAAAAGGGTGCCAATTACGATCCCAGTAGTTTGACAAAAAACAAAAATCTTTATTTGGACAATAAGAATAAAAAATCAACAAAGGAGTTGTGAATCTTCAGACAATAATCCAGTCATGTGAAAAGCAAATTCCTGTTTACTCTTTCCATCTCCACACGACTGAATTCATAGTGAACAGAAATTAGCTTTTCACATGATAGAACGATTAGGCAAAATATTGACACAATTCCAGTTGTGTGTGCTTGGGTCCAGATATTGGGATTGATGTATTAAAACTGGAGAGTACAAACACAGTTCTGCATATAAACCAATCGGCTTCCAGTTTTTATTATCAAAGCTTAATTGAATAAGCTGAAGTTAGAAGCTGATTGGTTTCTATGCAGAGCTTCACAAGATTTTGTACTCTCCAGCTTTAGTAAATTAACCCCATTGCGTTGTTTGGCCAGAGTATGTGTGGTAGATCTCCAACCCTTCCCTTCTCCTCTAGACTTAAAATGATGAGGGGAAGAGGAGGGATGGTTCCAGCTTCACACTGAAATAAAATTTTGATCCTAATTGAAATGCTTTTACTTTATATTGTCACATGTTTACACATAAGTGTCTTGCTTAAAGTGGTTGTAAAGCTTTTTTATTGATTGTGTAGTAAAATAACCAACATACCTATACTAACCTGCTCTTTGCAATGCTTTTGCACCAAGCAGCCACAATCCTCTTCTTCTGGGGTCCATCGCTGGTGCTCCAGGCCCCTCCTCTTTGTCAGGTGCCCCCACAGAAAGCCGCTTTCCATGGGGGTACCCGTGTGGGCTCGAACCCGAGCCCCACTGCTGCGTCCCTGGACACAGACAGCGGGACTCGGCCCCGCCCCCCGCTCCCATGTCACAGGGTTTGATTGATAGCCGCGGGAGCCAATGGCTCCTGCGGCTATCAATCTGTCCAATGAGGAGGGAGACAGCGGTTGGAGCAGCTGCGCTTGTGCGCATCGCTGGATCGGATTGGGTTCAGGTAAGAAAAGGGGGGGAGGGGGGCTCTGGGGGGGGGGGGGGGGCTTCAGCAGAGAATGTTTTTCACCTTATCGCATAGAATGCATTAAGGCAGTGGTCATCAACCCTGTCCTCAGGGCCCACTAACAGGCCAGGTTCGCAAGATAACTGAAATTCATCACAGGTGATATCATTTGCTGCTCAGTAATTGCAGTATTCTAGTCTGCATCTCCCCAAGGTAATACATAAAACCTGGCCTGTTAGTGGGCCCTGAGGACAGGGTTGATGACCATTGCATTAAGGTTAAAAACCTTAAGGCTTTAGAACTGCTTTAATTTAAGGAAAGATAACTATTTGTGCCAGCCTTCCAGTTTGAGTGGAAAATCTTTTACTCTTCTATAAACTGAATATACCATTCTGCTGCATTTACATGGGCCCCTATGGTTAAGTAAAGTACTTCATAGATTTAGACATACACAATTCTTGGAGGCCTATTTATGGTTGTATAAGGCCTTATTTTTTTATCAAACAGGGGGTTGATTTACTAAAGGCAAATAGACTGTTCACTTTGCAAAGGAATTTACCCCAGAGCTTAGTAAACGTGCCTTTTTATAAAGCAGATTATGTAGGCATTTTACTATATTTTAAACAGTTTTTTATTTCAATATTATTATTTCAATATTACCATTTTATATCATTCTATTTTGCCAATTCTTTCATGATTTAATTTTTCACTTTTTTTCACTTTTCATTTCAAATGTTTATCAGCAAAATAGTACAAAATAAGCTGAAATGTAAAGTAAATATGTTGCTAATTGTAAGGTAGGTTCTATCTGCTAACAGTTTAGGCATGACTTTACTGGTGTTATGTACCTAAAGAAACATGTAATAACAATTCTGAATTGATCAAATATGATATGAATACACAAGAATGATGGTATTGGTTTCGATAGGAAAAAGGAGATAATACAGTCACATATTTAATGTAGTCACATCTGGATACTGTAAAACAGACTTGTTTTTCTCACATCTGTAAAGCGATACTGTGTCTTCTCATTATGCAAATTGTTTTTTTTGTGGCTATATTCTGATGTGTGTTTTCTTAAAAAGAAAAATACATTTTAACTTTTTTTTTTTTTCATAAATAAGTTTTAATATAATATGTGATGTAGTTACAAAGATCCTTAAATTTATAATAACTACTAATTTTTGTCAGTTGTATTAACTTAGACTTGCGTTTTCTTTATTTTAATAATTTAGCAAATAAATTAAAAGGATGGTGCAATGAATAAAGTTGAAAAGCAATATTTTGGGCAACTTGCTGTTTATTTGAAGCAATCCATACAACATACTCCAATATAAGTTTATTAATTTAGTTGGCGTGCATGCATTTTTACCACGCCTTAAGCGGCAGTGGATGGGGATGTACACATGCTGCAGCCATGATACTTCAGGTTAATCTGAGTTTATTATTTTTAAAAAAAGAAAAAGGTAAGGAGATTATTACACGTACATATAGACAATGTACCTAAACAGTATTATACAACTATATCCTGACATATATAATCCTAATGTTAATACACCCCTCAAGAACAAATAATAAATACATTGCCACAATATTAAGACATACTAAGATAAACAATAATCATAGATAACATATCTGACCATCACAGGTTGATAAACCCTAACTTTTAAGGAAAAGAATACAAATTTAATTAAGGGATAAAAGAACCTCAATAAAGTTATAATAATACAATTTTTTTCCTTTTCTCTTCAGTTAGCCTTACAACTTGCGAAAGAAAGAATGAAAAAGAAAGAAAGAAAGAAAGAAAGAAAGAAAGAAAGAAAGAAAGAAAGAAAGAAAGAAAGAAAGAAAGAAAGAAAGAAATAGAAGATCATAAAAAATATATACAGTATATATAAAAATTAAGAATGAGAATAAATACTAATAATTAGTTACAAATTCTGAAGAATTTCTAAAATATCTCCACACTAACCATGTATTATTATATATATATATATGATTTGTAATTTTTTCAGGAGGCTATCTTTTCCATGGGACTTAAATAGTCCATCTCACATGCCCATTCAATCAGGGGACGGTACCCGATTTCCGCCAGTTTCTAGATATAACCGTGCGTGCTGCAGTTAGATAGTGGCAATTATGTTTATAGGCAATTTATAGGCAATTCTGGACAATTCTGTTTCTAGGACCCAGGCATCATTGATAACATTGTAATCAGTGGATGATTAGGAATCCAATCTCCAACCAATTTGTAATATAGTTGGAGGATTTTATCCCAAAATACCATAATTAATGGACAGGACACCCAAACGTGTAGCATAGTATCTGGGGCATTGATTCATACATTTCCAACATGTGTTTGGTATGGAAGCATCCATATAATGTAGAGTTGAAAGGCATCTATAGCATCTAGATAAGATCTTATAATTACGTTCCTGAGCTATAATAGATATGGAGGCTTTGTGAGTGAGCACTAATACTTTATCCCACTCTATGTTTTCTTCACCAACAGCAAAATACTCAGCCCATTTAGAAAAAAAACATGGATTTGACTAATATGTCTTCTTCAGGAGCAGCTATACAGTATGGAGAGAATATGTGCTAGTCTCTCTGGTTGAATAAGTAAAGATTCAAATTCCATATAAGAATAGAAAAGAGCCTCACGCGGTTGAATACCTTGAAAATAGTGACCAAGCTGCAAATATTCAAGCCATGCATGAGCAGGATTATTATAATATGGCAGAAGACTAAAGAAAGGGGGTAACAAACCCTGAAACAGAGTGTCCTTCAAGAACACTCTAGATAACTTTGCACACCCCAGATACCTCACTTCCAATTCCCTAAGCCTTGGTTACCAAACACCTTACCTTTTGTTGTTTTTCTTTTAATGTGTGTGTTTTTACCTAAGTCTGGGTACGCCCAATAGGCTTTGTTTTGTATTTCAATTTATATTCTTATAATAAAAATAATTAAAAAAAAAAGAACACTCTAGATGTCTTAGTCCAGGATAAGAAATGAGATGTGTGCAAAGTTGGTGGAAATGCAGATTCCCCATACAGTGGTAACAAGGGAATTGGTCTAGTGGACAATTGACCCTTATGTAAATACCGGTCCCAAACTTGAAGTGTATACAGGCATACCCCACTTTTAAGTACACAATGGGGTTTATTTACTAAAGCTGGAAATTGCAAAATGTATGTAACCAAGGTTGGTAAAAATTTATTAGCTGTCTCTGAGTTGACAAGGTCCATAACAATGTAAGGTCCGGGACAAAGAGGTAATTTTCTAATAAGACCCATAGTTTAGTTGATTCATCATGAAACCAATCCACAATACAAATTAAAGATGATGCATTAAGATATAACAGCAAATTGGGAAATGGCACACCTCCTCTACACTTGGGTAATGATAAAGTAGTTGACTTAATCTGTGTTTTTTTGGTACACCATATAAATTTATGGATAATGATATTTATACTACATAGAAATCCAGGTGGAGGGGAGACAAGAATTGTTTGGAATACGTACAAAAGTTTGTGTAATATTAAAAAGATATTTTCAAACGGCACCACTACTGTATGTGATTCCTTAGAGCCCAACTTTCTGAAGCTCACCTCTACATTAAGATTAGTGGGCTGCATCCCGTGAAAATGTCTAGAACCATTATAGCATAGTTGGCAGGACCTGTGTTTACCTTCATCTCTTATCTGTTTGATATACTAAGCACATACATTTTCCCATTTTGGCAGGGCTTCCTCAACTATATACTTTTAAAGAGATCTCCATGTAACTTTAACCAGTTCAATACTGGACACTTTTACCCTCTTCCTGTTCAGGCCAACATTCAGATTTTAGTGCTGTCACACTTTGAATGACAATTACTCTGTCATGCAACACTGTACCCAAATACATTTTTTTACCATTTTTTGAGACTGATAGAGCTTTCTTTTGGTGCTTTCTTATTTTTTTGCTAAACGAAAAAGACAGAGAATTTAATTTGTTTCTGTTATAAATTTTTCTTCATATCTTTCTTCTTCATAAATACAGACCAAATGTATTTGATACATTTCTTTGGTAAAAATAGCCCAAATCAGTGTATATTACATGTATTTAGTCTGTTATAGAGTCTACAAACTGTGGTGTATATATATTTGAACATCGATAAATCCTTATGTACTGATGGCCTATCTCATTTCTTGAGGCCCTAAAATGCCAGGACAGAACAAATACCCCCCAAATGACCCTTTTTTGGAAAGTAGATACCTCAAGGTATTTAGTAAGAGGCATGGTGAGTTTTTGAGGTTGTGATTTATTGTTCCAATTTTTTGGAGAATTATGAAATTAAATACAATTTTTTTTATTCACATAGTGTCACCAGAGTACAGCTTCATCATATGACTGGTGTGGTGGTAAACAGAGACACTGACTGGTGACAGTATATATAAAAAAAAGAAAGCTATATACTGTATGTGTATATATATATATATATATATATATATATATATATATATATATATATATATATATATATATATATATATTAACTTTTTATTTCTTTTTATACATTTTTTTTTACATGCTGTAACCAGTGCAGTACATTGTTACCACAGTAACACCGTACTTCTCTGGGTAAGTGATTATGATTTTTTTTTTTACACTATTATGATGATCACTGTTATAAGCAATTGTTTTTGTGAATGACAGCTATTCATTCATTGTATATTATTATGAAAACTGTGATTGGGCACAGCTATCACATGGTACAGATGCACTGCGATTGGCCCTGTCTGTACTATGTGATCACTGTAAACAATCACAGAGATCAACACAATAGTACACAATAAATGGCTATGAATGAAAGTCTGTCATGTGATTGCTGTGCATGGTCACAGCAATCACATGGTACTGGGGCCAGCCAGTACAATGTTCTGACAAACGCTGTGTCTGCGCCACAGCATGGCCCCAAGGCACGTGGGAGGGGCATAGCTCGGAGGACGTCATACAACATCTGCCCATCTGCCCAGCTGGGGAGAGCTCCCACTCGGCCATCATTTGTCTATAGGACGGGTGTGAAAGCAGTTAATAACAATGTAGGCTACTCCTATAGCTTGGCCACTTAAAATTGCAGTCATCTTGGTCTTGGTTTATTTATTTGTATGGTGAGCAAGGTTGAGAACCATGCCTTTACCAGCTGTGTTGTAATGGTCTGCTGGTTAGGGAAGGCCTTGTATATCATATTATATATAATTATAGTATATCATTCTAAAATGCAAGCCATAAAATATTGTCTTGTGCAAATTTTAGCTGTAGTACAAAAAATAGTTCATACCTTTTGAACAGTGGTCAAATTCTTTGTGGGAATTTGGACTTGTGCACATATATTTGTGGAAATCTCATGCTTTACATACATTTTTTCTGTTACTAACCAAACTTTGTATGCCTGCAATATGGATACAAACAGAGCGTGTCTAAACTGTATAATCAAGTATAATCAAATACATAGAACCTGCCTAAGCTGTAATAATCAAGTAGAACCTACCTAATCTCTGTGTGGGTGTGTGTGGTGTAAAGCTGTTTCTCTCATCTACAGCCAAAGTGTAGTAGGTAGAACAGAAATCGTATTGTGTCAGTTCTACATCTGCTGATGAACAATTCCAGATAAATGTAATGCTTGAGAAATTAATAGTTGGATCTGTTGATTTGTCCATAGGCCTGTAAGTCAAATATGTAAAGATAGTATTGCTGAAGAATTACCTAAGGTCAGGCTATTTTCCCATCATTAGCTTGGTCCTTCATCCTTTGAAGAAGGAAGCTCAAGGTCACTTATTCATGTGAAAGAAATTAAATGATAAGTAGTGTATACAGTATATGGACTGGCATGCATACCTACTGTCAGAAAGAATAAATATGGTCACTCAATTATAGCAAGACTGCATTAAGTGACTACACTACATTTACTAACACTGGTGCAGTTGTGCATGGTAACCAATCAGCTTCTAACTTCAGCTTGTTCAATTAAGCTTTGATAAAAAAAAAGATGGAACATGATTGGTTTTTATGCAGAGATGCACCAGATTGTGCACTCTCCAGTTTTAGTAAATCAACCCCAGTGTGACTACATTTTGACAACCCTGGGAATTCCTGCACCACTTTACTCACTCATGTCTGTTGTGTATAATGAGATAAGGTTTGTGTGTTTTTTTGTCATATCTTCAGGTCAATTTGAAATTTTGATCCCCAAAACAATGTGACCGTGTAAGCTTTAGTTAATAATATTGCAGTCTTGAGTTACTATGGGTGTATAGGAATCAATATAAAATATTTATATTTCCAACTTATTTAGATTTAATTACTTTGTTTGAGCCTGATATTTTAGCAAATGTTTCTGAGTGAGCCTAGGTTCATACTGATGCAGGGTTGAACTCACACAAGTTCCTGCACAGATGTCTATTGAAATCTCCCCCGAAGTCATCAAAAGTAGTGCAGGAACTACTTTTAGGAATCAGTACAGCGCCGCAAAGTCGGCGCCGCCCCGATTCGGACGGTGCCGTTGCCAGCAATAGCCGGCGATTTGACATGTGATTTGAATGTCAAAACGGCCCGATGATGGGCTCGAGGTATACCTGAAATTTCACAGTTGCTATCTGTCAACAGATAGAGCTCATACACTGCACACTCTAACAAGTAAACAGTAAAAGACAAATAATGGTCAATAAACTGAGCAAAACAGCACAGATTACCCCTGAAAATGCTTGCTACAACAGTGTGGAATTTGAACACATGTGCCTAATCTTCATGAAGCTTTCAATTCTATTTGATATAAAATAAGTTCATAAAGATACACATGTACATTTTAGCAGGCTTTTAAACTATGTTAGTTACAATGCCAATGCTAGAAGCCTGGTGACTGCACGCACTTTTGTAATATGGTTTCTACATTTTGGAAAATATTCTGTGTATGTGCTCCTGACATCTGAATTCTGAATACATTTCTGAAAATGATCTCATTTAATAAAAATCCACATTAAATAAAGTACCTAAAATGCAGCAATATGTGTAAACAATTTTCTCACAGTTATCTTTTTTTATTAAACTAATTAGCTGCTGTTATGGCATTATGTCTATATGACTACATAGGAAATAAATGTGTTTGAAAACATGTGTTGATGTACATTTTATTGTACACCTTTTACTGTTAGACACTTTGTATTACATATTTGATATTTGTTATTGTTCCATTATTTTACATTGCAATAACTACAAAAATATTTTTGTCAATAGAATTTTGATTTTTTTTTTCCCATGTGCATCAACAAAATCAAATGCAATTAAAGTAAAAAATTAAGAACATCAAAATAATAAAGCAAAATATCTTAAGGTTTTCATATTATGTTGTACTTCAGTGCTTTTTAGTTTCACATGATGTTCTCTTGAAACCAGGTGGATATTCTAAAGTTTAGAAATAGATTCTGGGTATTTTTCTTGAAACTAACTTGCAAATTAGCTGCTGCAGGTGCTCTGTTTACAACAATTGAGTCATACCTATCTATCTTTCCTTCTATCTACCTCTCTATCTATCTAAAGTATATTTTTTATCATGATTATTAAAATACTCCTGAAGAAGCAGTACCGTGAAACATATTGAGAAAAAATGGATCAGCTCTATGTGAATGACCATAAGATTCAGCTATTGGTATTACTATGTAATTATCTACCATAAAGAGAGCGGTTTTTAGTGCCTTTTGAGTGGCACGCTTTTGTATATGTTTTACGTGATTGATGCAATAAAATAATGTTTTTAGACTATCTATATGTTGTTGTCCATGTGAGTACCATTAAAGTCCATAAAGCCTCTAAATTTAATGCTTCCATATAATGATCTTAGGACAAAGGTACTTTTAAGTGTTAATACCTATTGGCATACAATTAACCTATCTATCTATCTTACACTATATGGCCCAAAGTCTGTGTAAACATTACAACCAATACACATTAACAAAAGCATGTTGACACAACACCGAATGATTAAAGTGACACTAAACAATATCCGTATTCTCCAAACAGAATCCATACACATCCACTACTTAATGGCCCTGTAATCTATTTTTCATAAAATTGTTTTTTACTGTGTTTTTCATCCACTGCTTAATGGTTCTGTTAAAGTTAGGTGTTCTGTAAGTAATACAGCAAATAGACATTTTAGACAACTGTGTTATTCCAACCTTGTGGCAACAGTTTTGGTAAAACATTTTTCTGACCCAGCTTGACTGTACCCCTGTGCACAAAGCTAGGTCCATAAAGACATGGTTTAATGAGTTCATTGTGGTAGAACCCAAGTGGATAGCACAGAGCCTTGATCTCAACCCTACGGAACACCTGAATTGCAACGCCAATGGTGACCCAAGTCTTCTCATCCAACATCGGTACTTGATCTCTTTTGGCTCATGGGCATTTTTACAGGCACAATCTACAATGTTATAGAAAGTCTTCTCAGAAGAGTGGGGGCTGTTGAAGTGGCAAACGGGGGCCAACTCCATATTAATGCCCATGGTTTTGGAATGGGATGTCCAACAAGCTTATATAAGTGTGATGGTTAGCAGTCCAAAATATTTGAAACTATCTATCTATCTATTCTCATATCCTTCGACATAAGAACAGGTACATCGCTAACCATCCTTGGTTGGACATCTGTGCATGGGTGTACAGCCTAACTATTTCTGAGTTTACAACTAAAGATACAATTCTGTTCACAAACACAGACACAGAGTTGGATACAGGCAAAGATTTCCAATTTGTGGCCCTCTGGTGATCCACATACTGATTGTTGACATATAACTAATAAACTGCTTTCATGTGTTTTTTTATTTTAACATTTTTTTCAAAGTGTTTGCTGTGTCCAAAATAAAAAATATAATATTGCATTTTATTAAGAAGCTTATTTTCAGGTTAAAGAATTTTTAATGAAAGTGGTTCTTGACAATTTAATAATTCAAGCTGTTAAAAATATGCGGTTTGACAACACATCCCATACTTAGAACTCCCCATTAAATTGGATTTAGTCAATGCCTTGTCTACTAATAGACAGCCACAGACCCTTTATAATTCATATGTCAATAAATAATAGGATTGGCTAGCAACTCTGTAAACAATATTCTGCACACATCTGCAAAAGTGTTCAGGTAAACTAGTTAATAAAAATGCCTAATAAAACTAGGTACACTATATAATCTTTTTAGGAGGACATTGAAGAAAAAGTAGATGTAATAGTGTATTGTAGAAAACATAATAAATAGTAGATGTAATAGTGTATGTAGAACACACGATAAAGAGTAAATTGCAATAGAGTATGTAGAACACATAAAAAGTAGGTGTAATGGGCTATGTAGAACACAGGACAAAGAGTAGGTGTAATAGTGTATGTAGAACACACGATAAAGAGTAAATTGCAATAGTGTATGTAGAACACATGATAAAAAGTAGGTGTAATGGGCTATGTAGAACACAGGATAAAGAGTAGGTGTAATAGTGTATGTAGAACACATGATAAAAAGTAGGTGTAATGGGCTATGTAGAACACAGGATAAAGAGTAGGTGTAATAGTGTATGTGGAACAAAAGATTAGTTAAAGATTAGTTATTAGCATAGATTAGTTATATTAGAGCAGTTATAATAATGTATTTAGAACACATGATAAAGAGTGTGTGTGATTGTGTATGTAGAACACAGGATAAAAAGTAGATGTAATAGTATAGGAAGAACACGGAATAAAGAGTAAGTGTATTAGTGTATGAAAGACACAGAATAAAGAGTAAGTGTAATTGTGTATGAAGGGACACAGGATAAAGAATAGGTGTAAGAATTTATGAAGGGAATCAGGATATAGAGTTGATGTAATAGTGGATGTAGAACACATGATAAACAAAAGGTGTAATAATAATAATAATAATAATAATAATCAATAGAACACAGGTAAAGAGTAGGTGTCATAGTGTATATAGAACACATGATAAAGCATAGTCGTAATAGTGTATTATTCACACATCTGCAAAAAGTAGATGTAATAGTGTGTTGTCGAAAACATGATAAAGTGTAGGTATAATAAATGTGTACATAGTATAAATGTAATAAAAAAGTGTAATAAATAAAAAAAAAAAAATAGTATATGAAGGGCACAGGATATAGAATAGGTGTAATAATGTATGTAGAACACGCAATAAAGAGTAAATAGCAATAGTGTATATAGAACACATTAAAAAAGTAGGTGTAATGGTTTATGTAGAACATATGATAAATAGTAGGCGTAATAGTGTATGTGGAACACAGGATATAGAATAGGTTTAATAGTACATGAAGGACAAAAGATTAGTTATAGATTAGTTATTAGCATTGATTAGTTATATTAGAGCAGTTATAATAATGTATTTGGAACACATGATAAAGAGTATGTGTGATCATGTATATAGAACACAGGATAAAGAGTAGGTGTAGTAGTATATGCTAGAACACAGAATAAAAAGTAAGTGTAACAGTGTATGAAAAACACTGAATAGAGAGTAGGTATAACAGTGTATGAAGGGACACAGGATAAAGAGTAGGTGTAATAGTGTATGTAGAATACAGGATAAAAAGTTGGTGTAATAGTGTATGTAGAACACAGGATATAGAATAGATATAATAGTATATGAAGGACACAGGATAAAGAGTAGGTATAACCATGTATGAAGGGACACAGGATAAGGAGTAGGGATAACCATGTATGAAGGGACACAGGATAAAGAGTAGGTATAACCGTGTATGAAGAGACACAGGATAAAGAGTAGGTATAACCGTGTATGAAGGGACACAGGATAAAGAGTAGGTGTAAGAATTTATGAAGGAACACAACAATAGAACACACGATAAAGAGTAGGCATCATAGTGTATGAAGGATAAAATATACAGTATAGAGCAAATGTATTAGTGTATGTAGAATACAGGATAAAGAGTAGGTGTAAAAGTGTATGTAGAACACAGGATAAAGAGTAAGTGTAATAGTGTATGAAGGACACAGGATATAGAATAGGAGTAATAGTGTATGAAGGATACAGGATATAGAATAGGAGTAATAATGTATGAAGGACACAGGATATAGAATAGGAGTAATAATGTATGAAGGATACAGGATATAAAATAGGAGCAATAATATATGAAGGACACAAGATATAGAATAGGAGTAATAGTGTACTGTATGAAGGACACAGGATATAGAATAAGTGTAACAGTATACACAGGATTTAGAATATACACAAGGAAAGGCGCAGAGTCTGGAAACTGCCTAAAAACATCACAATTAGCAGTAAATGATCACATTGTTGAATATATATATGGTGTTTAATATAAACGAAAGGAAATGGTATTAAGTCCATAAAAGTTCATGTAAGTGGTCTATGTGAAGGGATGTTAATATGGGGTCCACAAGCAGGGCTACCTTCCAGGGAACTGAAACCAGGCTCCAAGATCTGAAGGAAAACACAAGGGGAAAAAGGCGCCTCTGGGTGTAGTATAAAACCATTTATTAAAAAACCAATGTACAAGCAACTCACATTTAGGTGATCATAAAAAAGCATGTGGTGGATAATCCTTCTTATCCACCAGATGCTTTTTTATGATCACCTAAATGTGAGTTGCTTGTACATTGGTTTTTTAATATCTGGTTTTATACTACACCCAGAGGCGCCTTTTTCCCCTTGTGTTTTCCTACAGAATTTAGAAGAATTGTAATACTGTATATTGAACACAGTATATAGAATAGCTTTAATAGTGTATGCAGGACACAGGATAAAGAGTAGGTGTAACAGTATATGCTGGACACAGAAATGTATGTACAACACAGGATGCCATGATTAAGTTTTCATAGCGAATATAGCTTTAGATAATCAATCTCAGTGTAGCATAATTTGATAATGATGGGAGTAGTGCATCTTCTATCCTCACTGATCAACTTATCAATGCAAAGATAAGCCACTAAACACCTCAAGGGCTACCACTGCTTGTAGCTTCTTGGCTTCATGCTTTTGTGCTATGAAATCCAGCAATGGGTATGCATTTTTACAAATGGCTTTATAACCCAGGGATGCACTGCACTAGAAAAGGTCAAATTACTCCAAGTGACAGTAAGCTTGGAACTGTTCATCACCATTGTACTAAACAGCTAAACCTTGAAGCCACCTTGAAGGGGTTCCCACCAAGTAGAATGAAGTATGTCTACTGCATTAAATGTGAAGGTGATGAGGGAAATGATGCATGCCAAATGTAGCCAAACCATAGAAACACCTTGCTTTACTGGATTTATGAACAGGTTTTTGCATTTTGTTAGCACTGTCCTAACAATACTCTGATTAATATTATTAAATATTATTAAACACCAATAATGTTACGCTTATTCTCTTCTTTCCATTACTTGTAAACTATGTAATAAATAAATCTTTCCTCATGGAGATGCAGAGGCTACCACTGATGGCTTCCTTCTGATAATGTTAGCTACTTGGCTGTTATGCAGACCCACTGATTTCAACACAATCTGAGTCACAAACCTGGAACAAGTATGCATATACTAACATTCAAAGTAAAGTTAGAAGTCCTTTATTTTTACTACATGTGGATATAGATTGTGAAAAAATATTACTGTTCAATGTAAAAGAGTGGATAGTTTTGGCTAATATTGTACTGTTAAAATTTTTCATAAAAAAACAAAAAAAAAAAAGAATTTGTAAAGATGACAAAAGAATGACATTTATTCAGCTATATAAAATTAGAAAATGTATAAAAACAGAATTATACAATCAATCCGGTTTGTATACATTTTATCCTCCATCTATTTTACAAAATGGCTTCTAGACTCTTGACATCAATGACT
This sequence comes from Lithobates septentrionalis, assembly GCA_037952835.1. Taxonomy (NCBI): domain Eukaryota; kingdom Metazoa; phylum Chordata; class Amphibia; order Anura; family Ranidae; genus Lithobates; species Lithobates septentrionalis. The sequence continues at coordinate 3,273,269 of JBBDGP010001548.1, read as the reverse complement.
GCTTGTGAGTATGGCCTTACAGTGCCAAATGCACGTTCTGCTACAAACACAAATGAAAAGTACAGCTGATTTGAGCTGAGAGAAGGAGTCCTAATTAGTATATTAAATACGTTGTAGAATGATAGGAGCTGTCACATATTCCTATATCAAAGGCTACAAAAGAAAAATATCAAGTAATACTTTTTAAAGTTTAAGAAAATGGACCTGAAATGTGGTAGCACCTAGTTCTCCACATATTCTCAAGCGTTTTCCACAATTTAGCTAGGGACAGGGGCATTCTAGGGACAGGTAGAATGTGGTAGCAATCTGATGGCTGCAGTTCAACTAAGAGGAGGGCCTAGGGGTAGAATGCGCTAGCTGCTCTGTTCCATGTCCACAGTTCAACTAGGGAGGGGCCCATGGGTAGAGGGTGGTAGCCATTCAATGATAATGTAAGTGAGATCCTTTGTGCATTATGCGGTTTTGCACAGTTACAACATAGGAACTTTAGTATTCATCTACACTGAACACAGGGCTACTGTTGCTTCAGTTATTTTTCACAGCATCATTAGCAATTTGTATAATTGCAATTAGTGATTTTGCACATCATTTATCGTTTATTGGTAGCCATTCAATATCTGCAGCCCAGCTTGGGGGGTGGGGGGGGGGGGTATAGGTAGATTGTGGTAACCACCTGATGTCTACAAGTCGATTGGAGGGTGGGGTGGAGGGGGTTGGGACCTAGGGGTAGAACCTTCTAAAGTTTATCACCAGGATTGGGTGAAATAAAATTGCCTATTGCTTTTTTTTCAGTGCTAATGTTATAGTTCAGGACCTATTCTTTAGAACAGTGGTTCTCAACTCCCATCCTTAGGACCTACTAACAGACCAGATTTTAAGTATTACCTTGGGGAGATGCAGACTAGAATACTGCAATCACTGAGCAGCAAATTAAATCACCTGTGATGTATTTCAGTTATCTTGCAAACCTGGCCTGTTGGTGGGCCTTGAGGACAGGAGATGAGAACCACTGCTTTAGAAGGCCATGGTTGTATTTGTATTATTATTTTTACAGCCCTAGAATAATTTTTATATGTATGTTGCTTAAAACACCCTGTTTTAGGTATTTTTTTAATTATTCTTTTCTTGTTTTTTTTTTTGAAGGATTTTCCCTCTTCCTGACCAGGCCATTTTTTGCGATACGGCACTGCGTCATTTTAACTGACAATTGCACAGTCGAGTGACGTTGTACCCAAACAAAATTTATGTCCCTTTTTTCCCACAAATAGAGCTTTTTTTTTTGGTGGTATTTGATCACCTCTGTGGTTTTTATTTTTTGCGCTATAAACAAAAAAAGACTGACAATTTTTAAAAAAACACAATATTTTGTACGTTTTGCTATAATAAATATCCCCCAAAAAAACAAAAAAAACCCAGTTTTCTTCATCAGTTTAGGTCAATATATGTTCTTCTACATATTTTTGGTAAAAAAAATTGTAATAAGAGTATATTGATTGGTTTGCACAAAAGTTATAGCATCTACAAAATAGCACCTGCTATGACATCTTAAAGTAGCGACGTACAGCTACGGCAATTTGCGCAGCCGTGCCAACCTGCCACAGTATAACTGCGGCGGCTGGTCGGTTAGCGGTTAACAAAAAAAATGTGCTATTTTAATTTGTAATATTCTTTATTATTTATTCTTTATATTAGTTTTACAGAAAACTGTACAGACTCCTACTTCCACTATGTATAATTTTTATTTTGTCTCAGTCTTGACAATTTATGTTTTGATTACTGATTTTATTCAGCTTTATTTGTTAGACTATTTATTTTCAAAGCGAAACATTAATTACATATTAATTACATTACTAGTACTAAAAAAATATTCCTTTCACCATATGCTATTTTTCCAGCGCGAAATCGATACCTGATTTGCATTTCAGCAACCGAAACCCAAGTTCAGTATGTGGTCTGACTCAAAAAGTAAGCAGTGGTATGAACAGGTTTTGATAAAAACAATGTTAGTCTCATATGTTGTTAAGAAAAAAAAAAACTATAATGCATTTTCTTATCTTTAAGTCTAAATAAACTGATTAAAAAAACTAATTGGCCTGGGAGTTTCAGGGAGCACTTTTTTGATAACAAAATTTTTTAATTATTATTATTTTTTTTTTTTTTACTGTATTGCGCAAAGGTTTGCATAACCCAAGTTGTGATATTGAAAAAGAACTTTTAACATTTAATAAATACTATTTTTTATTATGTGTATTATACAGTATATGACTCAAGAAACAATTTTAGCTAGTTCCTTTATTTAGTTTTGTGTGGTTACAAAATTAAGTTCACAAAACAAAGTTCAAGTACACAAAGAATTTTATGCAGATATGAAGATAAATTATGTGTTTTGTTAAAAGTGATAACAACTTATTTAACAGGGCTGTTCATAAGCACTGATGATATGACTTTTGTTGCCTATTCCTGATAGTTTTCTCTTTGATTCCCCCACATCACACTTGAGTAAAACAAGGCAAAGTAGACATATTGTATATTGGTATACTGTAGATACATTATATTTGTTGGCCTTTATATTATTTAATTACTGACAGGAATAGATAATAATTTATCAGTAAGATTTTTGTGTATTTATGTGTAAAATTTCTGTATAAGATAAAATTATATGCATCACTGCATTCTGTAGCATCTGGTTGCAGATAGTCTAGTGGTTTAAAGGTATATCATACAGTTTATTGATATTCTACTTATTAAAGTTGAAGATATTTTCTTGTATATAAAAGATTGTATAGTGAAATCAAGCATCCATCTGTATGTGCTATTATTATGATCTTTGGGTGAACAGAAAAAAGTAGAGTGCCAAACCATCAGCTCCAAAAGTCCATATATCTTTATTCTTGACGCTGTAGTAACAACCATTAGAAATATACCAGTGTGCTTTGGGGGCTAAAGAATCCCCCTTCATTAGGGATTGGGCTAAGTTGCTAGTGTTCCTATATGGCCTGTTTTCAGATCAAGATTTCAGGAGTTTTCACCACAGTCCATATAAGAACTTTAGCCACTTAGCCAAAGCCCTGATGAAAAATTAAGGAATATGGACTTTGAAGCTGTATGTTTGGCATGCTATTCCTTCTGTTCACCCATTTTTCAAGGTGGGAGTTTCCCGATTCAGTGGGATTATCCACCCACTTTGTGTTTTCTGAATGGCTAAGGTAAAGAGCTACCATCAACCTGTATATGAAGAAAGCCAATTTTGAGTTCAACACGTCAATTTAATTGAATCTCATCCATGAATATGATCTTAACTTTGAGTTGCCCATTTACCAGTTTAATAGTAAAATTTTTTCAGTGGCAGTATTCTTATTTTGGTAAGCATGCACCTAAAAGTACCTCCATGACAGATAACTACCTCATTCAAACTGATGTCACTGGAAGATGCCAGTGTAGGGAATGTTTGTGTTTATAAAATGGACACTTGAGTGGCTTAGCTGACTGGCATGCATCTTGATGCTCCTTGCCAGGATTAAGCACCAGGACTGCTTCAGTTTTGCACCTTGTGTCTTTTGTCTGATATATACAGGCATTCTCTGTACACTGCTAGTAATGTCAGCTCACCAAATTGACATTTGGATCCTTAGTGTTATTCTCAGGCTAAGGCTAAACTGGTGATGAAACCCTTTTCAAATGAGATGGCAATTAAAGTGTTATTTCATTATTTCAACTTTCCAGAAAAAATCAATAGGTGCACTAACATCCTACACCCCTCCTGGTCCCCGCTCTACTTACCTCCCGTGGGTGAGGTACTGTCAGTGCCAATGCAGCCAGTGTAGTGGCCAGGGGATTAAAATCCCCTCTTTACCTCCCTTTCACTCTGCAGGGCTTCTGGGACAGCTTAGAGTGCTTCTGAAACGCTCTGATCTGTCCCAGAAGCCCTAGAAAATATTTTTTTCTGCAAAGGTAAACTAACAATTTAAATCTCTTAGTAGCAAACAGGTTTAACCACTTCTCGTCAGGCCTATAGCAGAATGATGGCCAGGCGGGGGTATCATTGTTCTGAGTGGTCGTCATATGATGTCCTTCAGAACAAGGTGTGCAGTGCGAGGATCAATGGTGCGGTGTGTCGCTCGGACACACCTCATTTCCGATTACGGTAAAGAGCCTATTACATAGGCTCTTTGCCATGTGATCAGCTGTGTCCAATCACAGCTGATTACAATGTAAGTAGGAAATGCCGGTTATCGGCATTCCTCTCACACTGACAGCTTGTGAGGAGAGCTGATAAGCGGCTTTCCTCACAGGGGAGATCTGCACTGATAATCAGTGCAATGATTATCAGTGCAGCCCCATCAGTGATGCCCACCAGTGCTCACCAGTGATACCCACTAGTGCTTACCAGTGCTGCCAATCAATGCCAATCAGTGCCTATCAGTGATGCCTGTCAGTGCCCATCAGTGCCTCCATATCGGTGCTGCCTTTCAGTGCCATCTATCAATGCCCATCAGTGCTGCCTATCAGTGCACATAAGTGCCCATTATTGCCGCCTATCAGTGCCCATAAGTGCTGCCCATCAGTCCCGCCTATCAGTACTGCTTATCATTGCTCATCAGTGCTGAATATCAGTGCTGCCTATTAGTGCCCTGATGATATATCAGTGCCCATCAGTGCTGCATATTAGTGCCTCCTCATCAGTGCCCATCAGTGCCACCTCATCAGTGCCCATCAGTGCAGACTATCAGTGCCCACCAGTGCAGACTATCAGTGCCCACCAGTGCAGCCTTATCAGTGCACATCAGTGAAGAAGAAAAATTACTTATTTACAAAATTTTATAACTTTTTTTTTTTTTTAATTTTCGGTAATTGTTTCATTTATTTAGCAAAAAATAAAAGACCCAGTGGTTATTAAATACGACCAAAAGAAAGCTCTGTTTTTGTGAACAAAATGATAAAAATTTTGTTTGGGTACAGTGTTGCCTGACCGCGCAATTGTCTTTCAAAGTGCGACATCACTGAAAGCTGAAAATTGGCCTGTGCAGGAAGAGGGTGAATGTGCCTGGTATTGAAGTGGTTAAGCCTGCTGGTATCCCTAGGCTTACTCTTTACCTACAGTCTTGAATTTTTCATATACTGTATATTTCCAGATTTTATTATTGATTATTTAAAAATATGTAAAGTATATAGTGCCTTTCTTGTGTGCAATCTAGCTCAAGAAAATTAGCACTTAAAATCAATAATGCACAGTTCCAACCAAAATTATTTTTTTGGATAGAGCAGGGAAGAGATATAACCTCCCTCACCTTTTTACTGCTGGCTGTGTCCCCATTTGAAAGATTTCCTCTCCCATCCTGTGTATTTCATGGTATCATAAAGAAAGGAAAATGAAGACAAATCTTCCCATTTTTGAAAACACCTGTTGACACCTGTAGCAGGTTTTTACTGTTGTTCACATGGGGGGGGGTTCAGTTTTGATTGATGAACATTGTGGCATTTTTTTTTGCGATATATAATATTTTTATTTTTAATAGTTTTATTGGTGTGATATCCAACAAAGAACTGAAAACTCACAACACACCATTGTATATAGAGCTTTGTTTACATTGTGTGCACTAATTTTATGTAATTTATGTTTATGTACTTCTAAATTATTTGAGTACAATTATTTGCAGTTTATGCATTATTATTAGCACTAATTTATTTATTTAGAAGTTTTTCCTGATTTAGAATTGTGGAGCCCTGAACTATAAATACTTTGTAATTGATTTATAATCCAAACCCATGTCACTTATCCAGAAATCAGTCTGCATGGTGCATGAACTATATTCATCTCAGTACTCAAATCCCCTTTTTATTCAGCTTCAGGGATTCCTTGGACCTAAAGTGGACATATAAATCTAATGTCCCCCGGACAGAGATTTACCCATTCAAAGTGTATGTAAAATGCAAATGATAATATGCAGTACATCTCTCCAATACATGCACGTTTCTCTATGTTTTGTTACTATAAAATGCAGCAAGTACTGTACACCAGAATACTTGATGATCCTACCAGAAATCCAGTGAGCTTTTAACTTCCTGTAACACACTGACAACTGTTCCTCTCCTGACTTGAAATCCCAAGCCATGTTATCAGCCCTGCCAGGTTCTTTTTATGAACTATGGAACACCTCTCCTCTGTATGTTATAGAGAAGAGGAGAGAAAAGGGGAGGCATTTTGTAGTCCTAAGACACTTCATGTCTTATAGGGGTTTATTTACTAAAGCTAGAGAGGGCAAAATTTGTCACAATTCTGCAGAGAAGCCAATCAGCTTCTAACCTCAGCTTGTTTAATTAAGCTTTAGCAATAGAACCTGGAAGCTGATTGGTTTCTCTGCAGAATCGCAACTAATTTTTAAAATGAATGGATTGCCTTAACACGACACACATTATTGCATGACATCATTGCATTAACACGTGTGTTAAATGCGCAAAATGGACATCCTAGATTAAAATAGGCTTCTGGATGCAAAATCCTAATCCCATAGTTCATACACTGCACATATTTCATACACTTCAGCTGTTTCACTTGATAATTATCATTTATGCATAATCTTTGGACTCATTTGATGCATTTGTGTTAATGAACGCATGCTATACTGCTTTAAGACAGCACATTTATTTTAAATTGCTTGTCGGTGCACTGTTTTTGTTATGCAGCATACTACAATACGTCCCATGTGCTTTGTGGTGTGCTGCAATGATCTGTCCATTGGCTGTTGCTGTGAAGTGAGTTGGGTTGTCATTCAAAATGAATGGCAGGTCGACGCGCTGCACCACAATGTACGTGTTGCCTTGCATTTCAGTAATGTGCGGTAAAATGTGTGCTTTACTGTACTTTATCATAAGTACCCTTATTTATTTCCTTCAATTTCATTGAATTCAGCTTTTAATTTTACTATTTATTATTACCTCTATGGAATTTCTTTACCTTGATCAGCCGTATAACTTACAACACAGAAAATTCTACTTAATATTTTGTGCAACCAAATTCTGTTGTCTGCCAGTACATTATAAGAATTTAAACAAAATATCCATGTAAAGGTGTTAAAGTACAGTACTAGTGGCACATATCCATACACTGGTGGTGGAAACCTTAGAAGCAAATATTTCTTGTATCTGGTTTAGCAAGTTTTCTCTATTACATTGCAGCTGTCTTTTTGAAAAATTATAATGATTGTAGTGATACTTCTTAGGCACTAGAGGGGGCATGTGCACCTAAAGCCAACATGAAGCATCTTTTTTTTTTAAACTTGTTATGCAGTCAGGCTGCGAAACAAGCAATGAAAATTGAATTATTTTTTTTTTACTATGTTTTGGTGAATAACTGTTAACTGTACCATGCTGCTCTGTGCTGACAGCATCCTAGAGAGCCTGACCACTGTGGTCTGTGTGACAGCAGAGGTCAGACTTTCCGGTGCTGTCAACACAGGTCAGCCTAATGTAATTTTCTTTACTAATTATGCAGCCTGACTGCAGTCAACTTGTTTGCAGCACATTGTTTTTAATGGGCATAAATGAATTACACAGGTTCCTTAGCTGATCAAAGAAGAATTTAACTGTATCTGAGCACCACAAACTGAAACCGCTATTTAACTTATTTATATAATTCAAAGCAAATTCCCCCATCCATCCATGTCTCCATGCATTATTTTTTTGATAAACCACTTTGAAAAACACGCAAGGGCACCTAATTCATGTAAGCATTAAAAACAAAGTTAATATTGATTGAAATTATTTCATTTGTTTAGTCCTTTAAGGAGGTAGTTAGATCCACTTACCTGATTTCCTGATCAAATTACCTTTTGTACCACCACCCCCTTCCTTTAGAATGTAAGCTCTACGAGCAGGGCCCTCCTGTCCCTTCTGTATTGAACTGTACTGTAATTGTGCTGTCCCCCCCTCTACATTGGAAAGGGCTAAGTAAACTGTTGGCGCTATATATATTGTGCATAATGATCCCCTTAAAGTCTTACCTACATTTAAATATCTGCAGATATTAGGCCTAACCGCACTGCAGCCGGTTTCTCCGTACGGAGGTCCGCGGCCATCCCCTCGGATTACATCGAAGCCCCACACATACGGACCTTTTGACTTACCCTGGCTATATCTCCCATTGGAAGCTGACACCCACATATCTTTATGTAAGTGCGAATATGTGCTTTTTATATTGAATTAAACACTTGTACTTAGAGGCGCTTTCTCTTTGTTTTTTCATGATTGCTATGGAGAGCTGACTTCACTCAACAGGAAGCTGCCCTCAGTACTGTGTCTATCGAGATCCCCCTGGTTTTCATCCATCTCCAATCACGGATTATCCATAGATTTTATAACAAACTTATATTATATATGTTTCCACCATATAGCATTGGACTATTTTTTATACTATTGGACTTGAGCGCTGCTACATATTATACTTGTATAATACATATGTGTTCTGTTTTGAAGCCCAATTAAACTTTCAGTTCAAATTAACGAAATAAATTAAAGAAGAAGTCCACCCTACCACTAAAATCTCTAAATCTAATGGCATCCACGATCTAAGACTAACCTATCTAGCCATATAAAGAAGAAATCAGTATATATATCTATTTTTAAGCCGATCCGGTCGCCAGCAGTGGAAGCTCTGCAGAGGACACAGCCGACAATGGCTGTAAAATGAATTGGAAGTTATGTCACCCATGGACTTACTATGGAGCTTCCATTGTTGGACGTGTCCACTGCACCCGCCTCCACAGAGAAGCCACAGCTGACATCTCAGCGTGGGATCAGACCGGAGCAGCTTCAGAAAAAGTATGTATACTGATTTCTTCTTTACAGGGCTAGGTAGGTTAGTCTTAGATAGTGGAAGCCTGTAGATTTAGAGATTTTAGTGTTAGGGTGGATTTCTACTTTAAAGGTACATCAAAATGTTTTGCAAAGTCTGACAGTTTGTTGCAGTACTTCATATCCCAGGCCTTCCACAAGTATGCAGGTTGAGAGCTCTGCCTATACTTGGTGCATGCTTGTTCCATGTACAACTACTGTAGGATGGTATGTTTTCTGCAAAGTTCGAATCCTCAAACTTACAACAAGGGGGAACTGAATGAGAGTAAAACATTGTTTGATTCCAATTTTTAGTTGGAAGTTTTTTTATCTCTGTTTATTACATTGATAAGATAAATGAAACCTAAAAGGCAGAAACATGTACCAACAGAGAGTATTTTATTGAAGCTGTCAAGAAAAAGAATTATTTACAAAGAAAATAGACTATTATTTACAAGGTTTACTATAAAATAGCAAGATGATATCTTCTTTCTTTTCTTTTTTACTGGATCCAGATTCTCAAATTATAGATAGTCCTGAGTGTAGATGAGGATTTTATTTTACCTGCAGGAAAGATGTCCTTAAATCAAAACATTACTATATCTAATGTTAATGAATGGGGAATACCCCCGCAGCTAGCATACTGGTTTTAGGGTATTTTAGGGTATTCTCATGTAACACATTTTTTTTGTATTTTATTATAGATTTGAGAGTGCCTGCAACATTTGGCCAATAATAATATGAGAATGACAACATACAATTTGTTGATATAGTTTAAAAATAAAGTAACATGCTGGGGCTGGGGCTAAAAACGGATTAGCATAGAAATAGATGGTGGTTGGTCAAACCGTGCCCGTATACAACATTTTATAGGGTAATGTTTCCTATATAACCTATGGTACCTTACCAGACTATTACCAATGACACATGGGGTTGATTTATTAAAACTGCAGAGTGCAAAATCTGTTGCAGCTGTACATGGTAGCCAATCAGCTTCTACCTTCAGCTTGTTCAATTAAGCTTTGATAGAAAAAAAAATAGAAACTGATTGGTTTTTGTGCAGAGCTGCACCAGATTTTGCACGCTCCAATTTTAGCAAGTCAATCCCATTTTTTTAATATATAACATTATAAAGAGGCTTGGTGAAAGCGGCCATGGTTTTATCCTCTAATTTCTACAGGGCTCAGCAATGACATAAAGTTTTGGGGATGGGACTAGAGTGTGTGGTGGGGGACACAGCCACCCGCCACTCCCAGACGTGTTGAATGTTAAGAAGACCACAAAGGTTGCAGCTCTGGAATGGAGGGAAGATAGGAGACATGGGCCACCAAAAGGCTTAGTATAATACCTCTACTATTGCAGGGACATCCTTTTATATTTTCTATTATTTTGACAGGGTTACTTTATTAGTTATATTATAAATAACTTCAAGAAAAAAAGGGTTATTGTATACAATATAAGTAAGTCAACTTTAATGTATTTGAATATGGTAAGTTGTATGTGAGTGTCCTAAAATGGTTTTTAACGCTGTAATAAAGGCAAAACTTTTTTTTTTTTCACTTTGGATCAAGAAGGAGGGGTTCTTACCCATGTCAAGGTTTTTTTGCCAACTGTGACTTAGCTGACATTCCCTGTCCTATAGTGGCAACAGTAAACAGTGAACATGTGCCTCTGTTTAGAAGCTTTCTGTAATGAAGACCAGTCAGTGTCACTCTCTCTCCTTGTGCAGGGTGACTGGTCTTGTCTCCACCCCCTCCTTTAGTTTATTGCAGACAGCCTGTAGTGGATGGAGCTCCTGGATCCCTTATTCAGCTTTGCCCCCTTACAGGCTATATGCAGCACACAGTTACTTCCATAAGGCAATAACTGGGTATGCAAAAGCATTTGGTGCGCACAATGTGTATTTCTACCTTTTGTGACTATTGAGGAATATATTTAAATGAAAGAGTTTATGCCTGAAGTTAAGCTATAATCAACATGCAGTGGAAAAAAATGCTATTAAACATATCTAAAAAGACACAGAGACTTATTACAGATGCATGCGACTTTGGGCCAAAGTTCAGGGGGAGCTCAGGTGGGTTGCCATTACTTGCCTCTGATGGCAATGCATTAGTCTGGATGTAGTGGAGATTTTATTGTGAAGCTAGTCACTGTTCAGAAGTACAGTAGTCACTTTCCTTAAAATGAGGGACAACAGACAACTGTACTATGGTACTTGATACTGTGTTTTACTCTCATTGTTTCTTACCTTGAAAAAAGTTACAGTGATGCTATAAATCAAACTTAGAATAAACAAGGACATGAATGTTGTGGCGATCTCCCAGCGGTTATCAATTTCTTCTCCTTCCTCTTCCCAGGTTGCGTTCCTACAACAGACTGAATGAGATACATACATGTTAGCATATGTCATTTAGAGTAACTCACACACACACACACACATATATATATATATATATATATATATATATATATATATATATATATATATATATATATATATATATATATATATATTGTTCTTAACATTGTACATACACATAAGACTAGTGTGCCTTAAAAAAGTATATCTATAAAACAATTCTGGACCATGTCCTATTTATCAAAGTGTTGTAAATACCTCTGACTGTTGTTTCCTGTAGCATAGATCCTAATCCCGCGTACACACGATCAGATTTTTCGACGGGAAATGTTGAATGTCAGGCTGTTGCCGGAAAATCCGACCGCGTGTATGCTCCATCAGACAGTTGTTGTCGGACTTTCTGCCAACAAATGTTGGCTAGCATGTTCTCAAATTTTCTGCCAACAAATGTGTGTTGTTGGACTTTCCGATCGTGTTTACACAAGTCCATCGGACAAGTCCGAAATACAAACACGCATGCTCAGAATCAAGAACGGGCCGGAAGCACTCACTCTTGTAAAACTAGCGTTCGTAATGGAGATATCACATCGGCTCGCCGTACGTGTTGTACGTCACTACGTTCATAATTGTTGGCCAACATTTGTGTGACCGTGTGTATGCAAGACAAGTTGGAGCCAACACCCTTCAAACAAAACTCCACGGTTTTGTTGTCAGAAAGTCTGATCGTGTGTATGAGGCATTACTCTCAATCTCCCAGTGTAGTAACAAAGGATGAAAGCAAATCATCTTTGCAGCACAATGCAATGAGCACAAAGAAGTGCTCTTGTTTTTAGTAAGAGTAGTGTATAGTTTGATCTACCTGCTCGATATCTAGATATTTTTTTTATAGCAATAAGATATACTATATTGCATGGTGACCTGCATAACCCTATTCCTCCCAGAATATATCTTTACAATGTAGATTTCTTATATGATTTATTTCATTATTCATTTAAAATAAAGAAAACAATATCTTGTTTTGACATGGTATGAATTTCAGTTCCTCAGAAGGTTCAAAAACAGAACTGCTTTACAACCACACCGAGTTCCTCTTATAAGGTTGTGAGCACCTGCATGTTTTTTGTATGTTACACTTTTCTTTCGCTGGGATACATATTGTGAATTGTCCATTTTTCTAATTTTTGATTCTAAGGTTGCTTGCTGGTTTTAGGGTGCATTTACATTTGCGAATGCACCCTGCCTGCATTTATACCCGAGAACCCCAGCGGGAGGTCAGCGCATAACACAACACAACAGGGAACACAACGCACACAGATGGGGAACATGCTTCCCTGCTGTAAGGTCATCCACTGCTCACATACCATACCGACACATACAGTCACGTGATTGCAAAAACAAAACAAAAAGCATTAAAAATGTTTTTTTTTATTTTAAAATCTGATTATGGTAGACAAATACTACTCTCTTTCTTGCAGTCTGCTTTTGCTCTTTATTCCGTTCACAAATACTTTAAAGTGGAGCTAATCCTAAGTTTAAGAAAACTGAGAGCAAGCAACTGTTTATGCTTTGCTTCTTCTGCAATAATACACATAATAACACAGTCTTCTTTTCATTTTTTTCTAACACTAGGTACACACCTATGCATTTTTGCGGGCTGCATTTTATTGGACACATCAGCCCATTCAAATAAAGGGGCTGCGGTGCCTGCATTTCTGCAAAAAAAATTTCTTTCCAAAAACGCAGCCGCAGGCAAATCACATATTATTATTATATTTATTTCACATCCCTTTTGTCCCCAGTGCTTTGTCCAATGTCCTGCATGCAGTTTTATATTATATATACTGTTCTTTCTGCCTGGATACTTGAGATTGTCCATAGCAACCAAAAAGTGTCCTTACATCAAAAGCGGTTTTAGACCAGCTAGAAAACAGCGATAATAAATTAGAATCACTTGCAGAATTGAGCAATAGTGATTTGTGGGGAAATTCATCATCAAACACTGAAAGTAATGACAGCAACAATTCTGCAACTGAGCAAATTTCAATGTTTTTGATTTGATTACATTATTGAATAATTTTTATTATTATTATATTATCATTTGCTATAATTATTTGTAGTTATTTATTATGTTATAATTTATGATTTTGTGTTTCAAACTTTATCATGCCCAGGATGTCTACTAGACTCTTGTTTGGACAGATTTAAGTGAGTTATTCCTAAGAATTACAGGCCTACAATATAAAATGCCAAATTTCCATGCAAAACATTGTACCGCTTTGAGCATCAAAAATCAGAAATAATCATACCGCTAGGGAGGTTAAAAAGGCTGGATGAAAAGAAAAAAGTGAAAACGGTATTTTACGGAAAATGGCAAATGCTTTTGATTCCTAGTGCTTCAGAAAACATATATATAATCCAGTTAGGCTTTACCTCCACTTTAATTTGGCTGTAACACCTAATTCTTAATCTGTGAGGCATCCCACCATAGTGATAGGTGAGTAGAAATGAGACAGGAAGGGGCCTAGTGACAAGCTCTGACACTACCCAGAAGAGTCAAAGCTTTGCCCAATTACAAGGGTGCAGTATTTCTTCAAAGTGGAAGAAAATTATTGTTGCTGCAGGTATGTACAGTGGCGGCTGGTGCTCAAAACTTTAGGGGGGGGGTGGCAAACAAACTGAAAAATTAAACTGTTAGCAATCCAGGACTGTTGTAACTGTATTATCACATGGGGTAATTGTCAGTCCTCATCTGTTACTGATAGATAAGTAATGTAAAAAAGTAAAAAAAAGAAAAATACAAAATCTAATGTAATAAAAAAAAAAAAAAACTCTGCCCCCACACACATATGCAGTTAATGTAGGACTAAAGTTACTTTAGCTGACAGGTAAGGTTTTTTTTTTAATGCAGAAGACTATGTATAGATGCTGAGACATTGATGCTTCTCCCTGACTGTATGACTTTTCAGCATGCTTGTTTCAGGTTACTTAGAAAATACAACCAGACAATTAGAAATTTCAGAAGGAAATCAGCAATGGCTACCTATATATTGCTCTTGATACAGTTTTCCTGTCCCTCCAGCACTGCCCACAGTATCTCAACCATCTCTCCTGGTGGGGAGGATTAAGCATGGTCCTTATACCAATAGTAAAATGACCTAGACACGATTGACCTCTCAGCAGGCCTGTGCATTCTCCCATGGGGTATAGAGGCCTCAAGCTATACATAGTCACCACTACACTGTTGCTACTATAGCCAGTTTTAAGAGGGCTCTGTACCATGCTTCAGGGGCACATGTTAAGGTAAAAGGCATGTACAGGCAGTTTATGCTGTCTAGTCTTGCCACTAGAACAATATTCTTGATTGTCCCACTAATGCCATGTACACACGATCAGACTTTCCGATGGAAAATGTGTGATCGGAGCTTGTTGTCGGAAATTACGACCGTGTGTAGGCTCCATCTGACTTTTTACATCGGAATTTCCGACACACAAAGTTTGAGAGCTGGATCTAAAATTTTCTGACAACAAAATCCGTTTGCGTAAATTCTGATTGTGTGTAGACAATTCCGACGCACAAAGTGCCACGCATGCTCAGAATCAAGCAGAAGAGCCGTACTGGCTATTGAACTTCATTTTTCTTGGATCGTCGTACGTGTTGTACGTCACCGCGTTCTTGACGTTCGGAATTTCCGACTTTGTGTGACCGTGTGTATGCAAGACAAGTTTGAGCCAACATCCATCGGAAAAAATCTGATGGATTTTGTTGTCGGAATGTGCGATCGCGTGTAAGAGGCATAAGGCTTCATGCATATGTCCATACAGGGGTTGGACAGCATGCGTATGTATAGGCACGTGAGGGGCCACACAAACATTTCATACCTGTCAGCAGCTTTCAGTATTCTTAAAGTGACAAAGTGTCTTTAAATTATTGATCTCAATCCTTGCCACTTTTGCTGTTAAAGTAATTAAAATTGGTAATACTAGATGGATAGCATTACCTAAGTAAAATGATTAAAGATGGGTATTTGCTCAATGTATATTGTAAATGGCAGGCGATTTTTAGCAATAAGATGGAATATTTTAAAAAATGCTTTTCTATTATGCTATGTTAGTTAGAGGTATAAATAAAGATTTTGGGTTTTTGATAATGTCTCAAATATCATTTCCATTTAAGTTAGTGAATATTTAACATGCAGTTTTCCTTTTTTATGCTTAAAGCATTGACCCTGTATTAAAACTATAACACAGTAGCAGGCCTCTTATACGCACATTATAATCCACATTTAAAGAGAAATCAGTCTTTTTTAAATTCCTTTTTGCATAATATAATATTGCTACCAGCATCCCTGGGCTGCTGGATCTTTAGTTTTGGCATTATCAGCGAAGTGCCAGTATGTTTTAATGTTGCTCAGGCCAGATCTAGGGTGGTGCCCCCCCATTCCTCCTCAGTTATAGTTGTGCTTCCCCCAGGGGCCTTCCTGGAACATTCAGGAATCGATTGCTGCCAATCGATTGCTGAGAATGATAGCCACAGTGATTGAAATGTATATGGTCAAACTGTTCAGAGAACATAATCATTCATTCACTGAAATGTGTAACCAATCACAAATCTCGATGCTGAAGAGAATTCAGCATCAAGGCAACTGTGTGGTGGAGGAAGATGATGTGAATGACAGCTGTGGATGGAGGAAGATGATGCAGTAGCGACAGCTGCGGATAGTGTGTGTGTGTGTGTGTGCAGAGGTGACATCTGTGGATGGGGGATGCAGAGGTGACAACTGTAAATGGAGGAAGGTGGGTGCAGAGGTGACATCTGTGGATGGGGGATGCAGAGGTGACAACTGTGAATGGAGGAAGGTGGGTGCAGAGGGGACATCTGTGGATGGGGGATGCAGAGGTGACAACTGTGAATGGAGGAAGGTGGGTGCAGAGGGGACATCTGTGGATGGGGGATGCAGAGGTGACAACTGTGAATGGAGGAAGGTGGGTGCAGAGGTGGCATCTGTGGATGGGGGATGCAGAGGTGACAACTGTGAATGAAGGAAGGTGGGTGCAGAGGTGACATCTGTGGATGGGGGATGCAGAGGTGACAACTGTGAATGGAGGAAGGTGGGTGCAGAGGGGACATCTGTGGATGGGGGATGCAGAGGTGACAACTGTGGATGGAGGAAGGTGGGTGCAGAGGGGACATCTGTGGATGGGGGATGCAGAGGTGACAACTGTGAATGAAGGAAGGTGGGTGCAGAGGTGGCATCTGTGGATGGGGGATGCAGAGGTGACAACTGTGAATGAAGGAAGGTGGGTGCAGAGGTGACATCTGTGGATGGGGGATGCAGAGGTGACAACTGTGGATGGAGGAAGGTGGGTGCAGAGGTGACAACTGTGGATGGAGGAAGGTGGGTGCAGAGGTGACAACTGTGGATGGGTTATGCAGAGGTGACAAATGACATCTATGGATAGAGGAAGATGGTGCAGGCGCCACAGCTATGGATAGACGAAAATGATGCAGAGGTGACAGCTGTAGATAGAAGGGGGATGCAGAGGTAACAACTGTGGATGGAGGGTAGATGCAGAGGTGACAGCTGCTAATGGAGGAAGGGGGATGCAGAGGTAAAAACTGTGGATGGAGATGAAGGGGGTGCAGAGGTAACAACTGTGGATGGAGATGAAAGGGGTGCAGAGGTGACAACTGCTAATGGAGGAAGGGGGATGCAGAGGTAAAAACTGTGGATGGAGATGAAGGGGGTGCAGAGGTGACAGCTGCTAATGGAGGAAGGGGGATGCAGAGGTAAAAACTGTGGACGGAGATGAAGGGGGTGCAGAGGTAACAACTGTGGATGGAGATGAAAGGGGTGCAGAGGTGACAACTGTGGATGGAGATGAAGGTGGATGCAGATGTGAAAACTGTGGATGGAGATGAAGGGGGTGCAGAGGTAACAACTGTGTATGGAGATGAAGGTGGGGCAGAGGTGATAACTGAGGATGGAGATTAAAGGGGTACAGAAGTGACAACTGTGGATGAAGATGAAGGGGGATGTAGAGGTGAAAACTGTGGATGGAGATGAAGGGGGTGCAGAGGTGATAACTGTGGATGGAGATGAAGGGGGTGCAGAGGTGACAACTGTGGATGGAGATGAAGGGGGTGCAGACGTAACAACTGTGTATGGAGATGAAGGTGGATGCAGAGGTGAAAACTGTGGATGGAGATGAAGGGTCTGCAGAGGTAACAACTGTGCATGGAGATGAAGGTGGGGCAGAGGTGATAACTGAGGATGGAGATGAAGTAGTTGCAGAGGTAACAACTGTGGATGGAGATGAAGGGTCTGCAGAGGTAACAACTGTGCATGGAGATGAAGGTGGGGCAGAGGTGATAACTGAGGATGGAGATGAAGTGGTTGCAGAGGTGACAACTGTGGATGGAGATGAAGGGGGTGCAGAGGTGACAACTGTGGATGGAGATGAAGTGGTTGCAGAGGTGACAACTGTGAATGGAGATTAAGGGGGTGCAGAGGTGACAACTGTGGATGGAGATGAAGGTGGATGCAGAGGTGAAAACTGTGGATGGAGATCAAGAGGCTACAGAGGTGACAACTGTGGATGTAGGGAGGAGGGTGCAGAAATGAGAGCTGAGGATGAAGGAGGTTGATGCAGAGGCCAAAGTTGTGGATGGAGGAAAAAGATGCAGAGGTGACAACTGTGGAGGGAAAAAGGGGGTGCAGTGGTGACAACTGTGGATGGAGAGAGATGATGCAGAGGTGATAGCTGCAGAAAGGTAACAACTCTGGATGGAGGGGAGATGCAGTGGTGATAGCTGTTGATGGAGAAAGATGATGCAGAGGTGACAACTGTGGATGAGGAAAGGGCAGATGCAGAGGTGAAAATTGTGCATGAAGAAAAGCACCACTCGAATGTTCAGCATCAAACACTTGAGGGTGCCAGATGCCTGTGTTTCCTGGTGCCTGCCCTGATTCCTCTTTCACCTGCTACCTCATCAATGTGTTTCTGCAGCTCTGAAATGACACAATAATGATGTAGCATTCAATGAGGGGAGAGACAGCAGGCATCATTTATTGCTCTGTGAGAGAGTGAAAAGTGGCTGCAACCAAGGCCTTTATGGTATTATAACTTTACAATAGAGTTTCAACTTTTATAATTTAACGACAGGTTAATGGATAAGGGTACTTTCATGTGGCATTATACTTTTTAACCTCTATTTTCCCCTGCCACTGTGCAACTTAGCACTCCCCCCATCCAAGCTGCAAACATACATGCAATCATACCCTCAGCCTCTGGGATTTGTTTATATCCTGCGGCAGATCTTCCATGAGTGGACTGCCCTTGAATAGAAAGATGTATCCATGGGACCCCATGGGAAACTGTTCCATTGCACAGAAAAGCAACATGAGATGTAAACAATGCCAATGGCTGCAAGCCCAAATTCATGGTGGGAATGCTTCTTAGTGGGAGGAGGGCTAGATTAAAAAAACAATAAGGGAGGGGACAAAAGGGACTTTCTGTGAAAGTGCATTTACCCTTTAAGAAAGTTCAACCAGGAAATAATTGTATCCCCTGCCTAGTTGTGCAGTGTGCGAGAGGTGTGTGAATCACAAGGCCGTCAGTACAGAATTACAATTAATTTGGAAGGTACCACCTGGTTGTGATAGGTTGTTAAATGACTGTATTAATCAACACTAGGCTATGAATAAAGTGTATAAAGTGAATAAAGTGTCTATCCAAACCAGCAGGAGCAGCATACACGGGAGTGTGATGAGATAAGGTTCTCTGTCATAGGTGTGCGCAGCCTATTGTGTGCACCCAAAAGCTCAAACACATATGTGTGTGTGCATGTGTATATATATATATATACTGACAGTGTCAGTAGAGCAATGGACGTGTCAGTAGGGCAGAGATTGATGTCAGTAGGGCAGTGGACGGTGTCTGTATTTTTTTTTTATTATTATTTTTTTTGTTATTATTTTTTACAGTTTTATTTTTTTAATTATTTTTTTACAATATTTTTAAGAGCCCCATTAGGGGGCTTTGGTGAAATATCATGAGTCTAAACAGGGGGAATCTGCGCCTCATAAGGTGATTAGTGTGTGCTCAGGCACACCTGGCACACTCTCTACTAAAATATTATTTAAAGTGTATTTTGAGACAAACCATTTTTTTAGTTTTGGATAGGGGGAGAAAGCATTAGAATTATTATTACTGTCTGTCACTCCGCTAGGGAGATTCACTCTCACTATTTGTCATGGTTATCATTGTTACCTGGACAGAAAGCGTTGGGAAAATCCCCAATTTTACAGCTGTAACTGGACCAGATGATGGGGGAAATTTTCCAATGGGTAAATTTGTTCTGGTGACAATCGTATAAGAGGGGAATTTCCCTATTTTGGATGGATTTACCCTTACTTTCTGTTGTATCAATGGGGGAGATTACTAAAACTGGGGCACACAAAATCTGGTGCAGCTGTGTATAGTAACCAATAAGCTTCTAACTTTAGCTTGTGGACTGTAGTGCGTTTCTGCAAAATGCACTAAAAAATGCATAGGTGTGATCCTGGCCTTTAGGCTGGGTTCACACTTATGCGAATTGGATGCTGGTTTCTCAGCATCCAATTCACATGATAGGAGACCGGCTCTCAATGGAACCGGTTCACACATCTCAGGCGCGGCGGCAGAGCGCACAGCAGAAGGATCATGTGTGTCTTTGGCTCCCTTTCAGGTACGAATTCAGGACAAAAATTCAGACCTAATTAGAACCTGAAGCAATGAATGGGGATGCACCAGACCCCCTGCTGTGCCCCTCGCCGCACACAGTGTGAACCCAGCCTAAACTGTAAAGAGATGAAAATGTGTGAACTCGCTATATTAACTCATGGCTCCTCATATTGATGCCTTTTTGTATACTAATTGTCATAACCACTCTTCTGGTTAAATCTCATTCTGGATCATGCATCCTACGCAGATTTCCCACTGGTATACTGAATAAGAGTGCTAAGGGCAGTGGTGCATAAGAAGGCCACATGTAACTGTGTTCAGGGACATATGCATATGTCCCTGATACATACCTCCCAACTTCTGGAGATGGGAACAAGGGTCACCTATTAGCAAAAGTGTGTAGGCAAAGGACACACCCCCTGCCACGCTCCCTTTAAGGAGAATTATAAAAAAAAAAAAAAGTTAAACCCACAAGTGCTTTTTTTTACCACTATAATTTCTTTAGATTGGCTTTTGAAATTTTCAAATGCAGCAATTTAGAAATTGGATTAGCACTAGGAAACACGTTTTTGAAGATATTAAGTGCATTTTATAACCCACTATATAAATCAGACCAAAATGAGGGATAAATGAGAAGGAAGGGAGGGGCAGAGGGACTTTGTTCCAATTAAGGGACAGTCCCTCAAAATCAGGGACAGTTGGGAGCTATGCAGATAGAATAGGGCCCTAAATGTGAGTACTACTCAGTACTGTCATAGACTGAGCACTATAATGCTGGGATTGGACGCACACAAACTAAACGCACAGTACTCACAGGACCTAATCAGATTATATAAATACAGGACTCTTTCGAGGCCCTGTAATTGGAATGAGTACACTTTAAATCCTTTAACGAGGATCTAATTATTTGTTTAGGATTGACATACACTTAGGATTGCCACCTTTTCTTCCATCCAAACCTGAACACTTTAGCAGCTCATAGCAATTTATTTTAAGGGGGAAACACTGTGGTGTAAAGGGAAACGCTGATGTAAGGGGGTTTCTGCTCACCAAAGCTACCACTTACTTTAGAGGTTCCAGCATTTCCCCTAAATCAGGGTTCCCAAGGGGTTATGTCAGAGTCTACCGGGCGCCCCTTAAATCCGGGTCCCTCTTATCTTAGTGTACACACTCACTCAGAGGCAGGAGAGAGAAGGAAGGAAGAGGGGAGACCCCAGACATTGGATAGTGAGCGCACTCACCCGAGGACGGAGACTCAAGCATTGACACCTTTCATCTATGATGTATCTGCCGGCTGCCGGGCTTCAAATTTCCAGCCCACGCATCCCTTTCCCGAGCATTGAATGCCAGGGATTGGAGTGTAGGCGGGCAGACAGAGGGGTAAGGGCAGAAGGAGAAAGAGGAAATCAAGCCATCTCTCCTCTCCTGTCCATGTATGGGGGTGGGGCCTGTGTGCACACCTATGTACTTGGCGGTTGTGGTACACAGTTTTTTTGGGAACTGCAGCCCATTCTCAACAATGTGTCCGGGTTTCAGGAGGTTTGAAACGGAACACACGATTCCAAACCTGGACTATCCTGGTGAATCCTGGACGGGTGGCAACCCTACATACACTACTTATTGTGTTAGTTTATGTTGATACATACATATAAAAAAATGCCAAAAGCATACCCTAATTATTATTAAAGTGATTTGAAAGCGAACCATTAAGCAAAGCTGTAGTGGCAGCAGACCTCTTTCTGACAGATTTATCTTTATAATATTTATTGCAGAATAAGTTCATTTACAAAATACAGCCCTCACATTTTTGTCACAGCAAAATCACAAGTACATTCTAGAAGACCCTGTTTTTTTGGGAAGATTGAACGTAGAACACAGATATTGCAGACAGAGGAGCACAAAGACATATTTTCTAGCCTGTTATATATATAAAAAAAAAGGAAACATTTTTGGAGGGAGTGAATTATGGACATTCCTTTACTGAAGTAGAGAAAGAGAAAAAGCAAAGGACTATGCATGGGACACTCTTAATGACAAACCAAGTTGGTATCAGACAAGACGACAGACACATTGACAATTGATGGATTACCAGATTGTTTGTCAATATTTTTCATGCTAAGTGTCTGCGGGATGGCTTCATGGCCCACTACGCATCCATAATGTTTGCCTTCATTCCATTCACTGCAGGGAATACTCAGTAAACTAGTTGCAGAATAACTCTGATTTCTATTGTTACGTTTTGGTTCGCTGTTAACATGTTGATCCTTGGAGATCTCCACATTTTCTTCATCTACCCAGCCCATGTAGATGCCTTCAGGGTAAAAGCCATAGGCAATGCATGTTATTATACAGAGCTCGTCCTTGGCTATATCCTCTGGAGTTGGTGAGAATACAGCAATGCTTGGTCTTATCAGTTTTGTCTCTGTGTTTAAAATAGAAATGATTTTTTATTATTTTTTATTTAATTGAAAATAAGAATATGGTACAATAGATAAATGATTTAAATGGAGATATAAATAGCATAAGTGACGGGAGTGACGTCATCGCAGCTCTGGCCACTCACACAGCCCGGAGTTTGCGAACCCGGAAGGAAGACTGGGTAAAGATGGAAGCGCCTTCAGCGGTGACAGCGTGCCGCTGGAGGGATTCATTCTAAGGTAAGTTTCACATAATGTGCTAGTATGCGATGCATACTAGCACATTATGTGAAACTTACCTTAGAATGCATACGATGCATACTAGCACATTATACTATTGCGATGCATACTAGCACATTATACTATTGCCTTGCAGGATTAAAGCGGAAGTAAACCAATCCATAAAACATTTTCATTTCCGGCACGTGCCGGAAATGTAACACTGCCATTGGTTGTGCTCTCAACCAAATTGTCAAACCATCCAATGGCTAGTGTCATAACTTATCACATGTGCAGCATCATGGCAGTTGTAGATTAAACAGAAGCAAAGATGGCAGCTTCCTTGGCTGAAAATGATAGGGGGGTTTACTTACACTTTAAAAATCAAACCAAAAAAAAAAAAAAGAACAGTTTACTAATGCTTTAATAATCATTAGATGTGGTGACTGTATTAGTTTTCTTCTTTTAAGGCTTTTTTTGTCTCTGTTTTCACCTGGTGATCTGGACACACTTACTGTATTAGAGTGTCTACACTCTGAATGAAAGAGCAACAGGGGTACCTTTGGAGAGAGGCTTTGTTAATATGGGGGAGAGGGTATTGTTAAGTTGGATATGCACATACTGAAACTCCTCTGGTTCTACAGGAACTGTCCGTATTTTGGTATGTATGTACCGTTGTCTGTTTAATGGAAGCCGGCTCTAACGATGAGAAAAGACTACATAAAATGTGAATCATACAGATGCACACCCTAGTGACAGCACACTTGACGCTACAGTGGGCACCTTGTTTTGTTTGTTTTTTTGTTTTTTATGAAAAAGTAATAATAAAGATAATTTGATTTAAAAAAAAAAAAGGGCACCTATACTATGGATGCTAGTGAAGGAGTATAAAGAAATCAGGAGGTGTGCCCTTATCCACATTCTTGCATGTGCACAGGTCAACTGAACAGATAAATAGGACAGAGTCTGCTTGCACCAGGACATAGAAAAGGGTCTGTAGCAAAGAAAGCCAAACAGGTCTGTAGGAGCGGAAGAACAGAAGGAACAGCAGCAAATACAGCAGGTGGACACAGCAAGGAGAGTAGGTTCCTGATATACAATATGCAAGGAAATGTAATACATAATGTCTTTCTTTCACAGTGAACTCAAGAGAACAACTAATATGTCTTCAAATGGAAAATGAATTACAGTAGCAACATTATATTTCAAGAAGGGTTGGGTACATTTAGGGGTTTACAAATCTAAATAGATATCTCATTTGATATTATAACCTCTAGTGTTGGCATTGGGGGTGTAGATCATTATTTTCCTGGGGGGAAGGGGGGAGGTCATCTCGCTCATATTATAAGAGTTGGAGGCACCTGTGGGCACCCTGGGTAGAAGAATGAGGCAGTGCACACGGTGCGCTGTAGTGAATTGTGGGTGTGGCAAAATTGCGCTACAGGTGAGAGAAGCTTAAAACTTGAGTCCACATACAGATCAGGAGTGGGTATCACAGAGTGGGGGTCAGGAGTATGTAATGTGCATAGTGCAGAGGCCAGGTGTATGCATACCTCCCAACATTTTTGAGATGGGAATGAGGGACACCTACTATCAAATGTATGTAGGCATAGGACACGCCCCCTGCCACACCCCCTTAAAGGAGAATTAACCCCAAAAAAAGTTAATCAAATCCCAAAGTGCTTTTTTTTTTACCACTACTATTCCTTCATATTGGTTTTTAAAATGTACAAATGCAGCAATTTAGAAATCAGATGAAAGGTTTAGCACTTGGAAACACTTTTTGAAAGATAGAAAGTGCATTTTATATACAACTATATAGATCAGACCAAAATGAGGGACAAATAAGGGGGAAAGAGGGACAGAGGGACATTGCTCCAAATCAGGGACAGTCCCTCGAAATCAGGGGTTGATTTACTAAAACTGAAGAGTGCAAAATCTGGTGCAACTCTGCAGAGAAACCAATCGCCTTCCAGGTTTTTTTGTCAAAGCTTAATTGAACAAGCTGAAGTTAGAAGCTGATTGGCTACCATGCACAGCTACACCAGATTTTGCACTTTCCAGTGTTAGTAAATCAACCCCATGGTGACGGGTGTGTGTAATGTACACAGGGCAGAGGCAGAAGTATATACAGCCCAGCACCCAACACTCCCTATGACTCATTTCATAATTAAACCCAAAACCAAAAATGTAATATAATGTAGCTTAGCAATCATTAGATGTGATGGCTGCAGTGGTTTTCTTTTTTTTTTAGGTATTTTTCTCTCTGTCTTCACCTGGTGATCTGGCCAGTAACACACTCCCTGTATTAAAGCGCCTACACTCTGGATGAAGGAGCAACAGAGGCACCTTTGGACAGCAGCATTGCCAGTCTGGGGGGGAGGGGAGATTTAGATACACTTGCAAATTGAAGCCAAACTCCAAATAACACGTTGTAAGCAGTTCCAGCAAACAGTTTTGTTTTTTTTAGGATAAAGATTTTACATAAATGATGATTTTACATAAAGATGATCATTGTAAGCACCCCTGTCAGTGTTATATGTTTAGTCTCTAACTGCTACTTTTAAAGGACAGCTTGCTCTGGTGAAAAACAACTTATGGTCAGGATTACTAGTTAAAAATGAAAGAAAAAAAAAGCCTATTAAAGAAAGCTAATGTTGCCATCACATCTAAGAATTAGAAAGCTGCAATATAATAAATATTTGCTTTCAAGTTTAATACGGATTTAGGGATGGTTCACACTGTCGCGACGGCAATGGCAATGGAATTACCGGCAATAGAACCAATGGACTCAAGTCGCTCCGACTTAGAAGTCGTATGCAAGCCACGATGAAGTCACGCAGTGATGTCGGCTTTAAAGTCGTGCGACTTTGACGCCGCGCTGGTGTGAACCGCCACCAAATGTTTCCTTAAACAAATGTTTGGTTTCCTCATTTAAAAACAAATGCACATGATTTTAGATCTATATCTTAAATTTCATGCATCTTGCACACTTACCTGTCTTCTTGGAGATTGTTCTAAAGATTGGGTCAGTAAGCCCTGGGAAACTGAAAATGCAAGTAAATTCTGTATTCGATTGCCAGGTCTCAGGGGTCACAGTGAGGATACTGGTCACGCTGTAAGTGCCATTTAGATTGAGCTGAGGGTCCTCAGTTTGACTAATCACTTTGTCTGGAGCTCCAGGGTAGGAAAAAAGAAAAGCAGAACTGGTTGGCTGTTTTAGGTTGTAAGCCGTGCAAGCTATAGGGGCGTATTTTTGGATATAGAGGTCCTCAATAGTGGGAGGCACCATTATCACTTCGATTCCCAAACAGTTGGAGATATCTGTTGATTAAAACAACAACAACAACAACAACAATGAACCCTGTCTATAGCACAATATTTCTGGAAAACTTAACAGAGAAAAATATAAAAGGGAAACGAGGAACTGATGAGCTCCTGATTATCATGCCCGAATGTGCAGCTGGCATTGTCTTTAAAGTTCATATAAAACACATATCACAAAATATCCAACCAGGAACAAGACTTTTTTTTATAAATATCATTACCACTTACAAGTTTCTAATCCTAGGGAATGTAGATGGGGCTCCTGGGCAATGTAATGTTTTACAAGGCAGGCCTGTAAGTAAATGCCCTACTGATTAGATGTTAACCTCCTTGGCGGTATGATTCTTTCTGATTTTAGGTGCTGAAAGCGGTACAATTATTTTGCAATGAAATTTGGCGTTTTATATTGTAGGTATTTAATTATTAACAATAACACACTTAAATCTGTCCAAACAAGAGTCTAGTAGATATCCCGGGTATGATAAAGTTTGAAACACAAAAACATAAATTATAATATAATAAAAAAATAATAATAATTATAAAAAATAAAAATAAATAGTAATAAAATAAATTTCCACACGATTCACTATCGCTCAATTCTGCAAGTGTTCTAATTTACTATCGCAGTTTTCTAGCTGGTCTAAAGCCATTTTTGACCTAAAGGGACACTTTTTGGTTGCTATGGACAATCTCCAGTTTCCAGCCAGAAAGAACAGTATATGCAACATAAAACTGCATGCAGGGCATGGGCCAGAGCACTGGGGACAAATGGGATGTGAAATGATTTCATACAGTACTGTAATCTGTAAGATTACAGTACTGTATGTGTTATGATTTTTACATTTTTTTGAATTTGCCGCCAGGCTCCGCCCCCGTGCGTCGCGACGCTCGCAGGGAACGGAGCCTGGCACGGAGAGGCTTCGGAGGAGGACGGAGCCCTCGGACAGTGCGGGTGACATCGCAGGATCCCGGGGACAAGGTAAGTAAGGAGGCACCAGGATCCTGCGATGTAATCCCGAGTGTGGCTCGGGGTTACCGCTAATGGTCCTGAAATGTAACCCCGAGCCACACTCGGGAAAACCGCCAGGGAGGCTACAGAACATGACTTTTGTTGAACCAGGAAACATACATGGAAAATACTGTTTCAGGGTTAGAAACAATATTTAGTTTAGAAAAATTATTTATTCTCTTATATATATGTGCACACATAGGCATACGCAAGGGGTATGCCAGAAGTGCCTTAGCACACCCTAATTACTCCATGCGCCAGGGCCAATAATAAGGCAGTACAGCCTGCCCTCTTGTACCAGGCCCGTGTCCTATTAGTTCAAAAGGGGGGCCTGGGCACCTGCCAAGCAGGGGGACTGGCTATAATGTCTTATTGCAGATGACGATCCTCTTGTTCCTTCCCCTGTAGCACTGCCGGCTTCTCCTCCTCTCTCTCCCTCTGGCTGCGCTGCAGGGGGATCCGTTCTAGCATCTGTGCCTCCATCCTGTCCTCAGTCCCTTTCTCAGTATTAAATGTAAGACATCAGGGGTCTGTTTAGAACCCTGATATATCACCAAAGCCACCAAAAGGGCATTTAAAAAATGTATAAAAAAATTAAATAAAAATGTAAAAAATAAAATAAAAAAAAAGGATTGAAAAATAATTTAGGATGCTTTGCACGCTGTAATTTTTGCCATGGCTGCGAAGCATAGCATTGCTCCTGTGACATGTGTACACCCCTTGCCACTGCCTCTGTTCCTCTGTGTTTGAGCTTTGGGGTGCACACCCTAATGACATAGGCTGTACATACCTAAGCGTGCACATTTTGTTTTCTGGCATTTAAATAGGGGGGATGGTGGTATGTATTTTGTGCTGTAATGATATCCTGTTACATCACCACAACCATCTAATTTTATCTTGATGCTTGGTACGATAGAAAGGACTAGTTATGCTGGTTATATTGCTGATTAAACTAAACTAAGGATATGCTTTTGTGTTAAAGAAGATAATACAAAAAATGTGTGCAGCCCGATCAATCAGTATTTATACTGAGCAGGGCAACCAGTATAAATATTAGACATGTGCACACTGAAATATTTTGTTTCAGAATTTCAATTTCGTCCGAAAAATACATTTATTTAGTTACCCCCAAAATTCGTTTTTATTTATTTTGTTTCATTTAAAAATGCATGTGTACGAAAATCCAAATTAATTAAGGTCAAATCTGTCAATTGAAGGCTTATGGTGTCTGTCGGATGTTCTAAGAAGATTTGACGAAGCAGCTAAACTGTACGACGCCGTGATCGTACATTTCCGGTCGAATGCTCCGCCCACAAGCTATAGTAGAATTCTAATGTTGTTTGACTAGTAATAATTATAATTATTAAATATTATTAATAGTCAAACAACATTAGAACCCTTCTATAGCCTATGGGCAGAGAATTTGACTGTAAATGTCCGCTCGTGCCGATCGTATGTTTTTAGCTGCTTTGTCGAATCTTCATGTCGAACGATATTATACATATTTTTGATCGTATCTATTGTCTCTATAATGTCAAATCTTTTCTCTCTATGTCAAATGATTTTGACTCAATCCTCTCTAAGTGGAGCGATGGATGTGATAGAAGACTTTGGATGGTTTTCTGGCTTGAATTTAAACTTCGAAAAAAATCAATGCTCCTACCAGTAGATCCTATGGAGGCTACCTTGCCTGTCGCGGTTCCACATATGGAAATAGTTAATAAAATGAAATACCTGGCAGTATATACAGGCATACCCCACTTTTAAGTAAACAATGGGATTTATTTACTAAAGCTGGAAAGTGCAAAATTAGGCTCACTTCTGCATAGAAACCAATGAGCTTCTAACCCCAGCTTGTTCAATTAAGCTTTGGTAATAAAACCTGGAAGCTCATTGGTTTCTATGCAGAAGTGAGCCTGATTTTGCACTTTCCAGCTTTAGTAAATAAACCCCATTGTGTACTTAAAAGTGGGGTATGCCTGTATAACCATAAATCCCAACCAGTATGTTAGTTACATTTGTTACACAGTAGGTGAGGTTGAAATAAGACACAAGTCCATCAAGTCCAACCTATGTGTGTGATTATATGTCAGTATTACATTGTATATCCCTGTATGTTGTGGTCGTTCAGGTGCTTATCTAATAGTTTTTTGAAACTATCGATGCTCCCAGCTGATAACACTGCCTGTGGAAGGGAATTCCACATCCTTGCCACTCTTACAGTAAAGAACCCTCTACGTAGTTTAAGGTTAAACCTTTTTTCTTCTAATTTTAATGAGTGGCCATGTGTCTTGTTAAACTCCCTACCGCGAAAAAGTTTTCACCCTATTGTGGGGTCACCAGTATGGTATTTGTAAATTGAAATCATATCCCCTCTCAGTCGTCTCTTCTCCAGAGAGAATAAGTTCCATGCTCGTAACCTTTTCTCATAACTAACATCCTCCAAACCCTTTATTAGCTTTGTTGCCCTTCTTTTTACTCGCTCCATTTCCAGTACATCCTTCCTGAGAACTGGTGCACAGAACTGGACAGCATACTCCAGGTGCAGCTGGACCAGAGTCTTGTAGAGCGGGAGAATTATCGCTTTATCTCTGGAGTTGATCCCCTTTTTAATGCATGCCAATATTCTGTTTGCTTTGTTAGCAGCAGCTTCCATCTGAGAGTCCCCCAGAGGTTCTCCCCCCAGTGAGTAGATTGCATTCATATTTTTGCCACCCAAATGAATTATTTAAAATTTTTCTACATTAAACAATATTTGCCATGTAGTTGCCCACCCCATTAATTTGTTCAGCTCTTTTTGCAAGGTTTCCACATCCTGCAGAAAAGTCATTGCCCTGCTTCGCTTAGTATCATCCGCAAAAACAGGGATTGAACTGTTTACTCCATCCTCCAGGTTGTTTATGAACAAAATAAATAGGATTGGTCCCAGCACAGAACCCTGGGGGACCCCACTACCCACCCTGACCATTCCGAGTACTCCCCATTTATCACCATCCTCTGAACTCGCCCTTGTAGCCAGTTTTCAATCATGCACTCACCCTATGGTCCATGCCAACGGACCTTATTTTGTACAGTAAGCGTTTATGGGGAACTGTGTCAAATGCTTTTGCAAAATCCAGATACACCACGTCTACGGGCCTTCCTTTATCTAGATGGCAACTCACCACCCCATAGAAGGTTAATAGATTGGTTTGGCAAGAATGATTCTTCATGAATCCATGCTGATTACTGCTAATGATACCGTTCTCATTACTAAAATCATGTATATAGTCCCTTATCATCCCCTCCAATAGCTTGCATACTATTGATGTTAAGCTAACTGGTCTGTAATTCCCAGGGATGTATTTTGGTAATAATTAGTAATAATCTAGCTCCGTTAATAGGTAGTTTTAAATGTAAAGGAGGGATGTGGTGCCGGCTACCTTTGTCACTGGCAGGAAGATGTCATTTGATAAAGATGATCTGGATGCCACAACTCCTATATATTTTACATAATTCGCCACTTTGGATCCTGAAACAATGGTTTCAAATGATAGATGTAATTTTTAGGGAGCTAATATGGAAGCAAAAACAGCCTAGGATTACGGGTGTTGCAGCTGCCAAAGGACAAAAGGGGTTTGGCAGTGCCACACCCCTGGAGTTACTTTTTGGCAGCACAATTGCAAATCTTTCTATAAATAATTACAAATTAGACATGCACTGGATAAAAATTGAAAGAAAAACCACTGGAATGGAGTGGGATTGCTGCTCTCCATAAAAAGTGACTTATGCAAGTCTGTCTAGAAGGCTGATATCGGGAATTTATGGAAATATATGTGAAGTGGCGATAAATGGGAAAGAAGAACCTCCCTGTAGGCATTGATGGGTGGAGGATCTGGGTGATGTAATAGAGAAGCAGTAGAGATATATATTAGATGCTGGACCAGTGGTATCCTTATGCCCATAACAAAGAACTTTGCATTTGTTGCGACTTCACAGAACATAGTATACCCCCCCGAAAGTTATTCTTGCTTGGGCAGAGGCCTGATGCTAAATGCCCACGATGTGGTGGTTTAAATGGAGATCTTATTCATATGATGTGGAGGTGCCCAAAATTGCATAGATATTGGGGGGACTTTGCTGACACTATAAAACTGATCTTTGGAATTGCTCTTGAGTTAAATCCTGCAGTATGTATTTTTGGGGTAAATAGGGGAAGAGGGTATAGAAAATAGAAGGCAAATGGCAGTAATTAGGTGTTTGTTTCTAGCGTGGAAATTAATAGCGAGGAAATGGTTAGCAGTAACCCAATCAACTCATATAGAATTGATAAAAGAGGTAGATGATACAATTAGAAAAGAAAGATCTGTATATGTTAAAAGAGGAAATGTTGGGGTAATTAAGAAAACATGGGAACCTTGGTTAAACAAGGAAAATAACTATTAAGAGAAAGAGATACATGGGAATAATAAAAAGAAATGAGTAAAATGGAGGAATGTGTGGGAAGATAAGAGATGGAATTATTGAAGATAAATAAACTCTCTTCAAGCTTTTTGTAAGAAATGGCAACTGGAGGATAAAAGACAATAAAGGTATAAAATGATAGATGATAAGGAATTTTATATGGAGAAAATGTAATGTAAAGATATATAATTATATAAAAAGTAGTGTTTTATGAACATATAAGTAAGCCTATAAAATGAATGTGATGAATGTTAGTGTTTGTAAAAGAGAACATTTTCTATATAAAGATTACATGATTAGAAAAAAAAGGATTTGCTTTTGTGCTGACCAGAGAATCTATCTTGTTCTAATGAATCATTGCTAAAACAGGGAGCATAAAGCCAAAACGTTTCAAAAGTTATAGATAGAGAAGAGGAGGGTAAGAATTTGGAGCAACTTGATGATGCTTAGGTGGGTTTATTATTTTTGCCTTCATCTGGATCAACTGTGGGTAAAGGATTGTGTATATACCATTATATATATTTTTTTCTTTTTTCCCCTTTTTATTGATTGAACTAGATGGGCTTGTGCCCCATTGGGAGAAAACTACAGTCACGTCATGTTTCATAGACACATCAATCATTGGGAAGATTCCCCTAGCAGGGGCACAACCAAACCTGGCAGGGTTGATAATCACTGTCTACTGGTGGGGTTTAAGGTATATTGCTTATACAAATGTAAACAAAACAGCAGATTCCATACCTGAGCATTTCCTGGCTGTAGCCTCATTAGATTTGCTTGTTGCTGTATCTGTCACCTGGCATTTAACACGAATGCCATTATTCCACTCTGCCCGAGAGATGTTCACTCTGCTAAGATAACCATAAAATGGAAAACGACCCATGATAATTAGTTCTTGAGGAAGAAGTCTCTCCTTCTCATTGATGAACCATTTTATCTTGACATCCTTAGAGCTTAGGTTAGATCCCTGGCAATTAAGCTCCACTTGGTCATCTGTGTTTCCAAAGCAGGTTTTTTGTAGGATGTTGACAATTAGTGAAGGTAGAGGTGGAGGCGTACCTAAAGGATACAGTAACATAGAAAAGAGTAGAAAGAGGCTCACTGAAGTCCTCACCACCACTAATATAGGAAGATACCTTTTATTAATAAGGCTTTATTAAAGTTGCACGATTAAATTGAGTCAATCACAAATAAGTAAAGCAGAATTCCAGCCTAAACCTAAGTAGTCTAAAACATGTCCCCTCTCACCTCCTAACACCTATGCTGACTAACCTATATAATAAAGATGTATATACTTACTTATTTTCAGGCTGCTCGGGGGGTCATGTGATTCTGCTCCTCCATGTCAGCAAGCAGCAGCTACGGGGGAGAGGAGGGAGCACCAACAATGTCTGGGACACGGAAGCCTATGGGTGACATTTCTGCCCCCAGGTTTTCCAGCCATTGTCAAGCGCTCTCCCCTGCAGCCACGGCCGACACAGAGGATTGCATGACTGCAGTGGGCTGAAAATAGATGAGTACGAGAGTTCTTCAAAAGGTTCTAGCACGTTTTTTTTAAGTTATAGTTAATATTATAGTTAAAGGGGTTGTAAACCCTTGTGTTTTTTCACCTTAATGCATCCTATGTATTAAGGTGAAAAAACTTCTTGCAGTCACCGGCCCCCAGCCCCCCCCGTTTTACTTACCTGAGCCCCGTATTTCCCTCAGCGGAGACGCGCTCTCCCTCTGTACACGGGGTCCAGGCTCTTGATTGGATAGATTTATAGCAGAGCAGCCATTGGCTCTCGCTGCTATCAATCAAATCCAATGACGCAGGCACCGGGGGGGCGGGGCCGAGTCCAGCATTCGTGTCTGTGGACGCAAATGCTGGACTTGGGAGAGCGTGCACAAGGTAACCCCCCAGGAGAGTGCTTCTCCTAGGGGGTTATCTGATGCGAGGAGGAGCCGCGAGAGCTACCAAGGGACCCCAGAAGAGGAGGAACGGGGCCACTCTGTGTAAAACGAGCTGCACAGTGGAGGTAAGTATGACATATTTGTTATTTTAAAATAAAAAACACAAAGGTTTACAATCACTTTAACTTACGGTATATATATAAAAGTGCAGAAACTTTTTGAAGACCCCTTGTATATATATCTTTTTTACAAGTTAGCCAGCATAGGTGTTAGGAGGGGAAAGGGGACATTTTTACCACTAGTTAGGTTAAGTCTGGTCCTGAGAGGGGGAACTTGATGGTGGTAGTTAATGTTTCACAACAAGTTCGGGTATTAGTCCATGTAAGGATAAAATGATCAGAAAAAATAAAAAATTACTGCGCTTCCCTACACCCCCAAGCTGCAGTTCTAATTCTCAGGTAGAAGAATTAAATAAGTACAATATATAAAACAACCGCGCTAAATATAAGCAATCAATGGATCCTCAAATATTTCAAATGATGTAAAGTGATCAATATAAAATATTAAATTATGAACTTAAATATCGACACAATATATATGTGAAAAATAATCAGAGAAATGTGCTAAAAAACTGGATACAAATAAATATGAAAAGTGACAAAAAAAGGTAAAGTCCGTGACAATAAGAGTGACTTCTGATATCAACAGTCCTTATTGCAATATGTTCCACCAGTAGTGATTGGAAACTTTAGTGAATAAAAACATCTTGTGAGAAGAATCCACCACCTATGTAGATATATGTTTACCAGAGGTAAGCTGTAATGAAGCTTATGCCAGAAATCCACTCAGTGGGGACACCACCATCTGTCTCAGCAAAGAGGAAGGATCACCCGGGACTCACCGACAACAAGGCCAAATAACTCAGCAATGGGAACCCAGGGGAATAAAAAACACATCCTCCATAGTGTGAATCCGCTTAAACAGTTTATTGAGAACAGTAAAAGTAGCGCACTTACCAAAAAGAACGAATAAAACAGCATGTATTATAAATCAGCCGGATTTGCATGCACCCGTTCGCAGTGGGATAGAAACTATGACGTCAGCGCGTCTGCCTTCCGACGTACGTTTCGTCCTATTGGACGTTGTCATATTCAAAAAACAGCATGTATTATAAATCAGCCGGCCGGCCTGCATGCACCCGTTCGCAGTGGGATAGAAACGATGACGTCAGCGCGTCTGCCTTCCGACGTACGTTTCGTCCTATTGGACGTTGTCATATTCACTAAAGTTTCCAATCACTACTGGTGGAACATATTGCAATAAGGATAAAATGATGCTGAATAAATGGAAGGCAGCCAGTCTATAAAAGCTAGAAGAAGCTCTGGAACAAATAAAAAAGAAAGAAGGACGGCGCCCTCTAAGTGCAGCATGTATGTTAAAAATATTTATTACAATAGATAAAAACACTCACATTTGAGTTGCTAAAAACCAGCATGTAAACCAGCATGCGGATGAAACTACTTTACATGCTGGTTTTTAGCAACTCAAATGTGAGTGTGCCGTCCTTCTTTCTTTTTTATTTGCAATAGCATTTTATGCCTTTTATATATATATATATATATATATATATATATATATATATATATATATATATATATATATATATATAATTTGCTTTAATAACTTTAATAAAGACTGATTTCCAAAGTACTGCAATCTTGAAATTTATGCGAGCAAGGATTGAATGAAAGATTCCCAAATGTTGAAGAAATTTTTAAACCCTAGCACCCTCTGCAAGAAGGCCTCCACCCATTCCATGTGAAAAATTTAGGATAATTTAGCTATAAATAAAGAGATAGAAGGGGGTTCTGGGTAGACCTACTTATGTAAAATAGTCTTCCATACCACAATGGATATTATAGTAAGCAGTTGCTTGCAGTCCCTTGAGATTTTAATGCCTGGGAAATCCTGTTATTGTTTTAATTGTGCATTATTCTTTAATTCAAAATAAATGATTTATCTAATTAATGTGATCTGGGACCTGTATACTGGGAGACTTATACATTTTTATGTAAGGTCTCATATGCTGATAAGTTACTTACAGAGTGGAAAGAGCAACTTTCCATCTAAACGTCTGTGGGGGGCTACCAGATTTCACTACTGGGAAAGATGGGGGAATCTTTTTTTAATCTGAGCTTCTACAAGGTACTTGAATATCTAAACTCCATACACAGAAAACATGTACTTTAACCAGATACTGACTAAGTTAAAATACAATGTTTTGCTAGTAACCCTGATTTAACACGCTACAACAGTATAACAGTCTGCTGTTATACTTCGGAAGCTAGTTTTTTTTTTTTTTTACTCCTCACCAAATTCTTTGTTGTGTTGTCAAGACAAGTACCCCAATATTGGTAAAATTACCAGTAAAATAAATTGTTTTGCTCATACCTGGTATAATCTTGTCCACTTTCTGTCCACTGCTCATGTGATTCACATTACATGTATATGTCTTACTTTTCCAATCAGATGCAGAAATAGTCAGAAGGCTGCTTGAGATATACTTTCCATTGTTACTCAGTGTATCAGGGAAGTTTTTTATTCCAGTGGTTATGGAACCTGAATTCCAAGTAACATTCACAGGAGCAGGAAGGTAGTCAGTAAACAAGCACCCAATGGTGGCTGTTAATGAGGATAAGGCATTACAGCAGGGCAACATGGGGAAAACGGATGGAGGACTTGGATCAGCTGTGGATTAAAACAATAATGTTATCAGATCACAGGGAAAAATAGCAAAGAATCCTAAATCAAGAAAACTGCAAATAGAAAAAAAGTTGATGTTGCTCTTAACCAATAATTTCCTCTGAAGTTTAATATACATATTGCAAAGAATAAAGGTACCTTTTCCATTACCAGCTACAGAGACGCAATGAAGCATTTCAAACAACATATTTGCAGTTAATCTATATTATTGGAAGATTTTCTTATCATTGGTTCTCATGTACTCAGTAGAGCTCACTTCGGAATGATTAAAACATTTGCTAATGTTTGCAGCTTAAAAAGAGTAAAAAGAAGTAGCGCATTTACATGATGTATATCATATATTCTAAACTAGATGCTCAGGATAAAGCAGTAATATCTTTCAGATCTATTATACGGGTTTTCAAATTTCTCCTACATCCTCATATATTCAACAACATTTATAAGACTTCCAGTTTCAAAGACTAGCAAATATCACTCATATGAGTTTCCAGTTCTCTTAAAGGATACATTCACCTATTAACAAAAAAATAATAAGTGCACTTTTTTTGCAGGTAAAAAAATATGCATTTACTATATTTTGTTTTTGGAGCCTGCAAAGCATAGCACCAGCGATCTGCAGATTGCTGGTACCATGCAGAACTCCTGCAGACCTGTCAGTGTATCTGGTTGCTTGTACCTCGCACTGGCATGCAAATACTCACTGACGGGAAGAATGAATGAACTAAAAGAGCGCTCAACAGTACCCTGGTAGTTCATTGAGAACTACAAGCTGACAGCCGCTAAGGATGTCAGGTCTTGTAGTTTCCCATTCACAGAGGACTGTGAATGAATGATGAGACCGCGCAGGTGGCGCCCCACATGGCCAAGTTAGTTTCAAAGAGTGACAGTGGGTGACTGGAGAAGATGCCTGCCCGCTGTCACTGGGGAGGGAGGGAGGGAGGAGGGGAGAGGGGGAATGACTGCAGCTGCTGGAACATGTTACATGTTACACCCTAAATATGGGTGTAACAAATAACATGTTCCAAAAGGTGCACTTATCCTTTATAGTATTTCTTAAAGACAGTATTAGTTAAGTTACAAGGCTAAGGCCCATTTACACCTGTGTGTGTACATTTTCATGCAATTTTACAGCTTGTTAGGGAGTGCAGTTTCATGCGTTGCCATTGACTTTTATAGAACTTTTGACTAATAACCACGGATAAAAAATTTAAATGAGCCATGTTCAAAAATGTGCTGCAACACAGCAGATTGATATGAAAAGGCACCATTTAACAGTATTGTGAACTTAAACACGTGTTATAGCATATTACAATGCATGTGTTAAATGTATCCTTGTTAATTGATCCTTGAAATTGTTGTCTGTATTGGCTGTTATGAGTTGAATTACCCACTATTGTAATATAGTTTTACTGCAGACTGCTCTCTCAATTTTCAAATGCGTCTTTGTACTTTTGCCTTTCCATTGCCAGTGTAATTCAAACAATGTTTTTACATCATCATTGCCCTAGCAATGCTGGAGATTAAACTGGATGCATTTGAAACATAATTTAAAGGAGAAGTATAGCCAAAGCTTTTTTGGCTATGCTTCTCCTATGGATGACAGCAATGTGTGACCCAGTTTCAGCCAACAGCGGGCTAAAGCCTGCTGCTGGCTGACGTAACAAAGCCAGTCCGGGCTCTGAAAAGTTCCCGACCATATGGTCGGGATACACCCAGCAGTCTGGACTGGCACCTGGCTCAGTGATTTGCCAAGCGCCTAAGCCAGCCCCTCCTGCCCCCTCCACAGCACCATAGAAGTCAATAGAAGCAGGCACGGCCAAAGCAAATAAGTAAATATTGCAGGAGGCAGTGGCTTCAAGATGGAGGTCAGTACAGGAGGGATGGAGGTATGGGAGGGTGCATTCCTTCAGGTATGGAAGGGAGGGAAGACAAAAGGATAAGTACACCTTCAATGTAGGGACTGGCAGCAGGAAAAACAGCTTGCAGCAAGCAACCAGGCATCTGACATACTTGTAAATAAGTCAAATGTGAAGATTAGCTCTTGAAGAGAGACAGGAGGACTTGCTGCAGCTTGCTTTAGACAGCAATTTAGGACGTGTTCAGACTTGTGGTTAAGTGTACAGCTGAGATGCATTTTTAGTGCCCGCAGTCGAACAGGGGTGTCGTGATGTTTTGCTTTGCCCCTACAGCAAAAGTTATCCCCCCCCCCCCCGCAGCAAAAGTTTCCCCCTCACAGCAAAAGTTATCCCCCTGTTGCTTCAATGCACACGGTTGCAGCACTCTGGTGCAGCATTTAGGAGTTTAAAACAGGTGGTTAAGAGAATGCCTACTCACTGCCTGTCAAACAGTTCAAAACACCTCAAAAAAAGCAAACAGAACGTGGATCATGTTTTCAAGGTGCAACAGTTTAGATGCAAGTCTAAACTTAGCCTTAAATTGAAGGTGTAATTGGTATTCTTGTGTTATAACCAAATAGCAACGATGCCTGTATTGCTTTGGGGTTATGTTTTCCTTCTGTGCTAGAAAAAAAATTAGTTGAGCAGAAGGTAGAAAAAGGAGTTTATGAGGGCTAGTTAGGAGTAACAGGAAGTTAATAATGTGTTACCAAGATAGATTTATTAAAAATAAAAAAAATTAAAAGATTTCTTGAGCAAAGTATGTGTAAATATAAAAACACATTGGAGTGCCGGATTTAATAAAATTGGAGAGTGCAAATCTGGTAACCAATCAGCTTCTTCTAACTTCAGCTTGTTCAATTAAGTTTAACAATAAAACCTAGAGGCTGGTTGGTTTCTATTCAGAGCTGCACCAGATTTTGCACTCTCTGGTTTTAGTAAATCAACCCCATTGCAATTAGTTGATCAGAGAACTGCAACTATCTACAATGCACCAGTGTTTGCTTACATATACACTGAAGACACATCTATTCCCACTAATCGGCATGCAAATAGTTGTTAAAGTGGAGTTCCACCCACTTTTACAACTCTTCAGCATCTCTCACTAAACTGTGCACTGTAAACAAATTGGATTTTTTTTTTCTCAGCACCTACTGTATATCTGCTGTATTCATTTTTCACTTCCTCCTCCCTGGCCGCGGCCCATCGCATCATTTCCTGTTTGCAATGCCTTCTGGGAAGGGGTGGCAACTTCCTCTGAAACTGCCGTTGCTATGGAAACCTGACCTGAAACCTATTACACTGCTTGTGCTGCACTGAGCATGTGCGAGATCTGCAAGGATGAGATCCAGGAAGAAATACAGTCTGGCTTCAGATGCCCACACTTAAGATGGCCACGGCCTGCTGGAAGTGTATAAAATAACAAACTACTGCTATAACCTAACAAAACAGACCTTAGTTTACTGACTAACTTTACTAGAATACATTAAGCTTGTGTATTATAGGGGTATTTTTATTTAAAAAGTATAATTTCGGCCGGAACACCACTTTAATAGCACTTCTAATACACGGGTCAGGACCTCAGCTGTCAAACACACAGCAGGTCTTGGCAGTTACATAGGTGGCAGTGGGCTCAGCAGAAATAAACTCTAGGACAGACTAGATGCCTAACTACTACATTACAACAATACACAATGTAATCCATCAATATTTGGACAAGCCATATATCCAATAACACTTCACCAGCTACAATAAAATTGATGTTGTTTCATAGATCTATATAGTTTATATGGGTTCCATGGATTCTTATTGTCATGTCCTTCAAGTAGCGCCTTCCAATAATTCATAAACTCCAAATCAGTATTTCTTGCTGGTATGAGCCCCAATACATCATTGCTAGGGCTTTTCAGGGCTTATAGATAGTACCCCCTATATGATGGCTCATACAACTTGCCAAAATACACATATCAACTAAAGATCACTACCTAAAGCCGTTACTGTGGCTCCCTAATTTTTGTTTTCCTTATTAACCACATTTGAATATTTGGCTACATCTTTCTTAAGAGCATCAAGGGCATTAGCTTTACATAGAGTTACAAGGGCAATGGATTTACAGAGACAGAAAGGTTGGTTTACTAAAGGCAAATAGGCTGTTCACTTTTTTAAGGGAATTTTTCCTTAGCTTAGTGAATGCAGTGAAGCTCTGCTGACATTCACCATCCAATCAAATGTAAGAAAAAAATATATTTTTTAAAATGTTATTTTCCTGGCACCTGATTGGGTATTCTTAACAAAGTGAATTTTTTTCTACATTCACTAAGCTAAAGGGAAAACTCTCTTGCAAAGTGAATAGCCTATTTGCGTTTAGTAAACCAACCCCAGGGGGTCTAGAAATTTGAAAAGGGCTACAGGGACACCAACTTTACAAAGAGCTACAGGGGCTACAGCTGTTCAGAGTGCTAAAAGAGCTCCATCTTTACAGTGACTATAGCTGTGTAGAGAATAGAGAGCCACAGCTTTACCAACAGCTACAAGGGTCATATTTCCATAGAGCTACAGCAG
Source organism: Lithobates septentrionalis (assembly GCA_037952835.1). Lineage (NCBI taxonomy): Eukaryota > Metazoa > Chordata > Amphibia > Anura > Ranidae > Lithobates > Lithobates septentrionalis. The sequence goes on along the minus strand of JBBDGP010001548.1, from coordinate 3,232,829 downwards.
CCACAGCTTTACAAAAGACTACAGGAGCTCTAAAGGAAGCTTCAGAGAATACAGTGTTATGGAGAGCTCTACATGGGCTACAGATTTATAGAAAGCTAAAGCTTTACAGAGAGCTACAAGGGCTTCAGATTTATGGAGAGTTGTAGGAGCATTGCCTTTACAGGGGCTACAGCTTTATAGAAAGCTAAAACTTTACAGAGTGCTACAGGGGCTGCAAATTTATGGGGAGTTGTAGGAGTATTGCCTTTACAGGGGCTACAGATACTATAGGAAGCTAAAACTTTACAGAGTGCTAAAGGAGCTGCAGATTTATGGAGAGTTGTAGGAGCATTGCCTTTACAGGGTCTACAGATACTGTAGCTTTATAGGGAGCTACATGCATTATCATTTTACAAAAAAAGTACAGGGGCTACAGTTTTACAGAGCACTACAAGAAGCTACAGGTTTACAAGGATCTAACAACTCCATGGCTTTACAAAGAGCTACAGAGCCATGGGGGCAACAGCTTTAGAAAAAGCTACAAGGGCTATATATTTACAAAGAAATACAGTGGCTACAGTGTTACAGAGCTATATGTTTTATATGTTTTAAGCTATAGCTTAGAAGAAAACAACAGCAGCTACTGTTTTAGAAGTACAGACAATCAGAGAGCTACAGGGTCCACAGCTTTACTGAGACAAACAGTGATACAAAAAGCTTCAGCTTTAAAGCCTCGTACATACCACTAGTACACACCACTGGGTTGAACGGAAAAAAACTGACGGCTTAGGTCGGAGCCACTGTCCTAACCGATGTTGGTACAGCAATCTCCCCTGCTGTGCTATTGTGTTCTGACAGGGGGACGGTCCCCCCACCAGAACACTTCAGTCAGTGCTCTCCGGAGTGCTGATCGGGAACCTGTTTCAGTTCTGAACCTTCCGTTCAGCTGCCATACACATGGGCTGACTGTCGTCCAGTATCTATTCAACCGGCCGATGCCGGGCCAACTTTCGGCCCATGTGTACTAGACTTAAAGGGTTTGGTTGCTGTGGTTTTATAGGTTTTACAGACTGCTTCAGGGGCTACACCTTTACAGAGAGCTAAATGAGCTACAGCTGTAGAAACATGTACAATGGCTACAGCTTTACAGAGAACTACAGCGGCTACAGTTGCTATAAAGCTATAGCCCCGTTAGTGCTCTGTATAGCTAGATTCCCTGTACTGCTCTTTATAGCTGTAGTCCCTGTAGTGCTCTGTATGGCCATAGTCCCTGTACTGCTCTGTATAGCTGTAGTCCCTATACTGCTCTGTGTAGCTGCAGTCCCTGTATAGCTGCAGTCCCTGTAGTGCTCTGTATAGCTGTAGTCCCTGTAGTACTCTGTATATCTGCAGTCCCTGTAGTGCTTTGTATAGTTGCAATCTCTGTAGTGCTCTGTATAGCTGTAGTCTCTGTATTACTCTGTATAGCTGTAGTCCCTGTACTGCTCTGTATAGCTTTGGCCCCTGTAGTGCTCTGTAAAGCTGTAGCCCCTGTGGTGCTCTGTATAACTGTAGTCCCTGAAGTGCTCTGTATGGCCATAGTCCCTGTACTGCTCTGTATAGCTGTAGTCCCTGCAGTGCTCTGTATGGCCATAGTCCCTGTACTGCTTTGTATAGCCATAGTCCCTGTACTGCTCTGTACAGCTGTAGTCCCTGTAGTGCTCTGTATAGCTGCAGTCCCTGTAGTGCTCTGTATAACTGTAGTCCCTGAAGTGCTCTGTATGGCCATAGTCCCTGTACTGCCCTGTATAGCTGTGATCCCCGAAGTGCTCTGTATAGCCAAAGTCCCTGTACTGCTCTGTATAGCCGTAGTCCCTGTAGTGCTCTTTATGGCCGTAGTTCCTGTACTGCCCTGTATAGCTGTAGTCCCTGTAGTGCTCTGTATGGCCATAATCCCTGTACTGCTCTGTATAGCTGTAGTCCCTGTAGTGCTCTGTATGACTGTAGTTCCTGTACTGGTCTTTGTAGCCATAGTCCCTGTAGTGCTCTGTATAGCTGTAGTCCCTGTACTGGTCTTTGTAGCCGTAGTCCCTGTAGTGCTCTGTATAGCTGTAGTCCCTGTACTGCTCTGTATAGCTGTAGTCTCTGTATTGCTCTGTATAGCTGTAGTCCCTGTACTGCTCTGTATGGCCGTAGTCCCTGACTGCTCTGTATAGTTGTAGTCCCTGTAGTGCTCTGTATAGCTGTAGTCCCTGTATTCCTCTGTATAGCTGTAATTCCTGTACTGCTCTGTATAGCTCTAGTCCCTATACTGCTCTGTATAGCTGTAGTCCCTGTACTACTCTGTATAGCTGTAGTCCCTGTATTGCTCTGCATATCTGCAGTTCCTGTAGTGCTCTGTATATCTGCAGTCCCTGTAGTGCTCTGTATAGCTGCAGTCCCTGTAGTGCTCTGTATAGCTGCAGTCTCTGTAGTTCTCTGTATAGATGCAGTCCCTGTAGTGCTCTGTATAGCTGTAGCCCCTGTACTGCTCTGTATAGCTGTAGTCCCTGTACTGCTCTGTATAGCTGTAGTCCCTGTACTCCTTTGTATAGTTGTGGCCCCTGTAGTGCTCTGTAAAGCTGTGGCCCCTGTAGTGCTCTGTAAAGCTGTGGCCCCTGTAGTGCTCTGTAAAGCTGTGGCCCCTTTAGTTCTCTGTAAAGCTGTGGCAGCTGTAGTGCTCTGTAAAGCTGTAGCCCCTGTAGTGCTCTGTAAAGCTGTGGCCCCTGTAGTGCTCTGTAAAGCTGTAGCCCCTGTAGTGCTCTGTAAAGCTGTAGCCCCTGTAGTGCTCTGTAAAGCTGTGGCCCCTGTAGTGCTCTGTAAAGCTGTGGCCCCTGTAGTGCTCTGTAAAGCTGTGGCCCCTTTAGTTCTCTGTAAAGCTGTGGCAGCTGTAGTGCTCTGTAAACCTGTAGCCCCTGTAGTGCTCTGTAAAGCTGTGGCCCCTGTAGTGCTCTGTAAAGCTGTAGCCCCTGTAGTGCTCTGTAAAGCTGTAGCCCCTGTAGTGCTCTGTAAAGCTGTAGCCCCTGTAGTGCTCTGTAAAGCTGTAGCCCCTGTAGTGCTCTGTAAAGCTGTGGCCCCTGTAGTTCTCTGTAATGCTGCAGCCTCTGTATGTTTCTGCAAACTGTAGCCCCTGTAGTGCTCTATAAAGCTGTAGACCCCTATAGTGCACTCTATAGCTGTAGTCCCTGTAATGCTCTGTATAGCTATAGCCCCTGCAGTGTACTGTAAGGCTGTGGCACCTGTAGTGCTCTGTAAATGTGTGGCCCCGGTAGTGCTCTGTAAAGCTGTAGCACCAGACTTGCTCTGTAAAGCTGTGGCCCCTGTAGTGTTCTATGAAATTGTAGTTCCTGTACTACTTTGTATAGCCATAGTCCCTGTACTGCTCTGTACAGCTGTAGTCCCTGTAGTTCTCTGTATAGCTGCAGTCCCTGTAGTTCTCTGTATAACTGTAGTCCCTGAAGTGCTCTGTATGGCCATAGTCCCTGTACTGCTCTATATAGCTGTGATCCCTGTAGTGCTCTGTATAGCCAAAGTCCCTGTACTGCTCTGTATAGCCGTAGTCCCTGTAGTGCTCTTTATGGCCGTAGTCCCTGTACTGCCCTGTATAGCTGTAGTCCCTGTAGTGCTCTGTATGGCCATAGTCCCTGTACTGCTCTGTATAGCTGTAGTCCCTGTAGTGCTCTGTAAGACTGTAGTCGCCGTACTGGTCTTTGTGGCCATAGTCCCTGTAGTGCTCTGTATAGCTGTAGTCCCTGTACTGGTCTTTGTAGCCGTAGTCCCTGTAGTGCTCTGTATAGCTGTAGTCCCTGTACTGCTCTGTATAGCTGTAGGTCTCTGTATTGCTCTGTATAGCTGTAGTCCCTGTAGTGCTCTGTATGGCCATAGTCCCTGACTGCTCTGTATAGTTATAATCCCTGTAGTGCTCTGTATAGCTGTAGTCCCTGTACTGCTCTGTATAGCTGTAATTCCTGTACTGCTCTGTATAGCTGTAGTACCTATACTGCTCTGTATAGCTGTAGTCCCTGTACTACTCTGTATAGTTGTAGTCTCTGTACTGCTCTGTATAGCTGTAGTCCCTGTAGTGCTCTGTATATTTGCAGTTCCTGTAGTGCTCTGTATATCTGCAGTCCCTGTAGTGCTCTGTATAGCTGCAGTCCCTGTAGTTCTCTGTGTAGATGCAGTCCCTGTAGTGCTCTGTATAGCTGTAGTCCCTGTAGTGCTCTGTAAAGCTGTGGCCCCTGTAGTGCTCTGTAAAGCGGTGGCCCCTGTAGTTCTCTGTAAAGCTGTGGCAGCTGTAGTGCTCTGGAAAGCTGTAGCCCCTGTAGTTCTCTGTAAAGCTGTGGCCCCTGTAGTGCTCTGTAAAGCTGTAGCCCCTGTAGTGCTCTGTAAAGCTGTGGCCCCTGTAGTGCTCTGTAAAGCTGTAGCCCCTGTAGTGCTCTGTAAAGCTGTGGCCCCTGTAGTTCGCTGTAATGCTGCAGCCTCTGTATGTTTCTGCAAACTGTAGCCCCTGTAGTGCTCTATAAAGCTGTAGCCCCTGTAGTGCTCTCTATAGCTGTAGCCCCTGTAGTGCTCTCTATAGCTGTAGTCCCTGTAATGCTCTGTATAGCTATAGCCCCTGCAGTGTACTGTAAGGCTGTGGCATCTGTAGTGCTCTGTAAATGTGTGGCCCCGGTAGTGCTTTGTAAAGCTGTAGCACCAGCCTTGCTCTGTAAAGCTGTGGCCCCTGTAGTGTTCTATAAAATTGTAGCCCCGGTAGTGCTCTGTAAGGCTGTGGCCCCCAGTAGTGCTCGTTAAAGCTGTAGCACCAGACTTGCTCTGTAAAGCAGTGGCCCCTGTAGTATTCTATAAAATTGTAGCCCCGGTAGTGCTCTGTAAGGCTGTGACCCTGATAGTGCTCTGTAAAACTGTGGCACCAGAAGTGCTCTGTCAAGCTGTGGCCCTTGTAGTGTTCTGTAAAGCAGACTCCCCTGTAGTGCTCCATAAAGCTGTAGTCCCTGTAGTGCTCTGAAAGGCTGTGGCACCTGCACTGCTCTGTAAACCTGTGGTCCCTGTAGTGCTTTGGCTGTGGCACCTGTAATGCTCTGTAAAACTAGAGCCCCGTAGTGTTCCGTTAAGCTGTACCCCTCATAGTGCTCTGTAAGGCTGTGGCACCTGTAGTGCTCTGTAAGGCTGTAGCCTTGGTAGTGCTCTGTAAAGCTGTAGCACCAGTAGTGCTGTGGCCAGTGTAGTGCTTTGTAAGGCTATAGCCTCAGTAGTGCTCTGTATAGCTGTAGCCACGGTAGTGTTCTGTAAAACTGTATCCCCGGTAGTGCTCTGTAAAGCTGTAGCCCCGGTAGTGCTCTGTAAATCTGTAGCCCCGGTAGTGTTCTGTAAAGCTGTAGCCTCAGTAGTGCTCTGTAAATCTGTAGCCCCGGTAGTGTTCTGTAAAGCTGTTGTCCCAGTAGTGCTCTCTAAATCTGTAGCCCTGGTAGTGCTCTGTAAAGCTGGAGACCCGGTAGTGCTCTGTAAAGCTGTGGCGCCAGAAGTGCTCTGTAAAGCTGTGGCCCCTGTAGTGTTCTGTAAAGCTGTAGCCCCAGTAGTGCTCTGTAAATCTGTAGCCCCGGTAGTGCTCTGTAAAGCTGTAGCCCCCGTAGTACTCTGTAAAGCCGGAAACCCGGTAGTGCTCTCTAAAGCTGCAGCCCCCATAGTGCTCTGTAAATCTGTAGCCCCTGTAATGCTCTGCAAAGCTGTAGCCTCCGTAGAGCTCTATAAAGCTGTAGCCCCAGTAGTGCTCTGTAAAGCTGTAGCCCTGGTAGTGCTCTGTAAAGCTGTAGCCACCATAGTGCTCTGAAAAGCTGTAGCCCCTGTAAAGCTGTAGCCCCAGTAGAGCTCAGTAAAGCTATAGTCCCATTAGTATTCTGTAAAGCTGTAGCTCCGTTAGTGTTCTGTAAAGCTGTAGCCCCAGTAGAGCTCTGTAAAGCTGTAGCCCCGTTAGTATTCTGTAAAGCTGTAGCTCCAGAAGTGTTCTGTAAAGCTGTGGCCCCTGTAGTGTTCTGTAAAGCTATGGCCCCTGTAGTGTTCTGTAAAGTTGTAGCCCATGTAGTTCTCTGTAAATCTGTGGCCCCTGTAGTGCTTTGAAAGGCTGTGGCACCTGCACTGCTCTGTAAACCTATGGCCCCTGTAGTGCTTTGGCTGTGGCACCTGTAATGCTCTGTTAAGCTATGGTAGCTGTAGTGTTCTGTAAAGCTGTAGCCACTAAAGTGTTCTGTAAAACTAGAGCCCCGTAGTGTTCCGTTAAGCTGTACCCCTTGTAGTGCTCTGTAAGGCTGTGGCACCTGTAGTGCTTTGTAAAGCTGTAGCTCCAGTAGTGTTCTGTAAGGCTGTGGTACCTGTAGTGCTTTGTAAAGCTGTAGCTCCAGTAGTGTTCTGTAAGGCTGTGGCGCCTGTAGTGCTCTGTAAGGTGGTGCTCTGTAAAGCTGTAGCCCCGGTAGTGCTCTGTAAAGTTGTAGCCATAGTAGTGCTCTGTCAAGCTGAAGCCCGGTAGTGCTCTGAAAAGCTGTAGCCCCGGTATTGCCCTGTAAAGCTGTTGCCCTGGTAGTGCTCTGTAAATCTTTACCCCCGGTAGTGCTCTGTAAATCTTTACCCCCGGTAGTGCTCATTTAAAGCTGGAGACCCGGTAGTGCTCTGTAAATCTGTAGCCTCGGTAGAGCTCTATAAAGCTGTAAACCCAGTAGTGATCTGTAAAGCTGTAGCCACCATAGTGCTCTGCAAAGCTGTAGCCCCTGTAAAGGTGTAGCCCCGGTAGAGCTCTGTAAAGCTGTAGCCCCATTAGTATTCTGTAAAGCTGTAGCCCCGTTAGTGTTCTGTAAAGCTGTAGCCCCGGTAGAGCTCTGTAAAGCTGTAGCCCCGTTAGTATTCTGTAAAGTGTAGCTCCGGAAGCGTTCTGTAAAGCTGTGGCCCCTGTAGTGTTCTGTAAAGCTGTGGCTCCTGTAGTGTTCTGTAAAGCTGTGGCCACTGTAATGTTCTGTAAATCTGTGGCCCCTGTAGTGCTCTGAAAGGCTGTGGCACCTGCACTGCTCTGTAAACCTGTGGCCCCTGTAGTGCTTTGACTGTGGCACCTGTAATGCTCTGTAAAGCTATGATCCCTGTAGTGTTCTGTAAAGCTGTAGCCCCTGAAGTGTTCTGTAAAACTGTAGCCCCATAGTGTTTTTTGAAGCTGTACCTCTGCTAGTGCTCTGTAAGGCTGTGGCACCTGTAGTGCTTTGTAAAGCTGGAGCTCCTGTAGTGTTCTGTAAAGCTGCATCACCTGTAGGGCTCTGAAAAGCTGTGGTTAATGTAGTTCTCTGTAAGGCGGTGTTCCATAAAGCTGTGGCCTCTGTAGTGTTCTGTAAAGCTGTAGCCCCATATGTGCTCTGTAAAGCTGTAGCCCCGGTAGGGCTCTGTAAAGCTGGAGACCCGGTAGTGCTCTGTAAAACTGTAGCACCTATAGTGCTCTGTAAAGCTTTAGCCCCTGTAAGGCTGTAGCCCGGTAGTGTTTTGTAAAGCTGTAGCTCCGGTAGTGCTCTGTAAAGCTGTAGTCCCGGTAGGGCTCTGTAAATCTGTAGCCCCCAAAGGGCTCTGTAAAGCTGTAGCCCCCGTAGTGCTCTAAAAAGCTGGAGACCCAGTAGTGCTCTATAAAACTGTAGCCCCCATAGTGCTCTGTAAAGCTGTAGCCCTGGTAGTGTTTTATAAAGCTATAGCCCCATTAGTGTTCCATAAAGCTGTGGCCTCGGTAGTGTTCTGTAAAGTTGTAGCCCCAGCAGTGCTCTGTAAAACTGTAGTCCCGGTAATGCTCTGTAAAGCTGTATCCCCCATAGCGCCTGTAAAGCTGTAGCCCCAGTAGTGTTCTGTAAAAACTCTGTATCCCCAGTAGTGTTCTGTAAAGCTGTAGCCCCCATAGTGCTCTGTATAGCTGTAGCCCCGTTAGTGTTCTGTAAAGCTGTAGCCCTGGAAGTATATATAGATATATTATATAATATATGAGGTGTAAGTTGGCCAGCTGCATAATCCACATTGCGATCTCTTGCTAGATCTCTTCGGCTTAATAATCATTACTGCTGCGTAGAGCTTTATCTATCTTTAGAGCTGTACAGCTGTATTTAACAATTACAACATCTAGAGTTTTTTCTTCAGCTTCATAATCATTGCAGCATTTCATAAAAGTATGCCTTTTCAGCGCTCTTTAGCTTTTTATGACATTATCCTCACTAACTCTCAGTTTGATAGTGCTAATAACTGTTCAGGATTGTTTTCCTCATTAGACATTGGCAGCTGCAAAATCATCACAGAATCCATCTACAATTTAATTTTTTTTTTCCAGAGCATTATACTACATAGACCTTTGCAGCTTAAGGATCATCCCAACTATTTAGAGCTTATTAAACGTTTGAAGCATATTACTCCCAGTGTTATTTCTTTTGCTTCTTTTTATCCCTTAGTAGATCAACATAGCCATCAAAAAAGTTAGCTCTTACTGTTCTTCGGTTAAATTATGATTATACATTTTCAAAGCACTTTCCCTTGCTAACGCTCTGTAGCTGTGTGGTTATCTCAGAATCATAGGGGTTGATTTACTAAAGGAAAATAGGCTGTTCACTTTTCAAGGAAAGATGCACATTGCAAAGGAAATGAACCCCATAGAGTTTCATCTTTCATTAGAATTTTTTAGCTAGATAGTCATCACCACTTTCCCATGTTTTAAGACTTATTAATACTTCTTATCAACATATTTATCGCAACGTCCCAGAGCTTTATTCCTTTGTAGTTCTGAAGCTAAACAGTAACCACAGCTATTCACAATTGTATCCCTCATACTTACATCATCATTCATTACACTGTTCCACTATGCTGGTGCTTTAGAACTTTCCCCAAAATATCATGACTTCCTAGATCTGTGACTTAAGAATATTACCTATGACTGTTATTATTTTACTGAAGCTTTATCAAAGAAATGAGCATGCTACATAGTTACATAGTTAGTCTGGTTGAAAAAAGACACAATCCCATCTAGTTCTACCAATAAAAGGAAAAAGAATTAAATTAAAATTGGATTGGATTTATTATATAGCTTGCAAACAATAGTTAGGGTTACATGATAACCCTAACAATAGTTAGGGTTATCATAAGTGTAAATTTTATTACTGCAAAATATATAACAAAGCTGCAATCCTACAGCTAAAAAGGCATATGAAAATACACAACAATACGCTTCAATACGAATTGTTTTAAATAGTATACATAGTCATACCTTTTTTTTGTATTCATAACTGTAATTGCCAAGAGATCATTTGAGGGGAGTTCTTAAAAATCACAAGAACGCATGTAATTAACCTTCACTTCTATTTATACAATAGAAAAATGTAAATCTGAATTAGGTACTGTATAATATAAATATATGAGAAGTCAATGTTAAATCAATTTCTACATACAAAAAGGGATTACGTGAAACCAATTATATGATAATTCCATATTTCACTTCACCTGTTCGATGTATGTTCTTACCTCCTGCTTTCTCTCCATCCGCATTATATATCTCTTATTCACTTGTCTGACCTGCTTCGAAGGTTGTCATGCAATGACATTGATGAAAGTCAGGTTAGCAGACAAGTCTCTAATTGGGGATTCTGGTAGGTGATGTGTAGAGTGTACAGGCTGTGATTTTAATTTAGTAAGACTTGTGGTTTATGTGGTAACCCACGTCTAGTCTGGATTTTTGTAACACCTAAGGTACAACAGTTCCCAAATTTGTGCAACCCCCCAGAATACCACCAGAATACCACATATCATATACATATCATATACATACTTCCCCAATTGCTGTCTCGTCTCACTTCTGCTCAGAAATGCATGCATGCTATGTTGCTTTGTTGCTTTACCTAAGGGTGCCACATTTCTCCTTTATCATACTGGGAGTGCAGTTTAAAAAAACTTAAAAAAGAAAAAAAACAAGAAATAAAGTAAAAGAACAAAAAAATAAGCATTTTAAAGGGTTACTAAACCCTTGTTCTTTTTTTTTAAAATAAAAAACATGTCGTACTTACCTCCACTGTGCAGTTGGTTTTGCACAGAGTGGCCCCGATCCTCCTCTTGTGGGGTCCCTAAGCGGCATTCGTGGCCCCTCCTCTTCTCGTGTGCCCCGTCGGAGAAGCGTTCTCCTTCAGGACACTCGTGCGGGCGCGCTCCCGAGTCCTGCTGCTGCGTCTTTTCACACAGACAGCAGGACTCGGCCCCTGTCCCCCCCCCCCATGCCTGCGTCATTGGATTTTATTGACAGAAGCGGGAGCCAATGGCTGCGGTGCTATCAATCTATCCAATCAGGACACGAGACACCGGCTAGAGCTGGTGTGCTCGTCCCCGGGCGATAAAGACCGGGTTCAGGTAAGTAAAACGGGGGTCTGGGGGGGCTGCTGCATGACAGAAGGTTTTTCTCCTTAATGCATAGAATGCATTAAGGTTAAATACCATGAGGGTTTACAACCCCTTTAAATGCTTACTTTCTGTGTTTTTCCTTTTCCATAAATGTGATTTTATTCACTTAAAAATGCCTTTGAACTTGCTAGGGAATGTGGCTACTCCAGGAAAAGTCAATGCTCTAGGACAGCCCCTCCCCTTCCTTGCACGTCACTACTCCTTTTCCAGGGGTGTATGATTACTCTCTGTGCTGGTCCAGCTCCTTCATCTCTCCTTTCACCTTCCCACGTAACCTTTTATGTAGCAGCCAGGGGAGAAACGAAGGGTGATACTTGTGAAAAAGCTCTGAGTCTGCTGGGGTTGCTGACATTACATCCAAGATGTGGCATCCAGCCGCAGTCCCAGTGCTTTTGGATGCCTGAACAGGGTAGACTTTACAGGTTAATAACATGTATAAACAATGTTAATTTGCATATATTTTTTGGAAATATTTTTGTTAAAATAAATGTCTGGGGACGGGGCCTTTTAAAAATCTATTTTATCTTTTATGTTAAGAAACAACTTCATGCAACTTTAATGTAACTACATTGAACAGCAGAGCCACATAAACATCTCACTAGTAAACATTCCAGTGATTAATATATGTGTAGTACTACCCCCCTAGGAGTTGCAGATGACTTGGTTCCCTATTCCTACACAGCCAGGTAAACAGCATAATGCCCAACTTGATAGCAACAAAACTCAGGGACAACTTCCTCATGTAAAACTTTGGATTTTCTTATTCACTCCTGGGCTCTGACAGTCTCTAAGTGGAAATGATGCAACAGCTCCTTAACGACATGGAACTCTCAGTCCCTTTACAAAGAAGCACAAAGTGTTGTGAATTGCATCCTGGAGTATCTCTAACTATCTCTGTTCCCAGCTCTACCCACTGCAGGAAATGACAGCCCACCTAGCTGCTTCTTTACTAGTCTACCTGACTGACTCTTCACCAGTCTACCTGACTGCTCCAGAGATCTCCCAGGGCAAGGTTAGCAAAGTTTTAAGCACACCGTTATCTTCCAGAGAGCCCTGCTAAATGTGGCAGTCTCTCCCCTTGTAGGTGTCTGATCGTGCTCTAGTACTCACACTGTCCTCCTTTCTCCTGCTGCTTCTTAGGAAAGACTCCCTCCTAACTGCTTCTGTTGTCAAGATCCTCCCAGGCCAGCATCTGAGCCCCAGCCCAAGGCAGAGCACCACCCCTGAAACCAGGGGGTTTGCCTCAAGGGCCACCAACAGTCCCCCTCTGCACTCCGTCTCTATCTTCCATCCTACTTCTCTACCAGCATAACTCATTCCTACTTAAGGGCTGGCCCAACCACCCTGCCAGGCCCACTGCTTGAGGATTGGCCAAGCTCTCCTGAAAATGCAGGACAACCCTCCTAGCCTCTGCCCTCCAGTTTCCAGAACATTCTCCAACTTTCCAGAACCAGGAGGAGGCACCAGACTTGCCTGCATGAGTCATCCAGCCCTGATTTCGTGAAGATCCTTGATTAGGCATTTACTCTTATAGTGTGATGATGGCACATCTTTTTCTATATTTTCCATTGTAAAAGGTTCAGCCATTCATGCCACAGCTTTAGTTATTTTCTGTACATAGACAACATTCCCAAACTCAATATAGTTTATGTAGACTCTGTCAGGAGTTTGTTTTTCTCTGTCATTAGTTTGGTGCACTTGCACTGATTGTAGAAAGGGGCATAATAATATATCCTGACTTGATTATAGTTTCATGCTAGTTTTTCAAAAAGTGATGGTTTTGCCATTTTGCTTTTGTTTTGTGTCAACCAGTTTTTTTTTTTAACTCTTGTTAAAGTTTTCCATATATAACTTTTGAAAAAATGTTAAACATTTGTAAATGTGACTTTCTTTTGGTAGCAGTGCTACTATATTACATTCTTTTAAAAGTCAGTATAACTAAAGGCAAATCTTTTTTTTAGCTTTGGATGGAATGGGGAGGGATTAGAACACCTGTTTTTATTGCTTTCTGAGTCTCCATTAGGGAAATTTACTCTTTCTTTTTGTCCTTTTTAATTTACCACCAAGGGTGAGAGTGAAAGAAAATTCAAAATTTTGGGTTGAAATCCAAGAGAAATCGACAAAAAAGAAAGCCAGCCATCATCTTGAGATTCCAAAAAATATTTCTTTTTGGTATAAATAGGACAGCAGGAAGATAAACTGTAGCTCATGTGTTTTCATGGCCAAACAATTTCCATTCATCCCATTCATCAGGGCTGAAACAAGACACATCAAAATCATAATATATAAAAAAAATAAATAAATCTTGGTTAAATAACTTAAAGTTTTACTAAACCCAGGACCCTGCATTCACTATATCTGGTCTCCCACAGTACATAGAACATGGAAATGCAATAATTTTAGTAAATATAAACCGCTAAATACCTTTTCTCAGCTGCAGTGGCGGCTGGTGAAGTTTTAAGCCCCACCCCTTATAGAATCAACCCACTCTATCCCCTGTATTCCACTTGCTTCCAACCATATAGTGTCAGGAGTGCACAGCTCAGCATCACAGATCAGGGTATATAGATGAGCAGCATCACATAAAGGGTATATAGATCAGCAGCATCACGTAAAAGGTATATAGATCAGCAGCATCACATAAAGGGTATATAGATCAGCAGCATCACATATATGGTATAAAGAACAGCAGCATCACATATACTGATCTTGCAGCACACTGTCAGCACCCCCACACTGGTGGAGGGCATGATAACAGCACCCCCCGGATCGCAGCACACTGGCTCTGGGCTTGCAGGACACACTGACAGCAATTCCCCCCCACCACCACCAGCCAACTCCCCCGGCTTGCGGGCAGGGCTGCCGTTAGAAATCACAGGGCCCCGTACAGTCTACCTGACAGGGTACCCCCCCCCCCCGAAAATATCAAATTACATTTTTGCTCAAATGCGATGGTTGCAATGCGGTTTTGCAGCCATGCCAGAAATGATATCCTTGCTATAGCCAACCCCTGATTTTTGTTATACTTTTTTAATTTGTTGAATGGTAATTTTACATTGTGAGATTGCAATGCAACTGTGAGCCAAGTGTTTGGCTTGCAGTTGCAGAGCGGCCCCATTGAACTCAACAGGGAGTTTGATAGGTGATGCTGCCTTCCACCCTCTGTAGCCTGTGGTAAAAATGCTGCAGCTGTGTAGTAAACCATTGCAGCCACAGCATGTATAAAGCCCTGTCTGGCTGTATTTTTAGGATTTGGGTGCGTAGCCAGAGATGGCAGTAAATCCGTGGCTCAGCCACCCATGTGAAAGAGTCCTTAGGCCGCTTTTAAATTTTGCATTTCCTAAATATGTGACAAAGTGCACAGGAAACGCACGCTTTGCAGTACATTTTATAAATGCACTGCAAACTCACATAGCACTTGTGGTGCCATTAATTGTTAATGGCACCCCAAAAACACTTATGCCCTGTACACACGACCGGTTTTCCCGTCGGAATAAACTCTGAAGGTTATTCTGACAGAGTTCCGATGGAATTCTGCTCAAGCTGTCTTGCATACACATGGTCACACCAAATTCCGACCGTCCAGAACGCGGTGACGTACAACACCTACGACGGGACTAGAAAAAGGAAGTTCAATAGCCAGTAGCCAATAGCTTCTGTCTCGTACTTGCTTCAGAGCATGTGTCGTTTTTGGTCCGTTAGCATATAGACGAGTGGTTTTCCCGATAGGAATTGGTTCCGTCTGAAAAATATAGAACATGTTCTCTTTCTAGGTCCGTCAGAATTTTTGACGTAAAAAGTCCGATGGGGCCTACACAAGATCGGAATATAAGATTAAAAGCTCCCGTTTGACTTTTTCTGTCGGACATTCCGCTCATGTGTACACGGCATTAGCAGACTTACATTTTGTCATGTGGCAAACTTGCAAAGTTGCATTCCCCAAAAGAGCATTCTATGATGCGTTTGTCAATTGTAGGGCAGTCCATTCAAGGGAATGGGCTGTTCTATGTGTGAAAAACAGGCTAAAAAAAAATATGAGCAGGAACATGCATTCCTTCTATGCAAAGTGTAAATGGGGCCTCAGGGGTGGCATATAGAAATGGCTGATGCAGAGAAGTCTTTCAAGTGGAGGGAGAGATGTATTCACTGGCCCCTAGCTCCAGCATTGCAGTGGTAGCCAGGGTCTACCTGCAGTACAAGTCTGGCTCCTGGCACATTCTCCCCTTTCTGAAGCTTCATCCCCCCCACTCACCTTCTACCAGCAGTAGCACTACAACATGCAGCCATTTCAGGTTATAGGACACACAGAGCACAGTGTGGAGGTCAGCAGAGCTCAGGACTCAGGGAGAAGCAGACAGAGAACTTCTTACCTCCATCTTTCCTCCAAGTGATTACATTGCGATCACAGGGGGAGGGGAGGAGGAGTTTCAGGGCCCGACAGGCAGTGTGAACAGTTTATGGAAAAGGCAGAGAGAGATTTTGCAGCTGTCCCTGCTGTTCCAAAATCAGGACACAGCCTGAGAACAAAGCCAGCATGGGGCAGCTTTCTAATTGAAGGAACTGTGGGCAGATATGTAGCATTGATCCCCTGCATAGCAGCTGGGAGGAAGAAAGCCAGCAGCGCTGCAGGGGTTGAACACCAATCACAAGGCAGAACAGCAGCTCTCCTCTCCTGCAGGTGCCCAGCCCCCCTTCTGGATTAATGAGGCTCGGGACACACGTATAGCACCCCCCCGTTCTCCGCAGGGGGTCCAGCAACTACTAGGCTGTGGTGTCCTCTCCTCCTGCTGTGTCTCCTTCAGTGGGCAGCAGGCAGCAGCAGTGGTGTAGGAGTCCGCTCCTCATGCTTCCTCCACTCGGGCGCACTGGCACAGGGAAAACCGAAAGTGACATTGTAACTCGAATGTCAATCAAAGCACCCGGCCATAGTCATACACACTACGGGCGCCGGGCGGAAGCTGTTCGGCGCGATGGATTGGCATGGAAGGCAGGTCAAGAGCCTGAAAATGAAGCACCTTGTCTGCAATCTCGTGATTGCATAGACATGGTGCTTCCTCTAGTGCACTGTGTCCGGTGTCCGAACACAGTGCACTTAAGGACCTTTTTTTCAATTTTTTTTTTTAATGGGCCATTTAAATTTTTTTAAAACTCTCTAGCAATACACACCAAACTGAGCATGTGGCGTTTGTCCCCTAGCCTCTGTTCTATCAGGAGATGGAATGGGGAATGTGGAAGAAGGGGAGGAACAGAGAAGACAGGACCAAACAGCCTTTTTACACAATGTAGAGTAATAACCCCTTAGGTTCCACAGTGAGTATAACATGCATGCTTTACTCCATATACATGTAAAAAATAAGGTGTCCCTGCCTTCCACTTCTGAGAACTCTCTGCTTTTCTCATACTTGGTCATGGACTCATATTTTGCGCTGCACTAATTTTATTTTTTACATGTGATTTGAGGTGTTGTGATTAACCTATAGTGTGAAGCTTGCATTTTCCTCTTACTTGATTTTTGTGTGCGCTGATTGTTTCATCAAACTTTTCATATTTTTTTTTTTTTTACTGCATATACAGACTGATTTTACTGTTGTGGGTTTAATAACACTTTAAGTTAAACAGAAGAATTGATATATATATATATATATATATGTTACAGTTATCAATACATAGTACTATTTTAATAATTTAAGTGATTGTAAAGCTTTGTTTTTCTTACTGTATTTAAATAACAAACACGCTATACTTACCCTCTCTGTGCAATTGTTTTGCACAGAGCAGCCGCAATCCTCCTCTTCATGGGTCCCCCTTTGGTGCTCCTGGCTCCTCCCCACATGATGTGCCCCCTTAGCAATGCTTGGGGGCATTCATGAGTGTTCGCTTCCATGCCCTGCTTTGTGCGTCCATAAGACACACAGAGTAGGGCTCTGCCCTGGCCCCTGTTCCTCATTACTAGCTGTGATTGACAGCAGTAGGAGCCAATGGCTCCTGTTGCTATATCTGAGCCAAGGAGGAGGGAGAGAGCTTCAGCTTTCGTGCACATTACTGGATAGAGATCGAGCTAAGGTACGTATTTAGGGGGGTTGTGGGGGAGCTAAAAGCAGAAGGTTTTTTTTACCTTACTGCATAAAATGCAGTAAGGTAGAAAACCTTCTACCTTCACAACCACTTTCATAATAATTCTACCTTTCCTCTCACATCCAAAAGAAAAGTGAGAACCAGTTGCAAACTACAGCCTTTGTTTACATTTTGTGATGCTGTAATCGATTACAGTAATTACATTATACAGAGCCAATTTTATTAACTCTGTATTTTCTTTTTATGATCTGCTGTGTCCAATGGATATAAGGCTCTGTGCTCATGCACGTGCTAAAGGGCATGCAGAAGTAAGGTAAAAAATTGATGTTTAAAAAAGTGTTGATCGATGCTTCAGGGTGCGCTCTCCATCTTTTTCTGTACAATGGACAGATGGCAAGTGGTTAATGTACTGGTCTAGTGGAACTACATAGTTATGAGATCATTTCCTGTTCTGTGTCCTGTTGTTTTCCAATAAACAGGAAGGTCTCAGCCATGTGTCCAGCACAATCCCGACAGGTAAGAATCATATCTGAGGCAGCTATCCAACAGGTTTTGGATCCAGCTATAGCCAAAGTACTATACACTGCTGCAGATACAGTTATCAAAACTATCTCTGTAAAAGTCAAAAAGTGTTTCTTCAAAGTTCTCAGTTGCTTTTCTGACAAACCAGAATTACCAGTCCTAAAAAGGTACAATGAAAATACTGCTTGTAAGAGAGGGTGCATTGAACTGTATACAAGAGCCCAGATTAAACCTACCTACAGATATGTGGGCAGAGAAAGATCAAAAACTCAAAAAACAACATCCTTTAGCATAGATATCAAATAGTGCACATATTATTATTATTATTATTAACGATTTATATAGCGCCAACAGTTTACACAGCGCTTTACAATATAGAGCGGGGACAGCACAATTACAGTACAGTTCAATACAGAAGGGACAGGAGGGCCCTTCTCGTAGAGCTTACATTCTAAAGGGACAGGGTGGTGGTACAAAAGGTAATAGATGCAGGGAATGATTTGATGCAAGTATGAAACTGCAAATAAAATGTAGAAAGAGCTACAAATAATACATTAGTAGCAAAAAACTGTACTTAATTAATAGGCCAGCACATGCAGGACTATATAAGATATACTTTAGAAATGATGGAATGCCTACGAGCTATAGGAGAAGAACGTAAAGACTTTCATACAGCAGAACTACCACTCAATGGTCCCCCAGACAGCTATGAGATATTTGTTACAATCTAGATGATGAGCGTACCCTGGAATATATATAAGGCAAGTTTATGGGTGAAAACAAGTGAAAAGAAGAAAAGTAAAATGTTCCTATGCTCCTATAAGCAGTTGTGGGGTTAATTGCCTTGTGCAGCCATGTTGCCCCTGCCTGGCAACTTCCCGGCAGGGCTGCCAACCCCCCCCCCCCCTAACAAGTAATCTGTTGGGCTTTACAATGAAAAAAAAAAACACAGTTTGACAAAATGTGAGCATTACTAATATTATTAAAGACTTGGGAAACCCTAGGACTGAACAGAAAATGAATGTATGCCCAGGGACGAATGTCCAGAATGTAAACTTTGTGCCTTCTGAGCATGCCCCCCTGGGTGCATACTGCCCTAAATGATATTACCTATTGGTTCACCTAACAACCCCTTCCAGCCGCAGCAGCTTTCAGCCTCTCCTAAAGATTAACAGTCCCAATATGCCCAGTGTATCCAATGCTCAGCACTTTAACCATGTGAGGAAATGTCACAACCTCACACTTGTTTTGAACCATTAATCCAGCTGTTAACAGATACAGCAAAGAAAACAGCACTGTATCACTTTATTTCCTGATAAGAGAACATAGGAATACATGTAGAGGCTTCATATTTATCCAATTCACTCATTTTTATTTAAACAGAATGGGATTTTTAAAAATACTAGTCAGTTTTTCACTGTTTAAAAATTATTGCACACTTTGATCATCTTGCAATAGGATTGCAGAGTTCTAGTCAATCCCATTAAGGACTGTCCTTTCCATATGGAGAGTGATGTATAGTTGTAAGTCATGAGCTTACTCATTTGTAATAAGCAGTATATCTACATGGGTATAGTATGAAAATTAATGTTGCAATTCTCATTCCTCATAAAAGGTCTAGATTGTTTGTAGGGCCCACATGGGCTATAGTAATAATGAAACAAGCTAACCTCTTGTTGAATACACTGTATGTGGCAAAAACAATCCAAAGTCCTTATGAAAAAGGTACATATGAAACAAATTGTCTTGACTGGAGTGTTCTTGACTTGAGATTTTCAATTTCTTCACTGACTAGCAAAAGACATTACAATGACAAAATGTGCATCAAGTAAGATAAGTCTTTTTTACCTATAGAGAAAAAAGGAACATTAAGTTGTACTAGTATGAATTCATAAACAAGTCTAATACTACTCATCTCACAATATTTAGAGCAATTGTCCCAAACAGCTTTCTTTTCCCTTCCACTGGCATTGTATTTTTATGCACTTGTTTTCAGCAGCCATCAATGAGCGCATCCCTCTTTATGCACACTGGCCATTTAGCCCCGATGTATGAGACTCCGGCATTTAGGTGCAGGTGGAAGGCACAAGCACACAATCCAGCTCCACTGCCAGCAGCCTGTGAGACTCTATGAAAGCTGCTGCTGCTGGAAGGAGCTAACGTTTAGGGCATTATGCACCCAGGGACCAATGCTCGGAAAACAGGCTGATTGCGTTTTCAACATTTGTACCTGGATGCATTCTGCCCCTAACAATATTGCCGCTCTATACACCATCCAGCTTTGTCCAGCCACAGCAGCATTTTTTCTGTCTCTCGTAGAGTTTTACAGGCTGCGGCTGGATGGTGTGCTGTGCCTTCCACATGCACCTAAATACCAAAGTTCCAAAGTCCCATACATAGGGGTCTAAATGCCCAATGTGCATGAGGTCTAATGGAATTCTTGCATTGATTACCACCTGTCCTTAGCTGCTGAGAGGCTTTGTATTCCTTTCTAGAAGTATCCAAAAGGTTCTTTAATTGGTTCATGGATTTTTGATAAAAATATGTTTGTATATATACTTGGCAGCAATAATAAAACACTTATTATGCACTATCATCTCTTTATCTGTACATGCCGAAGGTAAGATGTGATATTCACTTACCTTTACAATCATGATGGCTGCACTGTAAATTAAGTTCAAGATAAAGAGGATGAAGAATGTAGTAGCTGTGTACCATAGACTATCCTCGTCATCCTCACTGCTGTCCTCCCAGATGAAGTGCACTAAAGTGGGAGAGAATCGTTATTGATTTACTGGTATTTAGGTAACATAAGGAAGGCACACAATTTCTTACTTTCATGCATCAAGGTCTCCAGTCACTGGTGTATGCCGAGCATGAGATGAGACTAAAATGAAGACACTCCTTCAGGAGTTTAGGAACTATAAAAGGACATGAACCTGATTCAAAGCTCAGTTCTACTGACAGAAATGGAATAGTATAACTCGCCTACTGTATATAGCTCTGATTTGCTGATGTAAATTCCCATGCCACGCATCGGGAATGCTAGGTTTTCAGTATAGGTGTTAAAGATTCCCCATGGACCTCTATGACTTCTGCAGACAGTGGTAATTTAAAGCCCAACACCAGGAAAATATTCTTTTTTTTAAACCCCTCAAATAAAGATGTTATCTCAAATGACTATACTGCAGATGGTTGCTAGCTACTTTAAAAAATCATAACTTGATGTGATTAAGAGCTGCGGCTGCAACAGTGAAGGATCCTGTTGTCTGCCCTTCCTTTCCTCTCCATTCGTCCATTCACAAAATATCTCCTATTCTTTTTACAAAATGCAAGCCGTTCTGTGAATCGACAAGGGGAGAAGAGGGCCAAGTAAATCACATGTAGGGTTGATCTGCTCTAATTCTTTGATATTAGTTTGAATAAATGCGCCTAGTACCCATTTGGTGGCCCATGGGTACCTTGCATCTTAGCCATGTCATGACCTAAATTTGATTCATATTGAAAACTGGAAAAATCATGGACATTTAAAGGCACATTTGTATAAAAAGCAACACATTTTATTAATCTGTGTTAAAAAAATTTGTATACAATATAAAAGTTAGGTAAAATACTTCACAGACAGAGTGTCAATCCCCTCTTTAAACCGAAGAAGTTTTTTTACCTAACTGTTATATTGTATACAAAAAATGTTAACACAGATTAATAAAATGTGTTATTTTTACACAAACGTGCCTTTAAAGTCCATGCTTTTTCCAGTTTTCAATATGTATCTAATACTTTGATAGCTGAGATTATCTTGCTTGCAGCATCTAGTAGTGGTTAAACCTTAAAGGCCCATACACACGATGCGAAAATCGGATGGTAAAGTTCGTTGGATGAGGTGTCTGACGATTTTCGGATCGTTAGTACGGTGCTTTCGACAGCCAATTTCACTTTTTCGGCAGACAAAAGCTGGATGTGCAGACTAAAATTTTTGTTGTACGTGAACTCAACGTCCGATTTTAGTTTTATTAGAATGGTTTTCATATGAAAAAAATCCTAAGAGCAAGACTACACATGCTCAGAAACAAAAGAATACATACAAAACTTTTCAATACATTACGTCACTTCTGACATTGTATTTTGTTGTATGAAAATTTTCGTATTGTGAGTAAACTCTTCACTTTCGACATGAGGCAAGCATGAAAATGGACGTTTGGTCATCCGAAAATCTAAGCATGTGTACGAGGCTTAAAGCAACTTGCGCATTTTGAGGACAAAAGACTTAAATTTTAAACAGCTGATGGAGTGTTTAATTGTTTGCATGATTACGATTTGGAAGGGTTCATGGACACTCCATATGAAAGATACCATGCGCATAGAGCATCTTATATAGTTACACTGTAGATGCTCAGCTAAGTTTGAAAAGGTGTGAGAGGGGTTGAGTTCTTTATGTAACCTTGGATTGGCAGTAATATACATTCCCTAATTGTTTTACGCTGTAAAATGTTATGTTACTTTTCATCTGTAATTTTCTTTCTCTTTTTCCACTCTGGAACACAATTTGTTTCAATAAAGTCCTTTCTGTTTTTTTTTTTTTTTTTATGTTTGAAGGATTCAATTTAAGACTAAAATCCCTAGGCCTGGTGCAAAAGTCAATACCGTATATACTTGAGTATAAGTCGAGATTTTGAGCCCTTTTTTTTAGGCTTAAAGTGCCCCCCTCGGCTTATACTCGAGTCACCGCCATCTGCCTACATGATCAGCGTGTTATGCAGATAATACTATTCGGCGGCCATTCCACTGTTCAAAAGCCGCGCCTTCTCCTCATCTGTGATAGGCAGAACACTCCATTTTCCAGCAGTCAGTGTATAGCCTATCACGGACATTCTCTCATCCTCGTCCGTAGTATGAGAAAGAGAATGTTCGTGATAGGCTGACCGCTGGGAAATGGAGTGTTCTGCCTATCACAGACGAGGAGGCGCGGCTTTTGAACAGTGGAATGGCCGCTGAATGGTATTATCACACGCTGATCGGTGGATGCAGAGCGGCACACGGAGGATGCAGATCGCCACACGGAGGCTGCACAGGACACAGGTAGGCTGCACAGGGACACAGGGACACATGCACAGGACACAGGGACACATGCACAGGACACAGGTAGGCTGCGCAGGACACATGCACAGGACACAGGGAGGCATGCACAGGGAGGTATGCAGCTGCAGATGGGAATTGTTGACCCTCTTTTCCACTTACAGTAGCTGCTGCATTTCTCACCCTCGTCTTATACTCGGGTCAATACGTTTTTCCCAGTTTTTTGTGGTACATTAGGGGCCTCGACTTATATTCGGATCAACCTATACTCGAGTATATACGGTACATGAGCTTTTTTTTATTATTATATATATATATATATATATATATATATATATATATATATATATATATATATATATATATATAAAGGTTGCTTCTAATGTTTACATGTTTTATCAGTCTTTTGAAAATGCATATGATTATATGGAAATTAGTACATGTTAAGAGTATGGAGCCTACAATTTTAAGTGTACTGCACTGAAATTAAAATAAAAAGATGTTTCTTATGAACAGTCCTGTTTTGTAACAGGATAAGCAATCTAAGTTTAAGGCTATGTTCACACTAGCCCACACAGTAAAACGCAGCATTTTACTGTGTGGGCAGCTCCCAGTGTCGGCTCCGGCAAGGGGGTAGTGCAAAGTACTTTTCAGCACATCGCTTACTTTTTTCCTTTTGTTTTAACTTCACTTGTAGTGTCACATAGTGACTCTTCATTCATGTCTCTGCAGAGTGGTGTGGTACATTGCACTGCAGTGTGGTGACTTGCGTTGCCATTTAGTGCGCTGCAGAAAACTGCTGACATGTTTCACTTTCAACAGTGCACTGCACCACACATCACACCAGCGTTGTAGTGTGAACAACTGCTTTTTATGTTCCTTGGCGGTGAACCTGTGTTTATCCAGTGTGGAAGAATCCCTAAATATGTTTCTTTTTTTTATTTTTTATTTATTTTCTCTGGGTAGTCCTTCAGAATTGAGTCATTCTTCTCAAAATATAAGGGTCTGATGCTGGCAGCCAAAGCAAATTTTGGCGCACTCAGTGCCTAGAAAGCAAACTACATAGACTACTATGTGTCCTGGTAAGTGAAAGCAGTGTCAGGAGGGGTTACTAAGCCTCATGCCTTTCAGTGATTTGCAAAGTATACAAATATGACGAGCTTAGCATTGTGCGCCAGATGGGTGCAGGAGAGTGTAGCAGCCACAAGGCCTTCATAGTGAACGCCAAGGAACAAGTGGAAGGTGTCAAAAGCACAAGGCAGGTGAGCTGTGTCACCTATGTACATTTCATTTATTTTTTCGCTTTACATGAAGTTTTCCTATTAAGTGTCACTGTGTACAGGGGAAGATTTCATCACAATGTGCATCAGGAAATCAGTAATCAATATAAGTATAATCAGTATGCCCTCCTCTCGAGGTGACAGGTCAAGCCTTCACTCCTGGTATAAACAAGGCCAAGGATAAATCCAAAGGAAAAATCAAGCCTTCACTCCGCAGAACCAGTGTTGCTTCTTTTGTGTCTCTTGCCACACTCATCTTTGGCCTTTGGAAGGTCATTAATGTAATTCCTGCACATACGCACAGTTACATCATACCTGGTTCAATTCTTGGCATCAATGAGCCAGAGTATACACTACAGTGTACATTCAAATTGAAAAAAATGTCATGCAGTGTACAAATTTACAGTGCCATGGACATCCTGAGTGAAAAATTTGCTATGAGGGTGGACCACATTCTAGCAATTTCACCCACTTTGAAATCTGAAGTGATCGAAAGTGGAAATTAGTGGTGTTGCGGATGCATGGCTCAGCTTGCCCAGTTCCCTGCAGTGTTTACAGGCCTGGTCTCTGGCTTTACTGTATGTGCACCGCTTACACTGGCACCTAAACTCCAAAGTTTGGGTATGCACACTGCAATTCTGTAGAAAGTAATACCCTGCTTGGCACTTATACAAGCACCATTACTTCCACAGAACTGTAGTGCACTCATGCAAATGTTGGAATAGGTTGACTAGTATCAATGGTGCAAAAGCATTCAACTTTAGGGATAATGAGCAGGACATAAGGAATGGGTTACAGTTTTTTACTTAAAAGTAAATGTCTACTTTTTAGTAAGGTAATAGCAGACAAACACACAACACTATTTTATATGAAGGAGCTGTGCACTTGGCAATGAAAAGAAGATAACGCATTGGAGTTTGCAGTTATGCTGATAAAGTGTATATGTTTTTCGTTTTCTTTTACCACTATATGTGGGCAATCACGTGACTGCACAAAGTTCTGGAGAGGATCAGGCGAGGCAGATCCAGGAGCACGGTCCCTCCCACAGTATCTGGCCAGTGCCAGAGCTGCTGTCAAGGACCTTTGGCTGAGCTGTGCAATGTGTTCCCAATGCAGGAGCTAATGCAAATGTCTGTGAATGCTATCCTGGGTCTGAACCCGTGGTTAATATTAAAAAAGAACTGAAAAGAATGCAGCAATAGGAATATTAGCAGGATCATTAGATATTTAGAGACAGTTCTTTAGCACACATGTATTCATAAAAGTGTAATTCTGAAGTTGGATATGCAGGTTGTAACTCATTGGTGGAAAATAGTTTTTTAGGTTGGCATATTGAATATTCTAATATGTAACATAACTGTTTTCTGAGTATGACACCCTTTCTTTTCATAATCAAAGGAATTAAAAATGGCTCTAACACCACTTTTCTGGCGGTATTTCCACTAAGTCCAGGGAATTCTTAATTCAGACAGGCCTTTGTGCCAGTCTTAGAAACATTACTGACACATGCAGCAAATTCAGGTAGTTCTTACTATTGCCACTTTAATGCCACGTACACATGATCGGAATTTCCGTCGGAAAAATCTTGTATGGTTTTTCCGACGGAATTCCGCTCAAGCTTGACTTGCATGCACACGGTCACACAAAAGTTCTCTGAACTTTCGACCGCCAAGAACGCGGTGACGTACAACACTACGACGAGCCGAGAAAATGAAGTTCAATGCTTCCGAGCATGCGTCGAATTGTTTCCGAGCATGAGTAGGAATTTTGCGCGTCGGAATTGCTGCAGACAATCGGAATTTCTGATAGCAGCCTTTTCCGTCGGAAAAATAGAAAACCTGCTCTCAATCTTTTGCTGGCGGAAATTCCGATCGTGTGTACGTGGCATAAGATTTTATCTTTATGGCAGCATTGAATTCTGAAAGAATTCTTGTAGTTCTTCATTTAGGAAAGTAGAGGGAAGCTGTCAAGTATGTGATAGTTTCCTGCACAGAGCTGTATCTCCTGCCTCATTTTGTGGTCAGTCTGGAGATTTCCTGGCCGAAAGCTAGATGTAAAAAAAAAAAAAAAACGGGGATACAGCTGATATCATTACCTACATATAGGCAATGCTTGTATTTGGGAAATGACTTGTCACTGGGTGGATGGAGTTTGATGGGAAAATGAGAGACTAGTTTCTCATCAGGTCCACTCCACTTTTAAGTGACAGTGCACTGGAGAAATCTACTATAGGACTAAATAGTGGCTATGGAACTGCCCACTGCCCATTCAGAAGTGGAGCAGACCTAATGGGGAACTAGTCTCTCAATTCCCCATCAGGCTTTGCCCACCCTAGTATAAAAATCCTTAGCTATATTACTGTCAGTGTGACTGGTGCAGTGGCCGGGGGAGGATGGGGGTGTACTGGGGAAGGTGTGCCCTGTGTGGACATTCATGTGTATGTACCTGTCACCCATGCCCCAATGGAATTCATCCTTTTACAAATTCCCCTAAATAGGTTCTAAGGAAGAAATCATCTGTCCTGTGTATGTTACTAATCTCTATGTTTTTGGTAAAGAAGTATGTGCCAAACCCTTTTATTTAAGTTTTCTTGTTAGGAGTTTAGAAATGAAAAAGCAGCAATAATGTACACATATTCACATTAAGGGCTCATTCAGATAGTCGCTGACATCAGTGTGCAGACAGTGTGTGTTCCACCTGTGCTCCTGCACATATGTCAGATTTTGATATGTGGTTGTGTCCCTGCAGCTATTGCATCTACATTCACCTCTATAGGCTGCCTATGTGCAGCTCCGATTGGATGCAGACGCAAAAGACAGCGGCTCAGCATGCAGGACAGGTGTCCTTAGGTGTTTATTTAAAAATGTTTTCACAAGATTCATACAACTTTCACACAGGATTCCCATGTTTCTGTTTGAACCCAGTTAGAAAAAGGTTTAAATCTTGGGTGAAAGCTGTGTGATTCTTGCATGACAACATAAATAAATAGATCCCTTCAAGTGTGGGAAAAGACTTTCTGGTTCTTAGTGCTATCTTGAGCTCAGTTAGAGTGATCTAACCTCACTTTCTGTTCTGGGGATTAGTAAATGTAAAGAGGAAAGGATCGCTGCTACTCCCGACCAGCCCAGGTAAAGAAATGATAAAGAGCAGCCTCAGCCTGCATGGCATCAGGGTGTGTGGTTTGGTGGAGACATATATGCTGAGGCCACTCTTTATCGTTATTTGACCTGGGCTGGTCAGGAGTAGCGGCAATCCTTTCCTATTTACATTTACTAACCCCCTGGATTGGTATCAGGACAAACCTGCACACTATGTTCTGGGACACAGGGATATACTTTTACCTCTACTTTGCGCCATATGCAATAAAACAGGCCTCACTTTCTGTCCCACTAACAATGGTTCACCAGATTGGAAACATTTGAAAAAAGGGGCACAGAACTAAAGTCCAAGAGAGGTTCTAGCTTCCCCCTACTCTACTAAAGAAAAGCATTTTTATTTTTATTTTTTTCTGTGTTATTGATGGAGAATTCTCACTTTCTGTCTGGTAAAACGTTGTCAGCATTAGAGGAGGTGGAGGTAACTGAGCATCCGAAGCCATTAAAATGTGGCTGTACATAAACTTTAATGTATAATACAGTACGCTGACAAAAGCCTTTATCAATGCCATAATTTTAATTTCCGCTTCTTTGTGTAGCATATATTTCCTAATGCTTTATCAGAACCCAGATACGTAAAGACAGACTGAGTTTAGTAAGATAATGTTATAAAAGAGTTTATTGAGCAATAAGCACATGCCATGACAGACACAAAGTGAAATCCAATGTTTCACACATTAGAAGCAGAGGGAAGGGTATACGCAAGTTAATGATGCAGATTACATACACAAGGGAGATTGCTGGAGACCTTGATAAATAATGATAAATAATGTTATTACAATGCAGCTTCTGTCTGGAGATAAAATCATTGTCAATACTGATATGTGCAATGTTGACAACACTTCTTTTCAAGTGACTCTGTTCCTCTGTTCAATATAATTACATTCAAACATGTAAAAGCTGCATTGCCTTAACATTGGCATAATTCTGTGGCTCTAAAACACTACAGACCGATGGACAGACAACACACCAAAGTGATGGCATGTCCTGAATACAACATTTCATTGGTAAAAAAAAAAAGATAAAGCCAATGAAACAACTTTAGATATGGAAGCTATCACGGTCATTTACCCCTGTTCTTCGTTATGGATTTTGATGAAATCTTTCTAATTCCCCCGGAGCAGGAAATTGTCGCCCCTCGGTTCCACTCTGATTTATAAACAAGGGCTCTGCTGAACATAATATAGGTTTCATTATCGTCAGTCAATATGGGTTCAGTGTTTATGTACATATCTTCCCCTATGATTGAATGATTCTTCTTCCATTGAACATATATATTCTTGTGACTGAAGCCTTTAAACAGACAAATAACATCCACAAATTCATCATTAAATTTTTCAACTGCTGGTGCGAACAGAAAGATTGTTGGTTCCTTTGGTTGATCTGTAGGAAAAAATCGTTACATAAATATCATTTATATTTCTATAATAGCATGTAAGAACACCTTTTAAATTTATATAAATGCTATAGACAAAAGCAGCTGGGATGATAATAAAAAACACAAAGTCTAAAGACAAAGATCACAGACACCTCAGGTGTGCTTTGAAAGTTTATGGCTACATAGACTGGACTTTTTCTAAAACATCCTTAAGGCCAAGAAAAAATACAAGAGCATCAAAATCCCATCCCATTCTACCTGCGGCTCCTTATGGGGTGCACTACACTACTCTTTAAGGAAAAGGGAAATTCTTTATAAATGAGACCATTCTCAGGCAGATAGACAAAACTGAAATTTTACTTGGATAACCTGTTTGTTACGTTAGGAGATTTCAGTAACGTCCTGCTTTGAAATCTTAAGCAATGTTTTTAGACTTTCCCAGTTCACCTCTGCGAACTACAGAACACTTCCTCCCTAAGAAGAAGAGGAGAGGGGGGCATCCTGCTCCTCCATAGATAAAGTGCTGTGAGAGTGCATTGTCACCCTAGGACAGAAAGGGGTTGATTTACTAAAACAGGAGAGTGCAAAGTTTGGTGCAGCTGTGCGTGGTAGCCAATCAGCTTCTAACTTCAGCTTGCTCAATTAAGCTTTGATAATCAAACATGGAAGCTGATTGGTTTCTATGCAGAGCTGTGTCAGATTTGCACTCTACAGTTTTAGTAAATCAATCCCAAAGTGTTTTACCGTCCGATTCAACTAGTGAAAATAAAAAAAAAACACTTGAAAAAAATTAAAAAAAATTCAGCTACCACATCTGAGGATTGGTAAGCTGCAATATGCCTTTTTGGCAACTGACCCTTTCGACAATTTAATATAGAAAAAGCAAGATATTGCTTGGGTGGTCAACGAATAAACTGATGTACCTGGAAATACTTGCTCTATGGACCAAATAACTCTTTAAGAGGGTAAGCTGAGCAAAAAGGTTCACTTTAAAATTAAATTCCAGTACATTTGTGTTTTATTTATTAGGAATGATTAGGTTCTTATTTATGTTTTTACCCCCCTTGTTTCCTGAGCAGTAGCGCCCTATGTTAGGACACAATTGCGTATTACCTTACCGGAACAGGATATAAAAGGTAAATCTCTCCAACAGACAACATTACTGAGTTTCCAACCTCACTCTATCCAAAACTGTGGCTGGCCATACATGTTCAATTTTCTTGTACAATTTTCCTTTGGATTTACCAAAAAACATATAATATGAGGTCAAAACTTAACAACTTTCAACTTTATCCAATTAGGCAGGCCCTAATTTCTAAAGGGAAATTGTACAAGAAAATTCAACATGTATGGCCAGCCTTAGAGTTGGGGCTTAAAGCTGAAGTACAGCCATGGAACCCTTCGCCCCACTAAACCATCACACTACCCCCTAGCCAATAAACCCAGTAATTAAAAAAACAAAGCAAAAAAAAACATTTTTTAAAGGGCTGTGAATATACAGCTAAAGCTATGGCCATGTGGTGTGCTAGGTACCAAGTATCTCTCTACTGTACTGTGCAGTATGGGAAGGTCCTTCTTCAGGTGCCCACATCACTTCCCTATTGGGTCCATTGGCTCAGTTCTTGCAGGGTCCTGAAGACTCGAGTTGCAGTGTACCGACGCCACAATGAAAGGTGGCGACAAGACCAAATGACAGCAGTTCTGAACTGCAGTGGTGAATCATTGGTCTTAATTGCCAGAAGAGGAGCCATAGAGGTCAGGTGACAATGAACTGAGGTAATTGTAAAAGAACTTAGGATGTTTTTTGTGGGTATGGTTTGTAGAGAGGGGTAGAATATTTGACTGGAGATGAACTTTAATAGCTACAGAAAACGAATTGTCTACTCAACTTTAGTACAGTACATGTAACTTGCAGTGAAGAACATTGACATTAATTTAACAGATGCCAGACTTTTTTTTAACCATTTTCTAAAACACATGATAAATAACACCTAATAGCATAAATAACACATAACATATACTGTAAATGTGACAGAAAATATTTGTACCTTCTCTGTTGTTTTTAATAGATTTTTCTACTGGGGATGAAAGGGCACTGTGTTCAACATTGCAGGTAAAGGGTACTTTAGACTCCCAGTCGCTTAAACTAATCTTGAGGGTACTATTAACAGTATATGTTCCATCAAAGTTTTGATCAGGTGTCGATGTCACACCCTGAGCATCACTGTGCTTCCAACTGATGTTTAAAGATTCTGTAGAGTTTAATCTTGATACCACACAAGTAAGTTTTGGTTCCTTCGTGATCAGCAAGTCTTTTGGGGAAGGAGGGAGAAGGACAACCCTTGGATGGAAACAGGATGACGCTGAAAATGAAAGCCACAGTGTAAAATATTCATAGCCATTCATAGCTGGCAGTAAACAAATGCAATGACCTACAGATTAAAAAGCTTAAAGTGTTACTAAGCCCACAACAGTAAAATCAGTCTGTATATGCAGACTAGCATGCTTGTTATACTCACTGTGGAACATAAGGGGTTAATCCTCTGCATTGTGTAAAAAGGCTGTTTTATCCTGTATGCATAGATCCTTCCCTCCTGCACTGTCTATCTGGGGTAGGCCAGCTAACACAGGCAGGGTAGCCAACCTGCACATGCTCAGTTGTGTCTCTATTGCTGAAGAGAACATTTCCTTGTTGATCAGAGCTAGCCAGGTCACATGATATTGGCATCACACATGTGGGCGTGTATACAGGCTATAGCGGAGATCTCCTCCTACCTGAACACAGAGCTCTGGACAAACTCTGCAGATTATCATGTAACCGTGGTATACAGATCAGCCAAAAAGGTATATGGTGGCAGTATTTTAATGTAAAAAGAAGATTTATAAGCTATGGGCACTGTGGAGGGGCAGATTAACTATTTTCATATTACTTGGTTTAGTAACACTTTAAGGGCCCTTTCACACTGTTCCATTTTTTCTGCATTTTTACCTTGGATTTACCTGCATTTTTAAGGAAAAATGTTTTCCTTAAAAATCTATGGCACTTTTCACACCACTGCTAGAAAAACCGTGGTAAAAACGCATCCGCGATTTGCGTTTTTGGTGCATTTTTGAGTCACATGTTCATTTTTCGCAGGTGCAGGTGTCCTAAAAACGCACCAAAAATGCAGGGCAAATGCATCTGAAACACAGCAAAATCATATGCGTTTTTATCCTGATTTTGCTACAGAGCAGTGTGAAAGGGGCCTAAGGGCTATGCAGATTGGCTGAATAGCGGGCGGTATCGGCCTTTTCAATAGAACCGGCCATTGTTTGACCCGTTTGTACGGCAGCTGGTCTATCAGATGCCTGCCAAACATCCGGCTTCTGTCGAAGGGGCACGATCTTCCCATCTGCCAATGGCTGAGAGCGCTGACTGGTGTTTTCTGGTTGGAGGGTAGGCACCCCCCTGTCAGAACACAATAGCTCAGCGGGGGAGATTGCTGTACTAACATAAAATAGTTAGTACATAATTTCCTCCTGAGCTCTTCAGTAGAACTAATAGTGTTTACTAGGCTTTAATATGCCATTATTGTGACCCTAAGCATTATAATTTCCAATACTGCTTTTATAAACATTTTGGGGCTGATTTACTAAAACTGGAGAGTGCAAATCCGGTGCAGCTGTGCATGGTAGCCAATCAGCTTTTAACTTCAGGTTGTTTAATTAAGCTTTACCAAAGGGGAAAAAAGAGATGGAGATTTGCCCATTACAACCAATCTGATCTCTTACCATCTTTTACATTTGGACTTTAAAAATAACATTTAGATAGTTCAAATGTGGTTACTTTTGGCAGAAAAAATAATTTTATCTTCTTTCTAAACACCCCAGTAAATTCTCAGTACAAATAGCACTAGTATACAATTTTAATAGTAAAATGTTTGTTTTGTTCAGATTAGGAATGGTCTGCCCTGTTCCCTTTCAGTAAGTGTGAGTCATTCACACGAGGCGGTCTCCCGCCTCGGTCCGCCGGCTCAGCGGGAGATCTCTCCATTGATCTCCACTGAGCCGGCGAATGACATGTCCCTCTCTGCTCACTGAGCGGGGAGGGGCTTGTCAGGCGCCGCTGCTGCCTATGGAGGGATCAGATGAAAACGGACAGCATGTCCGTTTCCATCAGATCTCACCCGATCTGATCCGCCAGCGAGGGATCCGGACGTAGGGCCATCCGTCTGCTTTTAGCGGATCGGACGGGGTCGGATGTCAGCGGACATGTCTCCGTTGACATCCGTCGCTCCATAGGCTAACATGGAGCGCCCGTTCAGGTCCAAAACTGACAGGCGGATCTGAACGGTCCGATCATGTGAAAGGGGCCTAAATTTTCGGCCTGCTGCACCAAGCTGTCTAAAGTTTTCATTCACAAAGAATGCAATATTTATTTGCTTAATGTTAACACAAATAAAGAAGAAAACAAATTCTTTATCATTAATTGATAAAAAGACATTCCGATGTAAAAGTAAACAGAAATTCCTCCCTCAGTGGCAGAACTGGTTTTGATTCAAAAACTAATACAGTTTTTTGGGGTTTTTTTTAAGTCAGTCTAAGACTATTTATGCTGCCAAGATGAATTTGTTGCCAGGCTTTCCTTACCAATTTTACTGACAGCCTGTGTCTGGAAAAAGCTTTTTTCTATCAGTGAAAAGTTCAAGGTTTTATATTCAGTAAACCTTTCCGATTAGTTGTAACAGAGATACAGCTACACAATGCCTATTTGCATTCATAGCACACCTGCATAGGATCCGCTTACCCAAGTGCCTTAAGGGTAGGGGTCAATTATATTTGCTCACAGCACAAGTTACATATATTGTTACATAATCTAGACCTAAAGGAGGTTACTTATTAAGAAAATAAACCTTTAAACGTCATATATTAGTGCTTTTTTTTAAAAACTGTCTGCACACATCAATGTTTTATTACCCCTCCCTCCTCTGCATGGTGGTATAAGGCAGGTAGCGTAGCATGTTGCGACTCAGGAGACTGATGTCACTGATGTCATGCATGCTGCTGTTTGTTTCCCTTCGGTATGTATATGAGAATGTCTACATGTTTAACAATTTCATTAACTACATTTGTTGTGCATGTGTTTACAGCTGGGCATGTTATTCTTACCTTTACATTTGCTTATGCTTTCTTTATATAGTTTAGGACTTTCTGATTGAACTTGATGGTTCACCTTACAAGTGTAAATAATTCCAGCATCCCAATCTGTCTTGGAAATGCTAAGTTTGCTTGTTATAATCTTTCCTTGGCTATCCATGTTGTTTGATGGGACATCAGAAATTGCCTTTTCATCCTGAAGCCATGTTATATTAATGTCCTTAGGTGAGAATCCACTAATAAGGCAAACAAGGTTAACCATACCATTTAGCCTACAAGATGATTGTAAAACTTCCACAGTGGGTAGGTTGGATTTGGATGCTAAATGAAAAGATAAAATATCGGTCAAGTATAACAAGCCAAGTGTTCCAAATATACTTGGGAAAATGTATTAGTGCTAAACATTTTATTAGTATTGAGTGTGGTACGTCATTTGTAAATCACTAGAACTGGAATTTAGTTTGAGGCCTAGGGTGGCTGTATTCTAAAAGTGAAGGAGATTCATATTTTTCTGTTAGGCACCTACTTATCCCATACACGGTATACATTTGTTGGTGTAAGTGAATTGTGAAGGGAAGAGCAAAATTCTGAAGATTTCTACAAGTTCTTGCCATTTTTAACCTCCTATCCAGCATTGCACCCTGCAGAAATCCACTACAACTTCCTGCTGTGGCTGGTCTTTCAGTTTAAGTATTGTCATGTTCCTCTTCCCCAGGGCCACTGTCACATGTAAAATCGTCAGAGAACTGTGAATGGATAAACAAGTCCCATCTGCCACTGGCAGACAGCTAATAGTTCTAACTAAAAATCTGTTGGAGCCTGGGAACCCATAAAGCTAGAGAACATGACTCCAGGAGCCTGGCAGTGCACGCACGATCTACTGATTGTGGGTATGATGCTTTGCTGGCTCCTGTGTAAATGAAACAATACATTTACATGTTTTACCAGCAAAAATATATGTATTTATTTATTTTAACCAAGGTGAACTTTTTTTTTTTTTTTAGAAAATTTAAATTAAAGTGGAGTTCCACCCCAAAATTGAACTTCCGCTTTAAGGGAAGGTAACCCCCTGACATGCCACATTTGGGTTCCAGATCCTACTTTCTCCCGGGGCACCACGGTGCCGGAAGTAAGTTCACCTCTCCCCCCTCCCTTTCGGCAATCATCTGGGACACGTCACAGGTCCCAGATTATTTGCTGGACCGTGGGACAGGTAAGTGTACGATTATTAAAAGTCAGCAGCTGCAGTATTTGTAGCTGATAACTTTTATACATTTATTTATTTTTTGTCGGAATGCCACATTAATCAGTAAAAAGAAAAATGACTTTCTATTTCAGTGAATTTTGGCTCAATCAGCTTTGCCTAAATCACTCTATCCTCTCTTCTGGCTATATAGGAAATGATATGTAAACTTTGTAAACATGCCTTACGCTGTTTGCATAACCTCATTCTGTATCTGCATGATATCAAATAAAAAAAAACTTATGAATTTATATGATAACTGTTATTGGTAGTATGCATCACCCCTGTTATTTATTTTTTTCTCTTTTTTAATTTGTTGTGAGAATGCGATTAACAAGAACAAGGGGCTGAAACATTTGGCCAACAAGTCAAGAAAAACAATATACAGTATGTTAGTGTAAATTGAGAGAGACCTAACAGTGCTGGGTCTAGTGGTGTACATTAGGAAACATTTAAATGGATGACGGTCGGACTAGTAAGTAGCAAGCAAAGGGAAGAGGGGGAGGCCTCATTTTTTAGATAACAAGTGCAATTCAATTTAAGAGAGGTGTTGAATGTCACTTGGAGGATTATTGGCTAGGAGTCTGAGTAGATACCATTGACTATGTTAAAAGCAGTGCATTATAGATTGTTGAAATTTATACAGGTAAGGATTGAATGAAAGATTCCCAAATGTTGAAGACATTTTTAAACCCAAGTTCCCTTTGCAGGAAGGCCTCCACTTATTCCATGTGAAAAATGTAGGATAATTTAGCTATAAATAAAGAGATAGAAGGGGGTTCTGGGTAGACCTACGTATGTAAAATAGTCTTCTGTACTACAAGGGATATTATAGTAAGCAGTTGCTTGCAGCCCCTTGAGATTTTAATGCCTGGGAAATCCTGTTATTGTTTTAATTGTGCATTATTCTTTACTACGAAATAAATGATTTATCTAATTAATTTGATCTGGGACCTGTATACTGGCAGACTTATACATGTTTATGTAAGGTCTCATATGCTAATAAGTTACTTACAGAGTGGAAACAGCAACTTTCCATTTAAATGTCTGTGGCGTGCTACCAGATTTCACTACTGGGAAAGATGGGGGAAACTTTTTTTAATCTGAGCTTCTACAAGGTACTTGAATATCTAAACTCCATACACAGAAAACATGAACTTTAACCAGTTACTGACTAAGTTATAATACAACTTTTTGCTAGTAACCCTGATTTAACACGCTACAACAGTATAACAGTCTGCTGTTATACTTCGGAACCTTGTTTTTTTTTTTTTACTCCTCACCAAATTCTTTGTTGTGTTGTCAAGACAAGTACCCCAATATTGGTAAAATTACCAGTAAAAGAAATTGTTTTGCTCATACCTGGTATAGTCTTGTCCACTTTCTGTCCACTGTTCATGTGATTCACATTACATGTATATGTCTTACTTTTCCAATCAGATGCAGAAATAGTCAGAAGGCTGCTTGAGATATACTTTCCGTTGTTACTCAGTGTATCAGGGAGGTTTTTTATTCCAGTGGTTATGGAACCTGAATTCCAAGTAACATTCACAGGAGCAGGAAGGTAGTCAGTAGACAAGCACCCAATGGTGACTGTTAATGAGGATAAGGCATTACAGCAGGGCAACATGGGGAAAACGGATGGAGGACTTGGATCAGCTGTGGATTAAAACAATAATGTTATCAGATCACAGGGAAAAATAGCAAAGAATCCTAAATCAAGAAAACTGCAAATAGAAAAAAAGTTGATGTTGCTCTTAACCAATAATTTCCTCTGAAGTTTATTATACATATTGCAAAGAATAAAGGTACCTTTTCCATTACCAGCTACAGAGACGCAATGAAGCATTTCAAACAACATATTTGCAGTTAATCTACATTATTGGAAGATTTTCTTATCATTGGTTCTCATGTACTCAGTAGAGCTCATTTCGGAATGATTAAAACATTTGCTAATATTTGCAGCTTAAAAAGAATAAAAAGAAGCAGCGCATTTACATGATGTATATCATATATTCTAAACTAGATGCTCAGTAGGGATGAGCCGAACACCCCCCGGTTCGATTCGCACCAGAACCTGCGAACGGACCGAAAGTTCACACGAACGTTAGAACCCCATTGACGTCTATGGGACTCGAACGTTCGAAATCAAAAGTGCTCATTTTAAAGGCTAATTTGCATGGTATTGTCCTCAAAAGGGTTTGGGGACCCGGGTCCTACCCCAGGGGACATGTATCAATGCAAAAAAAACTTTTAAAAACGGCCGTTTTTTCGGGAGCAGTGATTTTAATGATGCTTAAAGTAAAAAAAAAAAAAGTGAAATATTCCTTTAAATATCGTACCTGGGGGGTGTCTATAGTATGCCTGTAAAGTGACGCGTGTTTCCTGTGTTTAGAACAGTCCCTGCACCAAATGTCATTTTTAAAGGAAAAAATCTCATTTAAAACTGCTTGCGGGTTTAATGTCATGTCGGGTCATGGCAATATGGATGAAAATCAGTGAGACAAACGGCATGCGTACCCCCCAGTCCATTACCAGGCCCTTTGGGTCTTGTATGGATATTAAGGGGAACCCCGCACCCAAATTAAAATAAGGAAAGGCCCTATATACTCTGAACAGCAGTATACAGGCGGTGCAAACAAGACAGGGACTGTAGGTTTGTTGTTAAGTAGAATCTCTTTGTAATTTTGAACGGGTACATTTTTAACGTGTTTAGCTCCAGCCAGAAAATCTTTTTTAAGCTTTTTGGAAAACATAGGGAAGGGTTATCACCCCTGTGACATTTGTTTTGCTGTCTTTCCTTGTGGAACAAGGATTGGAAAGCATCAGTGGAAAGGAGAAATGTTTTTCCCATATTAACTCTTACAGGAGAGAATTTCCCTTCCTAGGGGTAGATTTCATCTCACTTCCTGTTGTCTCCTTCCGTTTGCAAGTAGGAGTCGTTTGTAAGTTAGATGTTTGAAAGTAGGGTCCTGCCCTATATACTCAGCAGAAATTTGGGCCTTAGGTGTTGCTGTGGCCACAACACTGTAAGCCCTCACAGGGCCCTGCTGTGAAATATTAGATCAAGAATTGTAATTACATGCCCCTGTTGAACAGGAGCTGAAAAATTAGGCCTTAGGCACTGGTGCTGGTGCCACAACACTGCATCCCCTCACAGACACTCTAGTTGGAACGCAGGAATGAGCCCTGCTGCAAAGTATTGCATCAAAAATTGTAATTACACGCCCCTGTTAGACAGGGGCAGAAAATTGGGCCTTAGGCACTGGTGCCACAACACTGCAACCCCTCACAGACACTCTAGTTGGAATGCAGGAACGAGCCCTGCTGCAAAGTATTACATCAAAAATTGTAATTACACGCCCCTGTTAAACAGGGGCTGAAAAATTGTGCCTTAGGCACTGGTGGTGGCGCCCAGAACCAAAAATGTTCTTACAAGCTATCAGCGTGATGATTGAGGAGGAAGAGGATAATTACTCAGGGATAGTCACTCAGCATCAGCATAGGCAGTCTTTGAAGGGATCTGAGATTTCAAAAAAAATTATTCGGTTACATCAGCATCAGGTGCTTGCTAGCTGGTGGTGATCCAAGACTGATTCATTTTTATGAAGGTCAGTCGATCGACCGAGTCGGTGGACAGACGCACCCTGTGATCGGTTACCACGCCTCCAGCAGCACTGAATGTGCGTTCCGAAAGAACGCTGGATGCAGGACAGGCCAGTAGCTCAATTGCATACTGTGCAAGCTCTGGCCAGTGATCCATCCTCAAGACCCAGTAACCCAGAGGATTTTCGGTGGGAAAGGTGTCCAAGTCTGATCTTGCCCCTAGGTATTCCTGCACCATGTAAAACAGACGCTGGCGATGGTTGCTGGAACCGATCATACCTTGGGGCTGCGGACCAAAAAATTGTCTGAACGCATCGGTCAGACGGCCACCTTCTCCACCGCTCCTTCTTTGACTGACCGAAGCCTCAGCAACACGTTGTCCAGAAACAGGAGTTTGTAACCTCCCAGTCTCTGGGAACGCGTTGCACAGACCTTTCTGCAAGGCCTCCCGAAGATGTTTCATCCTCTGCTCCCTCTGCGATGGCAAGATAAGGTCCGCAACCTTACCCTTGTAACGTGGATCAAGGAGGGTTGCCAGCCAGTATTGGTCCTTCTCCTTGATACCACGAATACGAGGATCCTTACGCAGGCTTTGCAGGATCAGGGAGGCCATGCAGCGTAGGTTTGCTGAGGCATTCGGTCCGGAGTCCTCTGGGTCACTAAGGACGACAACGTCCGCAGCCACCTCCTCCCAGCCACGTACAAGTCCATGTGTTTCTTGGGACTGATCCCTTAAAGACTGCTGCTGATGCTGACTGCCAGGCTCCACCTCCATACTGACACAATCTTCCTCCTCCTCCTCCTCCTCCTCGTCCTCTTCCTGTGTGATTGGCGGGCACGCAGGAACACTGTCTGGATAAAGGGGGCCTTGAGAGCTAAGGAAGTCCTCCTCTTCCTGCCTCTGTTCTGCCTCAAGTGCCCTGTCCATTATTCCACGCAGCGTGTGCTCCAACAGGTGGACAAGGGGGACAGTGTCACTGATGCATGCACTGTCACTGCTCACCATCCTCGTGGCCTCCTCGAATGGTGACAGGACAGTGCATGCATCCCTGATCATGGCCCACTGGCGTGGGGAAAAAAAACAAGCTCCCCTGACCCTGTCCTGGTGCCATAGTCGCACAAGTACTCATTGATGGCCCTCTGCTGCGTGTGCAGCCGCTGCAGCATGGCCAACGTTGAGTTCCACCTGGTGGGCATGTCACAGATTAGGCGGTTCTTGGGCAGGTTAAACTCCTTTTGGAGGTCCGTCAGCCGAGCACTGGCATTATATGACCAGCGGAAATGCACACAGACTTTCCTGGCCTGCCTCAGGACATCCTGTAAGCCCGGGTACCTGCCCAAGAACCGCTGCACCACCAAGTTAAGGACGTGAGCCAAACAGGGCACATGGGTCATTTGTCCCTGTCGGAGGGCAGAGAGGAGATTGGTGCCATTGTCGCAAACCACCATTCCTGCCTTAAGTTGGCGTGGCGTCAACCACCTCTGAACCTGCCCCTGCAGAGCTGACAGAACCTCTGCCCCAGTGTGGCTCCTGTCCCCCAAGCACACCAGCTCA
Organism: Lithobates septentrionalis; assembly: GCA_037952835.1. Lineage (NCBI taxonomy): Eukaryota > Metazoa > Chordata > Amphibia > Anura > Ranidae > Lithobates > Lithobates septentrionalis. The sequence continues at coordinate 3,193,360 of JBBDGP010001548.1, read as the reverse complement.
AGCACCGCATGGCATCTTTTGGCCTGCGTACTTGCGTAGCCCCTTGAACGACTACGGAGCACCGCTGGTTCCGAGGAAGAGGCCATGGAGGAAGAAGAAGAGGAGGGGGTGGAGGAGAGAGGTGTGTCACAATCATTAGCATTTTGGAGGCGTGGGGGCGGAACAACCTCCAACACTACTGCACCTTGTCCTGCATCCTTCCCAGCTGCCAGCAAAGTCACCCAATGCGCCGTGAAACTTAGGTAACGTCCCTGTCCATGCCTGCTGGACCATGAGTCAGCGGTAATATGCACCTTACCGCTGACCGCCCTGTCCAGCGAGGCATGGACATTGCCTTCCACATGCCGGTAGAGAGCCGGAATCGCCTTCCGTGAGAAAAAGTGGCGTTTGGGTACCTGCCACTGAGGAACCGCACATTCCACAAACTCACGGAAGGGGGCAGAGTCTACCAACTGAAAAGGCAGCAGTTGAAGTGCTAGCAATTTTGCCAAGCTAGCATTCAACCGCTGGGCATGTGGATGGCTGGGAGCAAACTTCTTTCGGCGGTGCAGCAGCTGGGGCAGGGAAATTTGCCTGGAACAATCTGACGTCGGTGTACCAAAAGCAGATTGCCCACAAGTACTTGGCTGTGACACACCTAATTCTACACCTTCATTCCTCTCGCTGCAGGTCTCAGAGAGGACTGGAGGTCTAGTGGGGTTGGAAATCTCAGCTGATGAGGAGCAAGGAGAGATCCTCTTTGTTCTTTGGTGTGGGTCTTTTAGATACGCTTGCCAACGAACTGCATGGCAGGTCAACATATGTCTGGTCAAGCATGTGGTAACCAAGCGGGAGATACGCTTGAGACATATGTTGCAAATAGCAGCGGTGCGATCTGATGCACTCGTCTCAAAAAAGGCCCACACCAAAGAACTTTTTGAATAACGCGCAGAGACTGCAGCGCCCTGCACATGTGGAGCTTTGGGGTGTGATGCAGTCAATGTGCTGCCCTTAGGCTAGCCCCTGGAGGGCATCCTGCCTCGTTGGTGATGTGCCGCCTCCTCCTCCTCCTCCTCCTCTCTCCTATCAGGCACCCACGTTGAGTCAGTGACCTCATCATCCCCTCCCTCCTCATCACTGGAGCAAACCTGGCAGTATGCTGCAGCAGGGGGAGCATGACTGCCAGATTGCTGTCCTTCTTGGGCACCCCCTCTGTCCGTGCTCATGTTACTGCATTCATCGAGCTCAGTATCATCATCAGAGCCTTCCAAATGCTGGGCATCCTCCTGGAGCATGTACCCAACACTGTGGTCAAACAGTTCGAGGGACTCCTAAGGAGGAAATGGTGGAGCTAGGGAAGGAGTCACTGATGACATTGAGCCGAGGGAAGAGGCCGCTGCTTTGCCAGACAAAGCACCCTGGGCATGGGTGAGAGAGGATGAGGAGGATGAGGACGGCTTGGTCATCCACTCGACCAAGTCTTCCGCATGTTGCGGCTCAACACGGACAGCTGCCGAAAAAAAGGCCAAGCGTGTCCCATGGCCACGTGCTGATGAGGATGCACCATCTCCACGACCAGCACTAGACACAGAGCCTGCTTGCCCTCTCTTATTGGCTTGTGACTGTCTGCCTCTCCTTCTTGGCCTTCCAGACATACTAATGGCCTGTAGCTGCACTAAGCTGGGATATATATATCTATATATATATATATATGTACTGATACTGCAGCTAGCAAAATCAACTGCTTGCCTGTAGTATGAGAACACCACCAACCTTCTACAGGTAGCTTTAGCTGAACACTGTGAGGTGGACGCACCCCACTAACTTGTAGGTTTAGCTGAACACTGTGAGCAGGACGCACTGCACTAACTGTAAATAGTCTAGCTGCCTGACCGTGGTACTAATAGGATCAAAAGAACACCAGTAATTTTCTTCAGGTACCTTTATATACTGTAACAAGACAAGCCTGCCTGTCAGTAGGAAGATAACAGGAACGGATCTAGCTGAACACTGTGAGCAGGACGCACTGTACTAAATGTAAATAGTCTAGCTGCCTGACCGTGGTACTAATAGGATCAAAAGAACACCAGTAATTTTCTTCAGGTAGCTTTATATACTGTAACAAGACAAGCCTGCCTGTCAGTAGGAAGATAACAGGAACGGATCTAGCTGAACACTGTGAGCAGGACGCACTGTACTAAATGTAAATAGTCTAGCTGCCTGACCGTGGTACTAATAGGATCAAAAGAACACCAGAAATTTTCTTTAAGTAGCTGTTAATACTGTAACAAGACAAGCCTGCCTGTCAGTAGGAAGATAACAGGAACGGATCTAGCTGAACACTGTGAGCAGGACGCACTGTACTAAATGTAAATAGTCTAGCTGCCTGACCGTGGTACTAATAGGATCAAAAGAACACCAGTAATTTTCTTTAGGTAGCTGTTAATACTGTAACAAGACAAGCCTGCCTGTCAGTAGGAAGATAACAGGAACGGATCTAGCTGAACACTGTGAGCAGGACGCACTGCACTAAATGTAAATAGTCTAGAAGATAACAGGAACGGATCTAGCTGAACACTGTGAGCAGGACGCACTGTACTAAATGTAAATAGTCTAGCTGCCTGACCGTGGTACTAATAGGATCAAAAGAACACCAGTAATTTTCTTTAGGTAGCTGTTAATACTGTAACAAGACAAGCCTGCCTGTCAGTAGGAAGATAACAGGAACGGATCTAGCTGAACACTGTGAGCAGGACGCACTGCACTAAATGTAAATAGTCTAGAAGATAACAGGAACGGATCTAGCTGAACACTGTGAGCAGGACGCACTGCACTAAATGTAAATAGTCTAGAAGATAACAGGAACGGATCTAGCTGAACACTGTGAGCAGGACGCACTGCACTAAATGTAAATAGTCTAGAATTTAACAGGAACGGATCTAGCTGAACACTGTGAGCAGGACGCACTGCACTAAATGTAAATAGTCTAGAAGATAACAGGAACGGATCTAGCTGAACACTGTGAGCAGGACGCACTGCACTAAATGTAAATAGTCTAGAAGATAAAAGGAACGGATCTAGCTAAACTGAATACAGTGTATATATATATATGCAACACCTGGGATGCATATATATACACACAATACACTGTAAGTGCAGCTAACTGACTGACTGTTCTGCCTAATCTATGTAACTCAAATCAAATGACACTGTCTCTCTGTCTATCTCTTTCAACGCCGGAACACACACTACACAGGGCCGCCGTGCAGGCGGCCTTATATAGTGTGGGGCGTGTACTAAATCCCCTGAGCCATAATTGGCCAAAGCCTCCTTGGCTTTGGCCAATTACGGCTCTCTGTTCAGGCGGCGCTGTGATTGGCCAAGCATGCGGGTCATAGTGCATGCTTGGCCAATCATCAGCAAGCAATGCACTGCGATGCCGCAGTGAATTATGGGCCGTGACGCGCCACACGAATTTGGCGCGAACGGCCCATATCGTTTGCAATTCGGCGAACGGGCGAACAGCCGATGTTCGAGTCGAACATGGGTTCGACTCGAACACGAAGCTCATCCCTAATGCTCAGGATACAGCAGTAATATCTTTCAGATCTATTATATGGGTTTTCAAATTTCTCCTACATCCTCATATATTCAACAATATTTATAATGCCCCGTACACACGGTCGGATTTTCCGATGGAAAATGTGTGATAGGACCTTGTTGTCGGAAATTCCGACCGTGTGTGGGCTCCATCACACATTTTCCATCGGATTTTCCGACACACAAAGTTTGAGAGCAGGCTATAAAATTTTCCGACAACAAAATCCGTTGTCGGAATTTCCGATCATGTGTAGACAAATTCGACGCACAAAGTGCCACGCATGCTCAGAATAAATAAAGAGATGAAAGCTATTGGCTACTGCCCCGTTTATAGTCCCGACGTACGTGTTTTACGCCACCGCGTTCAGAATGATCGAATTTTCCGACAACTTTGTGTGACCGTGTGTATGCAAGACAAGTTTGAGCGAACATCCGTCGGAAAAAATCCTAGGAATGTCCGATCAATGTCCGACCGTGTGTACGGGGCATAAGACTTCCAGTTTCAAAGACTAGCAAATATCACTCAAATGAGTTTCCAGTTCTCTTAAAGGATACATTCACCTTTTAACAAAAGAATAAGAAATGCACATTTTTTTGCAGGTAAAAAAATATGCATTTACTATTTTTTGTTTTTGGAGCCTGCAAAGCATAGCACCAGCGATCTGCAGATTGCTGGTACCATGCAGAACTCCTGCAGACCTGTCAGTGTATCTGTTTGCTTGTACCTCGCACTGGCATGCAAATACTCGCTGACGGGAAGAATGAATGAACTACCAGAGAGCTCAACAGTGCCCTGCTAGTTCATTGAGAACTACAAGCTGACAGCCGCTAAGGATGTCAGGTCTTTTAGTTTCCCATTCACAGAGGACTGTGAATGAATGATGAGACCGGGCAGGTGGTGCCCCACACGGCCAGGTTAGTTTCAAAGAGTGACAGTGGGTGACTGGAGAAGATGCCTACCTGCTGTCACTGGGGAGGGGGAATGACTGCAGCTGCTGGAACATGTTACATGTTACACCCTAAATATGGGTGTTACATGTAACATGTTCCAAAAAGTGCACTTATCCTTTATAGTATTTCTTAAAGACAGCATTAGTTAAGTTACAAGGCTAAGGCCCATTTACACCTATGTGTGTATATTATTATGCAATTTTACAGCTTGTTAGGGAGTGCAGTTTTATGCGTTGCCATTGACTTTTATAGAACTTTTGACTAATAACCACGGATAAAAAATTTAAATGAGCCATGTTCAAAAATGTGCTGCAACACAGCAGATTGATATGAAAAGGCACAATTTAACAGTATTGTGAACGTAAACACACGTGTTATAGCATATTACAATGCATGTGTTAAATGTATCCTTGTTAATTGATCCTTGAAATTGTTGTCTGTATTGGCTGTTATGAGTTGAATTACCCACTATTGTAATATAGTTTTACTGCAGACTGCTCTCTCTGTTGGTATTTTGAAATGCATCTTTGTACTTTTGCCTTTCCATTGCCAGTGTAATTCAAACAATGTTTTTTCATCATAATTGCAATGCTGGAGATTAAACTGGATGCATTTGAAACATAATTTAAAGGAGAAGTATAGCCAAAGATTTTTTGGCTATGCTTCTCCTATGGATCACAGCAATTGTGTGACCCAGTTTCAGCTAAAGCCTGCTGTTGGCTGACGTAACAAAGCCAGTCCAGGCTCTGAAAAGTTCCCGACCATATGGTCAGGATACACCCAGCAGCCAGGACCAGCACCTGGCTCAGTGATCTGCCAAGAGCCTAAGCCAGCCAGAGAGATGCTGACTGACAGAGTGGAGGGAGGAACTGAGCGATCGCGGTGCTTGATCGCTCAGTTCTCACTACAGAGCCAGCGGGGGACAGATGCAGCATCAGATCAATGCTTCATCCACCTAGGTGAGTATAAGGTTTGTTTTTTTAAAAGCTCATATTTCTCTTTTAAGTCATAAACTGGCTATAGGAATCTATTTTCTTTATTGGCTACACTTTTGAACAAACCTCACATGAGAGAAATATAAGCACCACCATTTTTTTTACATTTATTACCTATTATGTAGGCCAACACACTGGTCTCAATGATTTCTGCATGTATATAAGACTGCAGAACAAGCATAGAATGCATTAAGGTGAAAAATCATGAGGGTTTACAACCCCTTTAAGTTAGAAAAGAGAACACCTGACTTGTTGCTATCAATACTTCTATAGTGCTTTTCTCCCTGGGCAAACAAAGTGATTTATATGCTGTTGGGGCAGCCATCTTGGGCACACTAAGTAGAATAACCTACTAGGACATTTTTTGTCAGGAGCCAAGTAACAAATCATGTCTTTAGGTGTGGGAGGAAAGCCATGCAAGCACAGGGAGAACATTCAAAATCCATGCAGATAATGCTAACCACTAAGCCACTGTGCTAACCTATAGGAAACATTACCACTTCCGTTATGCTAGTGTTAGACAAAGTTAATAAGAATATAATGCTTCTCTTAGGTAAAGTAAGCCTATTACCATTATGAGAACCTCAGTGAAAAAGTCAAAATAATTAGTAGATATGTAGATGTAGCTAAAATGATATGGAAATCTTGATATACCTGAAAAAAACACAATAATCTTTATACTTCCTATAGCTTTGTGCCAGTTCCCTGCCAGCACATTGGAGCTAATAACTAATTTATGTCAGAGATCCTAATTATTTATAGAAAAAAATATATTGTTTCCTAGAAGAACAATACTATGATGGTATTGCTTGGATCTGTCCTGTATTGTAACTTTCTTTTGAAGATGTCTTCTATTGTAACTTTCCAATGAAGCTGTCCTGCATTGTAAATTTCCTATTGTCACTATCACAAACTAACTCCTTGGCTTCAGTGTATATATTATTTTACAGTGCGGCGATATTGACCATCCATTTATGTACTGTATATTCAGTCTGTTTTGTCACCCATAGCATTATCTTCTTCACCAAAGTATGTAGCTACCCCTGTATGCACCGTATGTCAGTTTTGCAATACCGTTGACAAGCTCTTTAATCTGAATCAGGCAATAGATCCTACAATACCCCGTTTTAGTCCATGGCCTCTATGTTGCAGCAACAATATGCCTCAGCAAAATTACTTTTTGTTATAGATCTCTGGCACGGAGTACATTTTAGCTAATTCTACTAATGTTTTGTTGATTCATCACATCACATATAAAAATAATAAAATACTATCTGTTTCTGTATTTTATCTGTACAAACTAAATTGTATTGTAGCTGTATAAAAAAAACACCCATTCTAACATAAATCCAACTTTATGCCCAATTTGCTTGTCAGTAAAAATGTGAAACTATATATAATTCCTTGTTTCACTATGATCTACTGTAATGCATTCAGCAGGAAAATGAATTATTGTGCCTGCATCTAGATTGGCTGAGTCTCCCTGGCTGTTTCTATACCTAATTTATGAAGCTTGCAGAAGCAACCTTGTTTTTCATGCTGTGAAAACCCTCTATGCATTTCTACTCCATGTTTAAACCAGCAAGATTTTGCACAATCCCACTTTTCTAAAAACGAAACGTTGCTCAAACAAAGTTCAATACACACTCACCAATTGTTATATTCTAATATTAGTGCCAACTCCCTGATCCCTTGTGCTAAATATATATACATTATACCATAAACAACGTATACATTACATTAATTGTACGACTGCAATACACATGCTAATATCTCATTCAGTATATATACCTGTACCTGTAAACCACCTCAATTGTGAATTTCAAAAGTTTCTACCATACATTTATAAATAGCATCAATTGTACCTGTATTTGAATAAAAGTCTCTAAAAACATTATTCCAGTATTTCCTTTAGTTCCCAGAGGTTATCACCACCACTGTGAACCCACTTCAAATAACTCCTGTTCCTCACACTATTGCCTTCCTAGATCACTCACTGGAGTTTTTGACCTTTAACCTAATAAGGTCTGGACACGCTTGCTATCATATATATATAAAAAAAAAAAATGCCCCCGGGTCCATCTTCACAGATATTTTTTACCTGTTAAAAACTGTTATGAAAACATAACAGTTCCATTCACATTTTTAGTGCTGCCACAAACAGAACTACCATGAATGGTTGGGGATCATGGACCCTCTGTGCAGCTTGCATCCTGGAAGGCTACAGCTGGCCTTGCACCAATAAGCATAGGAGACAAGGATCTGAGAAAGCACAGACTAAGGGACAGGAATGGCAGGAGTATAGTGCAGCTCTTGGGTGCACGTCTTACAGGTAGACAGTAATGCTAGAAAGAGACACCTAAAGCACTGGGTTGCTGGATCTCAGAGAGACAGGAGAACAGGGGTATTTTACAGCAATGGAATGCTGAGTATATGTATAAGGAACACAGAGGTATACAGGGGTCCCAGGGTTCACAGGATACAGTTGGATGCAGGTTCACAGGATACAGTTGGGGTGCTCGAGGAATCAGGACAGGTAGAATAGCTATTGGTACTAACAGGGGAGAACACAGCATGCCTGCATGTACAGCAAAATGTAGGGTCCTTGGAGGGCCAGAGATGCAGAGTCTAAGGAACCACGTTGTCTTTTCCAGAGCTCATGAAGGTGGAGATGGGTTGTGCTACAGACAATTCCCAGGTTGTGGTCCTCTGTCAAGAATGCAGCTACTGGGAACTAATAGTTGATAAGCAGGTAAGACTCCCTTGCAGCACTCAGTCTGTAGGTAATACAGTCCAAGCTGGCAGGAGTTCACGGAAGCACACAGAGGCACTGGGAATTAAAGTAGTGCATGGGAACAGGATCACTAGGAGGGAGTAGTAATGCACAGAAACAAATATTAATCACTATGAGCGGGCAAAAATAGACACAGAGCAGCAAACAAACTAGGAATACACAGAGAGACACTGAAGCAACCTGAATGACATTGGGAACGCTGGAGGTATGGCGATAACACTGGAAGGCTCTGGGAGAAACTTGTGAAGTCGCTAAGATCAAGAAGGATTCAACTATAGGATACTCAGAATTTCAGGGTCACAAGGAGCCTCTAGAACACTAGAAACCTTTTCCACTAGGAAACACTGACAAACACTAGTATTCTTCTCTGCTAGAAACCCTGGGGAACACTAGGAGTCTTCTCTACTAGAATACACTAGGAATCTTCCCCACTAGGAAATAAGGGGTAACAATAGGGATCTTCTCCACTAGGAAACACTGGGGAACACTAGGAGTCTTCTCTACTAGAGTACACTAGGAATCTTCCCCACTAGGAAATACTGAGTAACAATAGGGATCTTCTCCACTAGGAAACACTGGGGGACACTAGGAGTCTTGTCTACTAGAGTACACTAGAAATCTTCCCCACTAGGAAATACTGGGTAACAATAGGGATCTTCTCCACTAGGAAACACTGGGGGACACTAGGAGTCTTGTCTACTAGAGTACACTAGGAATCTTCCCCACTATGAAATACTGGGTAACAATAGGGATCTTCTCCACTAGGAAACACTGGGGGACACTAGGAGTCTTCTCTACTAGAGTACACTAGAAATCTTCCCCACTAGGAAATACTGGGTAACAATAGGGATCTTCTCCACTAGTAAACACTGGGGGACACTAGGAGTCTTCTCTACTAGAGTACACTAGGAATCTTCCCCACTAGGAAATACTGGGTTTCAATAGGGATCTTCTCCACTAGGAAACACTGGGGGACACTAGGAGTCTTCTCTACTAGAGTACACTAGGAATCTTCCCCACTAGGAAATACTGGCTTACAATAGGGATCTTCTCCACTAGGAAATCCTGGGTAACAATAGGGATCTTCTCCACTAGGAAATCCTGGGTAACAATAGGGATCTTCTCCACTAGGAAATACTGGGTAACAATAGGGATCTTCTCCACTAGGAAACCCTGGGTAACAATAGGGATCTTCTCCACTAGGAAATACTGGGTAACAATAGGGATTTTCTCCACTAGGAAATACTGGGTAACAATAGGGATTTTCTCCACTAGGAAATACTGGGTAACACTAATGCCGCGTACACACGGTCATACTTTTCGTCTACAAAAGTCAGACAGCCTGTCCGACAGACTTCCGACAGACTTCCGGCAGACTTTCGACGGACTTGCGGCGGACTTTCTAACGAACAGACTTGCCTACACACGATCACACAAAAGTCCGTCGAATTCTTACGTGATGACGTACACCGGACTAAAATAAGGAAGTTCATAGCCAGTAGCCAATAGCTGCCCTAGCGTGGCTTTTTGTCCGTCGGACTAGCATACAGACGAGCGGATTTTTCGACCAGACTCGAGTCCGTCGGAAAGTTTTAAAGCATGTTTCAAATCTAAAGTACGTCGGATTTGAGGCTAAAAAAGTACGTTGAAAGTCCGGAGAAGCCCACACACGATCGGATTACCAGCCAGCTTTAGTCCGTCAGCGTCCGTTGGACTTTTGTAGACGAAAAGTACGACCGTGTGTACGCGGCATAAGAATCTTCTCAGAATTCAGAGTCCCTGTGGCACTAGGAACAACAGCAAGGCATGTAGCCAATTGAATCAACAGCAGGTGGTTACCCAGACTTGAACTTTTGGAATTACACGTATCAGCAAAACCTTGCAAGTTAAAGCTATGGAACTACATTTATCAGCATGCCTGCTGTCTTTGGGAATAGAGGTGACAAATCAGCAGCAAAGCTGCCGATCAGTGACACACTATTACAATGTATATTTTGCTGTACAATTTAAGCTGTAGTTAAGTGGTTGAACCTGGCTTTATTTCTAAATAAGGCATATGCAAGTCCACAGAGCACACATGGCATTTAGAGCATAGAGCAAAGTCCAGCCTCCTGATTTTCAGTCCTAAGGCTACCAGTGTTTTACTGGCACAGTTGCAATCATAAGACTGACTTAGCACTCAGTATTATCTTGGTTCCCCATAGCTTTATTCTGCCAGACCATACTGGTCATGATTCTATATTAATATACAGTACAGTTTATTTATCAGTTTTAGAGCTGTGTTTCCCTTCTGCTCCAGTGAACTTAGCTTACTATGTTACATCTACATTAGGCTCTGTATCCAGGGTTTGGTTTTTACTTTTACCCTGGCCTGCGTTTATTGTTTCTTTCCAGTGAAGTAAACTATAGTTATCTATAGTATTTCTACCCTAAGGCTGGGTTTACATGGGCCGAAAATTGTCAGAAAAGGGCCAGTTCGACAGGAACTGCCTGACTTGCGGCTCATGTGTACAGCTCTGTCAAACAGGCGATCAACCCTGGCAGCCAATGGCTGGGTGCGCTGATCATTGTGTCCTGGTGGGCGGCAGTCCCCCTGTCAGGACACAATAGTTCAGTGGGGGAGATTGCTGCACTAACATAGCTTGTGTTAGTACAGCGATCTGTCAGGTTTTTGTTCAGCCCACTGAACAAAAATCTTATAGTGTGTACCCTGCATGTGCCTTAAGCCTAGTACACATTGGCCTAATGTGAGGCAACATCGGTCAGCTCAATAAAAACACCGGTCCATGTGTATGGCAGCTGGTCCGACAGAAGCCGGCCATTTGCCAGCTTCTGTCGGACCAGCGTGCTGGAAAACCAGCAGCTGACTGGCTCCCAATCAGTGCTCTTAGCCAATGGCAGAGAGCACTGAACGAAGTGGTCTGGCAGGGGAGCTGTCCCCATGTCAGAACACAATAGAACAGCTGGGGAGATCGCTGTACTAACATCAGATTGTTAGTACAGCGGCTACGACTGGAGCTGTCAAAAACAACTTGTGGTGTGTACTAGGCTTTATACCCATGTTTCTGATCTTGTCTGCGTTTTTAGTGATTTTTTTTATAATTCTTGTTTTGAGCTCTTTTAAGTTTTCTCAAACTAAGCCATTAACACAGCCCTGCACCCATGTTTCTGACCACCATGCTCCAATTATGTTATAACCTGCTATGGGCAACCTATACTATTTCCTGTACCCATGTCTCTAGCATATGTTGGTTTGTGATGCATTGTTCTACTGCTAAGCTTGTTCTAGTAAGCTATAGCTTGTCAAGATATACCTAGAATAATTCCTTAAAGCATGGTTTTGTCCCAGTGTATTTATCTGCCACTGTGCTGATCTGTTTGCTCTAATGCTATATAGCTTGTTGTCATGTTTGTTCTAATAATATATAGCTCTCTGTAACCATGTTTCTGATCCTTTGCTAGCTTACAATGCATTTTTCTGTTGTTCTATTTGGAAATATAAGCTATAGCCTACCATCACATGCATACTGCTCTCAAATTTGTAAACTTCATCATGGCTAGCAATGCACTATTGAATTGCTGCGCTAATTTCTCCAGCTACATGTTTGTTAAGGTATCATTTGCAGATTTGTACCATTGCTTCTAATCCCAAGCTACCTGCCCCTCTGTACTGTGCCTTTTGTGACCCCATGTACCATGTCCTTCTGACCCCCTGTACTGTTTCCTCCTGACCCCCTGTACTCTGCTCTCCTAACCTCCTGTACTGTGCCCTCCTGGCCCACTGTACTGTGCCCTGCTAACCCCCTGTATTATGTCCTCCTGGCCTTCTGTAATGTGTGCTCCTGACCCCCAGTATTGTGCTGTGCTAACCCCCTGTCATTTACTATCTGATCCCCTGTTCTGTGTCCTCCTGACTCCCTGTACTGTGCTCTGCTGCCCCTGTACATTGCCCTGATGACCTATGTTCTCTACATTGATAACCCGTGTGCTCTGCCCTGTTGAGCCCTGTACCTTGCACTGCTGACCCCTGTACTATGCCCTGCTAAACCACTGTGGTCTGCCCTGCTGAGACCTGTACTCTGCCCAGCTGCCTCCTGTACACTGCTTGTCTCAAGTTCGACTCAAAATTGAGCATCTGTACTATAAACCAATGCCCCCCTGTACTGTGCCCTGCTGACCCAATGTACCGTACCCTCCTGACCTCCTTTACTGTGCCCCCTGCTGAGCCCTGTGCTCTCCCCTTCTGAGCCCTGTGCTTTGCCCTGCTAAATCCCTGTACTATGCTCTACTCACCTCCTGTACTGTGCCCTCCTGACCTCCTATACTCTGCCCTCCTAACCCCCTGTGTCCTCCTGACTCACTGTACTCTGCCCTGCTTACCCCCTGTACTGTGCCATTTTGATTCCCTACACTGTGCTATCCTGACCCCCTGCACTGTGCTCTGCTGACCCCCTATACTGTGCCCTGCTGACCCCCTATACTGTGCCCTCTTGACCCCCTATACTGTACCCTCCTAAACCCCTTTACTGTGCCCTGCTGACCTCCTGTACTCTGCCCTGCTGACCTCCTGTACTCTGCCCTGCTGACCTCCTGTACTCTGCCCTGCTGACCTCCTGTACTCTGCCCTGCTGACCTCCTGTACTCTGCCCTGCTGACCCCAGTGCTCTACCCTGATGACTCCTTGTACTCTTGCCTGCTGAGCCCTGTACGTTACCCTGCTAAACCACTATACTCTGCCCTGCCAAGCCCTGAATCCTGTTCAGCTGCCCCCTGAACACTGCTTATCTCAGGTTGGCTGACCCCATGTACTCTCCCCTGCTGACTTCCTATACTGTGTCCTCTTGACCCCATACACTGTGCCCCTCTGTACTGTGCCCTGCTAACCCCCTATAGTGTGACCTCTTGCCCCTCTGTAAATTGCCCCTGCTGACCCCTGTGCTCTACCTTGATGACTCTCTGTACTCTGCTTACCACTGTACTATGCCCTGCTAAACCCTGTACTCTGCACGGTTGACCCCTGTGCTCTGCCCTGCTAAGCCTCTGTACTCTTTCCTGCTGAGCCCTGTAGTACGCTCTACTGAGCCCTGTACTCTACCCTGCATATAGAAACAACCTCCTTCACTCAAATGTGGTGCCTAAAGACTGATAGGTTCCCACTCTTCCAGTTTGTGACTAAATGGTGCCATCATGCTTTGCTGCCCTCTTAGCACTGCGATTACCCCAATATGCACAGCACTAAAAAACAACAAAAAGAGGGCGCACCAGCCTAGCAAATTACCTTCATATATCATTTATTCATTCATAAAAGCAAATATTATACTTATAAACAGATTAGGTTAACATGCGTATCAATGAATACAAAGCTGCGACCGCTAAATCTGCAGCACTTTATAAACAGCATGTAGCTAACACGTTTCAAAGGTAAATCCCCTCTTCATCAGAGCCATGGCCAGTGGCTTTAGTTGGTCATGGCATACCTTCAGTATAGCAAGCAATGCACCTGTTTTTCTGATCTCTATGTTTTCTGAGAATACCTTTCCCTATTTTGGTGCTTCTCCCAAAAAGCTATATCTTCCATAATATATCTACAGTAGAGTCTTCGCTCATAGCTATTCTCTCTGCATTATGTTACTTGGGTATAGTGGAGTTTATTCCTTTAGTAAGCTACAGCTTGCTAATATACATAACTAATGTTTCTATCCTGGCTTACAATGCATTTTTCTATTCTTATGCTTGTTTAATGAGCAACAGGCTGTCATGATATAGTTATAATGGGTACTAAAGCTACAGTTTGTGTCAATGTTCATCTTGGCTTACAGTGCATTTAAATGTTCTTGGAAAGTAAGTGATTTTCTTTTCATGTGCCAGGTGCCAGGTATACGTACTGTAAGTTGCTGCAAATGAATTAACATATTCTTGTGCTGATAGCTCATACTATAAGCTCTGGTGATCTATAGCCAAGTTCCATGGGACAGCAACAGAAAGCCTTGCATCTGTGTCTTTGACCTCCACCTTTCCTTATAATGTATTCTTATAATTCATTAATTATGCTAACAAACTACAACTTTATATACCTGGAGTGAGCTCTGCACTTTTGGTTCTACCCTTTAAATCACTCACAATGCATTATACTGTTCCTACATGGATTTCCTACCTGTTTGTTTCAGTGAATTATAACCTACTATGCATATGTTATTGACCTTCATCACTACTTGCAGTGCATTTTTCTGTACCCGTGTGTGACCAGATTGGCTATAGCCTGCCGTGGTTTAGCAACGCTTAATGTTTTATCTGACCCTGGCCTTCAGTGCACTCTTCTATTGTGCTTCCAATAACCCATACCCTGGGTTTTCTATAAGAATCCCTGAAGGTAGGGTTTAATTATCCACCTTGGCTAACAATACATACATTCTGTTCATGCGCGTATTTCAATAGTCAATAGCCTGCCATGGTATACCTACATTATTTCCAACATTTGCATTTGTGACCACCATCATAGTATTCAGTGCTTTCCATAATGTAGATGTGTGTTGCATTGAGCTATAGCCTGCCATTGTGTTTCTTGTTTAAGAATGTTATAGCTTTTCATGGTACTGCATGTCACTGTAAACCCAGAATAAGCCCTTCACCTGTGCTACTAACTTCTGTTTTGGTTGAAAAAAGAGTATTCTGCTATTTCGGTGCTTTTCCCTTTTCTTTTGTGCTTCAGTGCCCTACATGGTATGGTCATGATACAACCATAATAAGCCACATCACAGTTCATTCTATGTCTGTATTTCACTACATTCTGTAAGGCCTGCATTGATCTTCCTTTGATCAGTACACATTTTTCATGCATTACATTAGCCCAAAATGTATATTTCTGGCTTTTACCCTGGCAGTCTATAATAAAGCCCACAAATTCACTTCATTCTCTGAAACAATGTTTCTATTTCAAATAGCAGCTTTTATATCGGATGCCCTATGGGATTCCAAATAAGATTAAAATAAAACATCTCCTTTGGGCACCTGAACCACTTCCACCCAGATTAAGTACCAATTCTCTAGATTTTATCTCTAGCCACCCACTTAACATCTTCATAAGTGATTCAATAACTATGCCTGTAGTCCTAACCAATTTGTTATACTCCTTTATCTTTAATTGCAGGTAGGTCTGTTGATATTCTGGATGCTGTAACTTTGTCTATGGATATTACACGGCATATACAGCTACGTATCATTTAAATTGAATCCAAAGGACTTTTTCAAATCTATACTTATCTGTTCCAATGCATACTCAAAGAGAAAAAAAGCAAGAAATTGACAGACTGCAGAAGGTAAGCTTGTAACCATAAAAAAAAATAAAATGAAATTAAAATAAATAAAATAATACAGCATATTATATATTATTTAAATACAAGTATACTAGATATCATTTTACACCCGCTACTACAATTTACACTATTCATCAATTCTGAAGTTAATATTTGCCCACACAAAAATACTCACTGCAAGTATTTTTTTTCTGTTGATAAATTGGCATCAGATAATTGATTTCCAGAAAAATATAAGCTTTTCAGATTCTTCTTTGACCAGTGTATAGTAGTTAGGGGAAAATATGTGAAAAGATATTTTTTTCATCAAACCAAAACTGAGTTTGTGACCAATCATTCTTCTTAGGATTATTTCCACATATGTGGGAGGATGTCATCTAGTAACTTTCTAGGCCTGATGTAACTGCATATTTAACTAGGGCAACGCTACTAATGACTGAAATATCAAGAAATAGGGCTTTTATGAAAAAGAAATATGATTTAAGAGCTTACCATATCATTATGTTCTTGTACCTTACACCAAGCAATGCTTCACCATATGGTAAAAGGAGTGCAATACCTAATTAGTTCAAGCTAGTAAAAAAGCATGAAACCAGGTCAGAAATTACACTTCCTGTTTATTTAGTACACACCTTGTTTATTCAGTTTGCTTTCACACAATGCATAGTACATATTTACTGTAATATCTAAACTGTATCATGTTGAATCATGTTAGCACTAAATATGGTAAACCACATTTTTTGCATCTTGGGTTCTACAGCTTGATTTCTGTGAATGCTTGGAATACATCTAGAGTTACCAGAGCAAAACATTTTAGACTTAAAGTGATTAGAAAGGTTTGATTTTTCTTTCTTTTAAAATAATAAACACATCATACTTGTCCTGTGCAATGGTTTGCGCAGAGCAACCCTGACCGCCCTCTTCTAGGGTCCCCCAACGCTTCTGGCCCCTCTCCCTTGCCAATTGCCCCCAGAGCAAGCTACTCGCTCTGGGGGCACTTGTGTGTGCTTGCTCCCGAGCCACCTCTGAGGTGTCTGTGGGACACAGAGAGCATGGCTCAGTCCTGACCCCTGCTCCCTACTCACTTGCTGTGATTGACATTGCCTCCCGCTGCTGTGTCTCAGCCAATGAGGAAGGAGAAACCCGGGAGACCCGCTGCTCTCGTGCACATAGCATTCCACACACCGTGCATTCCTAAACCCTGCAGTCTTTACATCGCGCACTGCTAACCCTGTACTCTGTACTCCACAAACTCCTAAACCCTGAACTCTGTACTCAGCGCACTCCTAAACCCTGCATTCTGTATGTAGCACACTCCTGATATTTAATGCTCCTTTAAGACCCTCCCACTCTTGTGCAATTTGGCCACACCCACCATTTGGTGTGGTGCACTATTCTGCCCCCCTCTCTGGGAAAAATCTGGGGGCATGGTTGAGTTACTGCACCGATTCTCTGAGAAAAGTGATATATATAAATATATACAGTATATATACTGTATACCAGCCCTCAAAATGTCCACTTGCCTGATCGCATTTGGCGAGTAGAATTAATTGTAGAGTGAGTGGAGCAGGCAGAAGCAGAGGCAGCGAGGATCCTGCTGAGGGAGGAGAAGAGGCGCCGGGCCGACACGCTGACAGCATACCCCCAAACCATCCCGACTTGCCGGCAATCTCTGTCCCCCCCTTCCCCCTCCTCCCTCCTCCCTCCTCCTTCCTCCTCAATGCAGACACTGATGACACAATTTGCAGGCCAGCTCTGCCCTCTGCCTTCTGCTCCCTGCCTCTCAGTGGCTCCCCTATTAAGGAATCCTGCAGCCGTGCAGGGTTTAGCTTGGAGAGACAGCTTTTGTGTGTGAGTGCCACTCACCCAGGGCATATGCCCAACATTTACTGGTGGGTACTCCGGGTTGCAACCGCCCGTATTGTTTTGTGTGTTCCAGACAGAGGCGGCTTCTTTCCCCGCTTGTCAGGACTATGGCATGGAGCCGAGTGAAGTCCTGATAAACTTCTCCTCGGCTCTGTGCTACAGTTCTGGCAGTCAAAGCTGTAAGTGGCACTGTGCTGAAGAAAAGAAAAAAAAACACAGTAATGCCAAACAGCACGGTGGTGGCTGCATTCTATTTTTCTAATAGGTGAGAGAGCTGGGGGGGGGAGCAATAATGGAAGAGCTGGAGGGGGGCAGCATTGGTGAGAGAGCTGGGGTGGCAGCATTAATGAGAAAGCTGGAGGGGGGGCATTGGTGAGAGAGCTGGGGGGGGGGCAGCATTGATGAGAGAGCTGGAGGAGGGCAGCATTGATGAGAGAGCTGGGGGGCATTGGTGAGATAGCTGTGGGGAGGCATTAGAGAGCTGGGGTGGCATTGGTCAGAGAGCTGTGGGAGGCATTAGAGAGCTAAGGGGTGGTATTGGCGAGAGAGCTGGGGGGCATTGTTGAGAGAGCTGGCAAGGCATTTGGTGAGAGAGCTGGTGGGGCATTGGTGAGAGGTGAGAGTGTTGGGGGCATTTGTGAGACCTTGGGGCATTTGTGAGAGGTGAGAGCTAGGGGGCATTTGTGAGAGCTGGGGGGATTTGTGAGAGCTGGGGGGATTTGTGAGAGGTGAGAGCTAGGTGGCATTTGTGAGAGCTGGAGAGAATTTGTGAGAGCTGGGGGGATTTGTGAGAGGTAAAAAAGCTGGGGGGCAATTGTGAGAGCTGGGGGGGACTTTGTGAGAGCTCGGGGGGGATTTGTGAGAGCTGGGGGCATTTGTGAGAGGTGAGAGCTGGGGGGCATTTGTAAAAGTTGGGGGGATTTGTGAGAGGTGAGAGGATTGGGAGCAATTGTGAGAGCTGAGGGGGCATTTGTGAGAGGTGAGAGCTGGGGGGCATTTTTGAGAGGTGAGAGCTGGGGGGCATTTGTGAGAGGTGAGGGAGCTGGGGGGCATTTCTGACATGTGAGAGAGCTGGGGGCGCATTTCTGACATGTGAGAGAGCTGGGGGCATGTGTGAGAGCTAGGAGAGGCATTAGTGAAAAGTGAGAGCTGGGAGCATTTGTGAGAGGTGAGAGCTGGGGGGCATTTGTGAGAGGTGAGAGCTAGGGGGCATTTATGAGAGCTGAGGGGGATTTGTGAGAGGTGAGAGCTGGGAGAATTTGTGGGAGGTGAGAGCTGGGGGGAATTTGTGAGAAGAGGTGAGAGAGCTGGGGGCATTTGTGAGAGCTGGGGGGGAATTTGTGAGAGGTGAGGGGAGCTGGGGGGGGGACATTTCTGACAGGTGAGAGAGCTGGGGGCATGTGTGAGAGCTAGGAGAGGCATTTGTAAAAAGTGAGAGAGCTGGGGGCATTTGTGAGACCTGCGAGGGGCATTTGTGAGAGGTGAGAGAGCTGAGGCGCATTTGTGAGAGAGCAGGGGGGCATTTGTGAGACCTGGAGGCATTTGTGAGAGGTGAGATAGCTGGGGGGGGGGGGGGCGTTTGTGAGAGGTGAGATAGCTGGGGGGATTTTGTGAGATCTGGAGGGGCATTTGTGAGAGGTGAGAGAGCTGGGGTGCATTTGTGAGAGCTGGAGGGGCATTTGTGATTGGTGAGAGAGCTAGGGGCATTTGTGAGAGGCGATAGAGCTGGGGGCAGCAATAATGAAAGAGCTGGAGGGGGACGGCATTGGTGAGAGAGCTGGGGGCAGCATTAATGAGAGAGCTGGAGGGGGGTGGCATTGGTGAGACAGCTGGGGTAGCAGCATTAATTAGAGAGCTGGAGGGGGCGGCATTGGTGAGACAGCTGGGGTGGCAGCATTAATAGAGAGCTGGAGGGGGCTGGCATTGGTGAGAGAGTTGGGGGGCAGTATTGGTGAGATAGCTGGGGGGAGGCATTAGATAGCTGGGGGTGGCATTGGTGAGAGAGCTGGGGGGAGGCATTTGAGAGCTGGGGGGTGGCATTGTTGAGAGAGCTGGGGGCATTTGGTAAAAGAGCTAGGGGGCATTGGTGAGAGGTGAGAGTGTTGGGGGCATTTGTGAGACCTGGGGGGCACTTTTGAGAGGTGAGAGCTAGGGGGCATTTGTGAACGTAGGGGGGGGGGGTTTCTGAGAGGTGAGAGCTAGGGGGGAATTTGTGAGAACTGGGGGGATTTGTGAGAGATGAGAGCTAGGGGGGGGCATTTGTGAGAGATGGGAGTATTTGTGGGAGCTGGGGGGATTTTGAGAGAGCTGGGGGGATTTGTGAGAGCTGGGGGGATTTGTGAGAGCTGGGGGACATTTGTGGGAGATGAGAGCTAGAGGGCATTTGTGAGAGCTGGGGGGGATTTGTGAGAGGTGTGAGTGTTGGGAGTAATTGTGAGAACTGAGGGGGCATTTATAAGAGGTGAGAACTGGGGGACATTTGTGAGAGGTGAGAGCTAGAGGGCATTTGTGAGAGCTGGGGGGATTTGTGAGAGGTGAGAGCTGGGGGCATTTGTGAGAGCTGGGGGATTAGTGAGAGGTGAGAAATGGGGGGGGGGCACTTGTGAGAGCTGGGGCCATTTGTGAGAGGTGAGATCTGGAGGCCATTTGTGAGAGGTGAGAGCTGGGAGGCATTTGTGAGAGGTGAGATCTAGGGGGAATTTGTGAAAGCTGAGGGGATTTGTAAAAGGTGAGAGCTGGGGGGGATTTGTGAAAGGTGAGAGATGGGGGGGTATTTGTGAGAGCTGGGGGCCATTTGTGAGAGGTGAGAGCTGGGGGGCATTTGTGAGAGGTGAGATCTAGGGGACATTTGTGAGAGCTGAGGGGGATTTGTGAGAGCTGGGGGCATTTGTAAGAGTTCAGAGCTGGGGGGGCATTTGTGAGAACTGGGGGGGGGGATTTGTGAGAGGTGAGAGAGCTGGGGGGGGCATTGGTGAGAGGTGAGAGTGTCATGGGCATTTGTGAGACCTGGGGGGCATTTTTGAGAGGTGAGAGCTAGGGGGCATTTGTGAGAGTATGGGGGGTTTGTGAGAGGTGAGAGCTAGGGGGGCATTTGTGAGAGCTGGGGGATTTGTGAGAGCTGGTGGGGTTTGCAAGAGGTGAGAGCTAGGGGGCATTTGTGAGAGATGGGGGGATTTGTGAGAGGTGAGAGAGCTGGGGGGCATTTGTGGGAGCTGAGAGCTAGGGGGCATTTGTGAGAGCTGGGGGGATTTGTGAGAGGTGAGAGCTGGGGGCATTTGTAAAAGGTGAGAGCTGGGGGGCATTTGTGAGAGCTGGGGGGATTTGTGAGAGGGGGGAGAGATGGGGGGCATTTGTGAGAGCTGGGGGCCATTTGTGAGAGGTGAGAGCTGGGGGGCATCTGGAGAGGTGGGGGGGGATTTGTGAGAGGTGTGAGTGTTGGGAGTAATTGTGAAAGCTGAGGGGGCATTTGTGAGAGGTGAGAACTGGGGGGCATTTGTGAGAGGTGAGATCTAGGGGGCATTTGTGAAAGCTGGGGGATTTGTGAGAGGAGAGAGATGGGGGACATTTGTGAGAACTGGGGGGATTTGTGAGAGGTGTGAGTGTTAGGAGTAATTGTGAGAGCTGAGGGGGCATTTGTAAGAGCTGGGGGGTTTGTGAGAGGTGAGAGCTGGAGGCATTTGTGAGAGGTGAGAGCTGGGGGACATTTGTGAAAGGTGAGATCTAGGGGCCACTTGTGAAAGCTGAGGGCGATTTGTAAAAGGTGAGAGCTGGGGGCATTTGTGAGAGCTGGGGGGGATTTGTGAGAGGCGAGAGATGGGGAGGGGGCATTTGTGAGAGATGGGGGGATGTGTGAGAGGTGAAGGAGCTGGGGGCATTTGTGGCATCTGGGGGGATTTTGAGAGAGCTGGGGGGGATTTGTAAGAGATTTGTAAGAGCTGGGGGACATTTGTGAGAGATGAGAGCTAGGGGGCATTTGTGAGAGCTGGGGGATATATGTGGGAGGTGTGAGTTTTGGGAGTAATTGTGAGAGCTGAGGGGGCATTTGTAAGAGGTGAGAACTGGGGGGCATTTGTGACAGGTGAGAACTGGGGGGCATTTGTGAGAGCTGGGGGGATTTGTGAGAGGTGAGAGCTGGGGGCATTTGTAAAAGGTGAGAGCTGGGGGGCATTTGTGAGAGCTGGGGGATTTGTGAGAGGTGAGAGATGGGTGGCATTTGTGAGAGCTGGGGGCCATTAGTGAGAGGTGAGAGCTGGGGGCCATTTGTGAGAGGTGAGAGCTGGGGGGGGCATTTGTGAGAGGTGAGATCTAGGGGCATTTGTGAAAGCTGAGGGGGATTTGTAAAAGGTGAGAGCTGGGGGGGCATTTGTGAGAGCTGGGGGGGATTTGTGAGAGGTGGAAGATGGGGGGGGGCATTTGTGAGAGCTGGGGGCCATTTGTGAGAGGTGAGAGCTGGGGGGCATTTGTGAGAGGTGAGATCTAGGGGGCATTTGTGAAAGCTGAGGGGGATTTGTAAAAGGTGACAGCTGGGGGGGCATTTGTAAGAGCTGGGGGGATTTGTGAGAGGTGAGAGATGGGGGGCATTTGTGAGAGCTGGGGGCCATTTGTGAGAGGTGAGAGCTGGGGGGCATTTGTGAGAGGTGAGATCTAGGGGGCATTTGTGAGAGCTGAGGAGGATTTTTGAGAGCTGGGGGCATTTGTGAGAGGTCAGAGCTGGAGGGCATTTGTGAGAACTGGGGGGATTTGTGAGAGGTGATAGAGCTGGGGACATTTGTGAGAGCTGGGGGGGCATTTGGGAAAGGTAAGAGCTGGGGGGCATTTGTGAGAGCTGGTGGGCATTTGTGAGAGGTGAGGTCTGGGGGGCATTTGTGAGAGGTGAGAGCTGAGGAGCATTTGTGAGAGCTGGGGGGGGGTTGTGAGAGGTGAGAGAGCTGGGGGCATTTCTGAGAGCTGGGGGCATATGTGAGAGGTGAGGGAGCTGGGGGGGCATTTCTGAGAGGTGAGATAGCTGGGGGCATGTGTAAGAGCTAGGAGAGGCATTTGTGAGAAGCAAGAGAGCTGGGGGGCATTTGTGGGAGTTTTAGGGGCCCTTGTGATACTTGCAAGAGTTGGGGGGCATTTGTGAGACCTGGGAGGGGCATTTGTGAGAGGTGAGAGAGCTGGGGGGGGGGCATTTGTGAGAGCTGAGGGTGAGCATTTGGGAAAGAGCTGGGAGCATTTGTGAGAGGTGAGAGCTGGGCTGCATTTGTGAGAGATGGGGGAATTTGTGAGAGTGTTGGGGGCATTTGTGAGAGCTGGGGGGCATTTGTGAGAGGTGAGAGCTGGGGGGCATTTGTTAGAGGTGAGAGCTGGGGGGCATTTGTTAGAGGTGAGAGCTGGGGGGCATTTGTTAGAGGTGAGAGCTGGGGGGCATTTGTTAGAGGTGAGAGCTCTGGGCATTTGTGAGAGCTGGGAGGGGATTTGTGAGAGGTGAGAGAGCTGGGGGGCATTTGTGAGAGCTGGGGGCATTTCTGAGAGGTGAGAGAGCTGGAGCCATTTGTCAGAGCTTGGGGGGCATTTGTGAGAAGTGAGAGAGCTGGGGGCATTTGTGAGACCTGGGGAGGGGCATTTGTGAGAGCTGAGAGAGCTGGGGGGCATTTGTGAGAGCTGAGGGTGAGCATTTGGGAAAGAGCTGGGAGCATTTCTGAGAGGTGAGAGCTGGGCTGCATTTGTGAGAGATGGGGGGATTTGTGAGAGTGTTGGGGGCATTTGTGAGAGCTGGGGGGCATTTGTGAGAGGTGAGAGCTGGGGGGCATTTGTTAGAGGTGAGAGCTGGGGGGCATCTGTTAGAGGTGAGAGCTGGGGGGCATTTGTTAGAGGTGAGAGCTGGGGTGCATTTGTTAGAGGTGAGAGCTCTGGGCATTTGTGAGAGCTGGGAGGGGATTTGTGAGAGATGAGAGAGCTGGGGGGCATTTGTGAGAGCTGGGGGCATTTCTGAGAGGTGAGAGAGCTGGAGGCATTTGTGAGAGCTTGGGGGCATTTGTGAGAAGTGAGAGAGCTGGGGGCATTTGTGAGACCTGGGGAGGGGCATTTGTGAGAGGTGAGAGATCTAGGGGCACATTTGTGAGAGAGCTGGGGGGCATTTGTGAGACCTGGGGGCATTTGTGAGAGGTGAGAGAGCTGGGGGGCAATTATGAGAGCTGGAGAGGCATTTGTGATTGGTGAGAGAACTAGGGGGCATTTGTGAGAGGTGATAGAGCTGGGGGGCATTTGTGAGAGGTGAGAGATCTGGGGGGCATTTGTGAGAGGTGAGAAAGCTGAGGGGCATTTGTGAGAGGTGAGAGAGCTGGGGACATTCGTGAGAGCTGAAGGGACATTTGTGAGAGGTGAGAGAGCTGGGGGGCATTTGTGAGAGGTGAGAGTGCTGGGGGGCATTTGTGAGAGGTGAGAGAGCTGGAGGGCATTTGTGAGATCTGGAGGGGTATTGGTGAGAGAGCTGGGGGGCATTTGTGAGAGGTGAGAAAGCTGGGGGGCATTTGTGAGAGGTGAGAGAGCTGGGGGGCATTTGTGAGAGGTGAGAGAGCTGGAGGGCATTTGTGAGATCTGGAGGGGTATTGGTGAGAGAGCTGGGGGGCATTTGTGAGAGGTGAGAAAGCTGGGGGGCATTTGTGAGAGGTGAGAGAGCTGGGGACATTTGTGAGGGCTGAAGGGACATTTGTGAGAGAGCTGGGGGGCATTTGTGAGAGGTGAGAGAGCTGGGGGGCATTTGTGAGAGGTGAGAGAGCTGGGGACATTCGTGAGAGCTGAAGGGACATTTGTGAGAGGTGAGAGAGCTGGGGGCATTTGTGAGAGGTGAGAGAGCTGGGGGGGGGCGTTTCTGAGAGGTGAGAGAGCTGGGGGCATTTGTGAGAGGTGATAGAGTTGGTGGCATTTGTGATCATGGCATACCCCTGTATGATCTGTGCATACCTCTGTATGATCTGGATAAAATATGATAATTTAAAATGGCGTATTTAGGGGCCTGAATTAGGGGCAGGGCAACTGGTGGAGAGTAACTCTTAAGGCCCGGTGAGTAGCTCAGGACTTGAAATTTTGAGCCCTGCTGTACATAGTGTCTTGAAAAAGTATTCGTACCCCTTGAAATGTTCCACATTTTGTCATGTTACAACCAAAGATAAAGGAGGGGTCTCTAGAACAGTAAAAGTACAAAAAACAAAGGGAGAGGTACCATCGCCCAAATTAATTGAAAATTGGAAATGGAGGTAGTTCCCCAAACTTGTCTCCGAAAGTAAGGAAATGGACTATCTCGGTACCAGGTATACACAATACATATTTTAGTAATTTTTTTTATTTTATTAATACAAAAGGAAAAAAAACATGATATCCAACATAGATAAGAACATGATATTCAATATTTTAAAAAAGACAATAAATTAAAAAAGGGTGTGTCACGTACCTGACAGTAGAGCCTGATATGCAGGGAGCGGCCTCTCTTACTCCTCTGATTCTGGCCCCCTGATAGAGCAGACAGGAGGCGCAGAAGTGCAGAGTCGCACGAGTGCCTGGCGGGTCGTCTTCCTGGAACTGGGAACAGCAGCAGGGGGCACGGTGCTTGAGCAGGATTCTCCAGCTGGCGGAAGAGGCAGGTTAAGCAGACCGGGTCATACACTGGCGGGAATGTCGGGAGCAGAAGCGGAGGCAGAAGCGTAGTCAGGACACAGGCCGGGTCGGTAAACGGGCTGGCAGCGTGGTAGTAGAAGGAGCAGGCAGGTGTGGAGGTCAGAACAAGCCGGGTCAGGTGCAGGCAGCAGGTAGCGAAGTCAAGGCAAGCCGGGTCGGTAAACAAGTACAGGTATCAGAAGTAAGCAGGCAGGAACGCTGTAGAACGGAGAGCACTGGATGCAAGCACAGACCAAGTTTAAATAGCCTCTTGGTCATGTGCACACAGGTGCACCGAAGGTGTTCTGGCAGAGGCTGAGGTCACAGGTCGACTTCTCCGTCGGCCATCTTGAGTACTGGCTGGTCTTCCCTGACAGGCTGAGGTCACAGGTCGACTTCTCCGTCGGCCATCTTGAGTACTGGCTGATCTTCCCTGACAGAGTGTCTATACATACATATTGCAGATACCTAGAGTCGGTTCACACTGAGGCAGCACGACTTGCAGCGCGACTGCCTCAGACGACTTGAACACGACTGCAGCGGCGACTTGCAAAACAACTTCTATATAGAAGTCAATGCAAGTCGCCTCAAATCGCCCCCAAAGTAGTACAGGAACCTTTTTCTAAGTCGGAGTGACTTGCGTCGCTCCGATTAGAACGGTTCCATTGTACAGAATGGGACGCGACTTGTCAGGTGGCTAAGTCGCCTGACAAGTCGCCCTAGCGCGAACCGGCTCTTAGTGTGCTCCAGAAATGGAAGCACAGATATAGTAGGTCCTCACGGGACATGTGGTCCTTTACATGTTTTGCGGTTAATTACCGCTTCATCAGGAGTAAAGGTCTAGAAGAGAGTAACAGGTACATGAGAAACAAATACATAGAAAACATACATTCTTAATACATTTAATACATGGGGACAAAGAGAGGGGTACACTGCTGCTTAGCCAAAGGCCCACGCACAAAGATAAAGCTAGGACACCATCAACGCACCCCTACGGCGTGTATGGGGGATGTATATGAGTGAGTGGGTAAGTTTCCACAGTAGCTGGAAAGATAGCATATATATATATATATATATATATATATATATATATATATATATATATATATATATATATATATATACAGTAATTGTGAAGTGGAAGGAAAATGATAAATGATTTTCTAAATTTTTTTAGAAATAAATATGTGAAAAGTGTGGCGTGCATTTGTATTCAGCTCCCTTTAATCTGATACCCCTAACTAAAATCTAGTGGAATCAATTGCCTTCAGAAGTCACCAAATTAGTAAATAGAGTCCACCTGTGTGTAATTTAATCTCTGTATAAATACAGCTGTTCTGTAAAACCCTCAGAGGTTTGTTAGAGAACCTTAGTGAACAAACAGTATCATGAAGGCCAAGGAACACACCAGACAGATCAGGGATAAAGTTGTGGTGAAAGCTGAAAGCAGGGTTAGGTTATAAAGAAATATCCCAAGCTTTGAACAACTCACGGAGAACTGTTCAATCCATCATCCAAAAATGGAAAAAGTATGGCACAACTGCAAACCTACCAAAACATGGCCATCCACCTAAACTGAATGGCCGGACAAGAAGAGCATTGATCACAGAAGCAGCCAAGAGGCCTATGGTAACTCTGGAGGAGCTGCAGAGATCCACAGCTCATGTGGGAGAATCTGGCCACAGGACAACTATTAGTTATGCACTCCACAAATCTGGCCTTTATGGAAGAATGGCAAGAAGAAAGCTATTGTTGAAAGGAAGCCATAAGAAGTCCCATTTGCAGTTTACGAGAAGCCATGTTGGGGACACAACAAACGTGGAAGAAGGTGCTCTGGTCAGATGAGACCAGAATTGACTGTCAGGTCACCTTGAGGCTAGGTGACAGGTGCACACCGTTGGGATCAGGAGTGCACCGCAGTCAGGGTGGAAAGGAAGGCAGGGCCCCTGGAACACCAGCACAGATCCCACCGGGGTTAGAGCGTAAGATTCCCTGGGGTGCGGAGTCTAAGAGCCAGTAGGTGTTCACCAGAGTCTCTAGTGGTGAGGATGGACTGGGCTGCAACTGGCTCCAGGTCGCGACCCCCAGCGTCCCCCAGCTTACACCCACAGTAGGTAACAGGAGGATAGGGATCGTAAGGGATGGTAAGGGAATAATCCAACACGTTTCACACTCCTGTGCTTAATCCTTGCTGAGAGCACCGGGACATCAGCTGACTGACAGTGGCGCTTCAAAATGAGGTATTGCGCCGCATCATTTTTTAAAAATAAAGGCACTGATCGATCTAACCCGATATAACAGAGGGGATTTTAGTTAGTAGAGAAAGTGACTTTACAACCACTTTAAAGTAAACCTTCACTCCAAAATGAAAGTGCAGGTATTTCTCCTTCCCACCCCAACCTCCAATCCTAAAACATTAAGCTATATTTTTTTTAAGGTAGCAGGTACTTTTTTTTAACAAGGTACCCATTCCCACTGCCTCAATTCTTGCCTAGACTCAACAAAAAATATGTAGGAAAGGACTTTTTAAAAGGTACAGTCACAAAAATGGGGTAATACCCCATTCACATATTTAAAAATCTGTTTATTTCATACAGATAAAATGATAAATGACAGAAAACAGATACATGACCATGTCTACATATTGGACACAGAATTTACACATTCATGACATGTCATTCGTATTGGAAGATGGAAAGATTCAAATGAGAGATTAACGCATTTCAAACACTTTTCTTCCTCACAAGTACATGTGAAAGCATAGCATATATTATAAAACTGATATTCCCCAGAAAGTGCAGCACAATCAACAATCATTTGTATTAAATAATTAAAATCTACATTTCAATGAAATTTGTACAAAAAACTACAGACATACGTTAACATGCATACATATAATATAAACCAATAATTATGTATGCAATATCACAAACTAAATTAGTACTCCAAAAAATAAGAGTGGATTAAATGCAATGTACAAAATGAATGACATGCATTAATGTGCCTACATGTCATAAAACAGTGACTTTGTACAAATATCACAAACTGTACTTTTTTACTAAATAAAAGTGCATCCATTGTAATGTATTGAATAGTTCAACTTGGATCACTCATGCATATTCCATATGTGCTCAATGTCCTAAAAAGTGTACACCTTCAATATCACAAACTGTACTTGGAGTGTAAACCACCTGGTTTATACTCCATCACTCCCGGCTTCCAGGCAACCCAGACTGTTATGCCTAGCACATGCTATCTTCGCGAAAAGATAATTCTCTTCAAAGCTCCCTTAAAGGGGTTGTAAAGGCTTATGTTTTTTCACCTTAATGCCTCCTAGGTATTAAGGTGAAAAAACATTCAGCGATTGCAGGCCTCCCAGCCCCCCAGTTTACTTACCTGAGCCCTCGAACGTCCCGTGTCGAGAACGCGCTTGATGTCGGCTCGGTCTTCTCGGCTGTTCTTGGCTCTTCATTGGATAGATTGATAGCAGCGCAGCCATTGGCTCGCGCTGCTGTCAATCAACTCCAATGACGCGAGGGCCGGGGGCGGGGCCGAGTGCTGTAGTCGGCGGCTTATGGATGCTGGATACAGGACTCGGAAGCGCGCTCGCACGCTAACCCCCTCGGGAAAGAGCTTCCCAGGGGGGTTAGCTTTAGTGGGGAGGAGCCGAGACAGCCGCCATGGGACCCCAGAACAACAGGATCGAGGCCACTCTGTGCAAAACTAACTGCACAGTGGAGATAAGTATAACTTGTCTGTTATTTAAGAAAAAAAAATCTAACCTTTACAACCACTTTAAGCTTCGTAGGATCAGATTTTGCGCAGACAAAACCTTGGACTTTTGTCATGCATACAAAAGGTACAAAATTGTCGGCCAACGAACGCAAACGTAGTGACATACTAGACATACTACGAGCCGAAAAAGAGGAAGTTCAATTGTCAGGTGCCACCCTTTGTGCTCCTTCTGCTAATTTAGTGTTAGTAGAAGTTTGGTGAGTGTTGATTAGCGCTTTTCATTTTGCACTTTTCATTTAGTTTCTGAATGGCCGTTCGTCAACCAGCCATGTTGCAGAATCGGAGGAGATAACGTGTATTATTGGCCTTGGAGTTATTGCTTTGACCCAAGTCCAGTCCAGGAACAGGAGGAGGAGGATTTCTTGGACCAAAAATTGGTTGCTTTATTAATCGTGACCAAACATGTCATACGCCTTTGCTGCGGGAGCTCCAGGAGAATAATCCAGATGATTTTCAGAATTATCTCCGGATGACGGACCCCTGCTTTCACCAACTCTTGGCAATGTTGACCCCCTATATTAAGAAGCAGGACACATGCATGAGGCTTTTATTTTATTTTTTGGTTAACTTCCATTGGCAGATAGCATGTCTAATTTTATTTGTTTTCTTTTTTTAATGCACAATAAAAACAAATGTGGAGAATAATAATTGGCTATGTGTTTTACTTTAAATGACAGTTTGGGAGTAGGCAGTTAGATTTTAAAAAATACAATGTAAAATTAACAAAGGACACCAACATAGTTGTATCTTTGATCTTAAAAATACAGGATGATGGTGTTGTGGTAACTTGCACCAAAAAAAAAAAAAAAAATAACAAGCATAATAATATTATTCTTGATATCACTAGAAAAAAAAGCCTTTGAAAATTTGTTTGCAATAACTCCATCAGTATCACCAGCAAAGAAGCTTCATTATTATCCCATAAAAGAAGTCACTGTTTTATGATATGTATGCACATTAACACTTGTCATGGGATAGAAAGCAGCAGGCATTTTACATTGTATATATAATAAATTCAAAACCAGACAAGCAATTCATTTGAAATAAAATATTTTATTGGATAAATATTTTGGCCGCGGCTGTTTTTATTGGTTTAATACATTTTCTAAAATATTTACAAATAATTTTATTATCACATTACTTAAAAGTATAGATATATAAATAAATAAACCCAGCCACTATGGCTCGGGCTTAATCAGTTTGAAGCAGTGGAGCTTGGTGTAAGTGGAACTGAATTAAGTGGGAGTTAAACACAAGAGTTAGAGTATACAAGTCTTGGTGTTTGGTTGCTGTCTGCTGTCTGCTGTCTGTTGCTGTCTGCTGTCTGTTGCTGTTTGCTGGGGTGCTTTTTGGGGGCTTTTCCATTGACTTTTGCTGTCACTTTTTAAATAGCTCTTTTTTTTTTTTTTTTGGTTTCATCAGTCTATCAATTAAGGGGTGTGGTTAATTGCTCACAGGTGACTATTTAACTGGTTGCAGGGCTCAGTGTGAGCGTGCTCAGTTTGAAGCAGTGGAGCTTGGTGTAAGTGGAACTGAATTAAGTGGGAGTTAAACACAAGAGTTAGAGTATACAAGTCTTGGTGTTTGGTTGCTGTCTGCTGTCTGCTGTCTGTTGCTGTCTGCTGTCTGTTGCTGTTTGCTGGGGTGCTTTTTGGGGGCTTTTCCATTGACTTTTGCTGTCACTTTTTAAATAGCTCTTTTTTTTTTGGTTTCATCAGTCTATCAATTAAGGGGTGTGGTTAATTGCTCACAGGTGACTATTTAACTGGTTGCAGGGCTCAGTGTGAGCGTGCTCAGTTTGAAGCAGTGGAGCTTGGTGTAAGTGGAACTGAATTAAGTGGGAGTTAAACACAAGAGTTAGAGTATACAAGTCTTGGTGTTTGGTTGCTGTCTGCTGTCTGCTGTCTGTTGCT
Source organism: Lithobates septentrionalis (assembly GCA_037952835.1). Taxonomy (NCBI): domain Eukaryota; kingdom Metazoa; phylum Chordata; class Amphibia; order Anura; family Ranidae; genus Lithobates; species Lithobates septentrionalis. Next base: position 3,162,519 of record JBBDGP010001548.1, on the reverse strand, counting down.
GTCTGCTGTCTGTTGCTGTTTGCTGGGGTGCTTTTTGGGGGCTTTTCCATTGACTTTTGCTGTCACTTTTTAAATAGCTCTTTTTTTTTTTTTGGTTTCATCAGTCTATCAATTAAGGGGTGTGGTTAATTGCTCACAGGTGACTATTTAACTGGTTGCAGGGCTCAGTGTGAGCGTGCTCAGTTTGAAGCAGTGGAGCTTGGTGTAAGTGGAACTGAATTAAGTGGGAGTTAAACACAAGAGTTAGAGTATACAAGTCTTGGTGTTTGGTTGCTGTCTGCTGTCTGCTGTCTGTTGCTGTCTGCTGTCTGTTGCTGTTTGCTGGGGTGCTTTTTGGGGGCTTTTCCATTGACTTTTGCTGTCACTTTTTAAATAGCTCTTTTTTTTTTTTTTTGGTTTCATCAGTCTATCAATTAAGGGGTGTGGTTAATTGCTCACAGGTGACTATTTAACTGGTTGCAGGGCTCAGTGTGAGCGTGCTCAGTTTGAAGCAGTGGAGCTTGGTGTAAGTGGAACTGAATTAAGTGGGAGTTAAACACAAGAGTTAGAGTATACAAGTCTTGGTGTTTGGTTGCTGTCTGCTGTCTGCTGTCTGTTGCTGTCTGCTGTCTGTTGCTGTTTGCTGGGGTGCTTTTTGGGGGCTTTTCCATTGACTTTTGCTGTCACTTTTTAAATAGCTCTTTTTTTTTTTTTTTTTGGTTTCATCAGTCTATCAATTAAGGGGTGTGGTTAATTGCTCACAGGTGACTATTTAACTGGTTGCAGGGCTCAGTGTGAGCGTGCTCAGTTTGAAGCAGTGGAGCTTGGTGTAAGTGGAGCTGGATTAAGTGGGAGTTAAACACAAGAGTTTAAAACAGGAGGTTATAACAGGGGTCATAGTACCTGTGTAGTGTGAGTATCTGAGTGTTGTCTGAGTAGTGTGTGTGGATCGTTAGTACTGTGTATTGTGTACCTGTGTATTGTCTTGTTGTGTACCTGTGTATTGTCTTGAGTATTAGTGCCAGGAAGCTAGCTGTTAGGTAATTTGGACAGGGTAAAATTCCCCAATCCTCACTAAATTTAATAGGTACGATGCCCGGCGGGTGTGGAGAGGCGGCTCTTTGTACATCTTGCCGCATGTATGCGTTCCTTGATCATCCGATCGAGGGCGAATACTGCTGTGCAAAATGTAAGCACATTGTTTCCCTGGAAGCCCAGGTTCTGAATCTAGGGAAGCAACTGTCAGCACTGAGAAGTCCCTCCATACTAAAGGTGAGCCAGGAACGTACATGGCAGGTGCCGGCAGGGGCCAGCACAGAGGCGGGTGGAGACAAAGAGGTGCAGGCACTAGCAAAGAGTAGATGGGTGACAGTCAGGAGGGGTAGAGGGGGAAGTGCCAGAGAGGCCGTTCCAGGACTGGAGCATCCCAATAAGTACGCTCCATTGAGTGACATTGGTGAAACCAGTCAGGGACCAGCACTGCTGGAGATGAGGGACTCTCCTAGCTGCCAGGGGAAGAACTCCTCCAGTGAGAGTGGGGGGGCAGCAAAGGGAAAGGAAAGACAGATTCTGGTGGTAGGGGACTCAATTCTTAGAAGGACAGAGAGGGCAATCTGTAACCAAGACCTGAAGTGCCGAACAGTATGTTGTCTACCGGGCGCTCGGGTTCGGCACATCACGGATCTTGTGGACAGATTACTGGGAGGGGCTGGGGAAGACCCGGCTGTCATGGTGCACGTTGGCACCAATGACAAAGTCAGAGGCAGATGAAGTGTCCTAAAGAACGATTTTAGGGACTTAGGAGCTAAATTGAGGAAAAGGACCTCCAAGGTAGTGTTCTCAGGAATACTACCGGTACATCGAGCCACACCAGAAAGGCAGAGGGAGATTAGGGAAGTAAACAAGTTGCTGAAGAGCTGGTGTAGTAAGGAGGGGTTTGGGTTCCTGGAGGACTGGGCCGACTTCTCAGTCGGTAACCGGTACTATAGAAGGGACGGACTGCACCTAAATGAGGAGGGTGCAGATCTGCTGGGAATGAAGATGGCCAAAAAGTTAGAGGGGTTTTTAAACTAGGCGATGGGGGGGAGGGTCCAGAGACAGTGATAGCCAGCGCGGAAGATATTCCAGAGGGTAGTATTGGGGGCATTAGTGGTAGGTTAACCAAAGCACAAAAACACAAGGTGAGTATAGTAGCAAGTCCTAGTTGCAATCTTGAAACACCCAATACGAGGACAATATGCGACCAGTCTAAACTATGTGGCATGTTCACCAATGCCAGGAGCATGGCGGACAAGATGGGTGAACTAGAGATACGGTTGTACAAGGAGGATTTGGATTTTGTGGGAATTTCAGAGACCTGGTTCAACAGCTCTCATGATTGGCTGGCAAACATTCAAGGGTATACCCTATACCGCAAGGATAGAGAAGGTAAAAAAGGGGGAGGGGTATGCCTATATATCAAGAATAATGTACAAGTGAGTGTGAGAGATGACATCACTGAGGGGGCTAGGGAGGAGGTGGAATCTTTATGGGTAGAGCTCCAAAGGGATGAAGCTAAGGGGAAAATAATACTGGGAGTATGCTATAGGCCCCCAAACCTGAGGGAGGAAGTGGAGACGGATCTCCTATCACAAATTGGATTAGCAGCAAGGATGGGAAGTGTTATCATAATGGGGGATTTTAATTATCCAGACATAGACTGGGCGGAGGGAACCGCGCATTCATTTAAGGCTCGCCAGTTCCTTAGTGTTTTGCAGGACAATTTTATGGGTCAGATGGTAGACGCACCAACTAGAAATAAAACATTACTAGATCTACTGATTACCAATAATACAGACCTGATAACAGATGTGGTAATACGGGGCAATTTAGGTAACAGCGATCACAGGTCAATTAGTTTCAGTATAAATCACACAAATAGGAAACATGAAGGGAACACAAAGACACTGAATTTCAAAAGAGCCAACTTCCCTAAACTACAAACCTTGCTAAAAGGCATAAATTGGGATAAAATATTAGGAACAAAGAATACGGAGGAGAGATGGGTTTGCTTTAAGAGCATATTAAATAAGGGCATTAGCCAATGTATCCCATTGGGTAATAAATTTAAAAGAGCGAACAAACATCCTGGATGGCTTAACTCCGATGTAAAAATGCATATAAAAGCAAAGGAGAAGGCCTTCAAAAAATACAAGGTTGAGGGATCATCCTCAGCATTCAGTATTTATAAAGAATGCAATAAGAAATGTAAGGGTGCAATTAGGATGGCTAAGATAGAACATGAAAGACACATAGCGGAGGAGAGCAAAAGAAATCCCAAGAAATTCTTTAAGTATGTAAACAGTAAAAAAGGGAGGACAGACCATATTGGCCCCATAAAGAATGAGGAAGGACATCTGGTTACAAAGGATGGGGAGATGGCAAAGGTATTGAATTTATTCTTCTCCTCAGTCTTCACAAGTGAATCGGGGGGCTTCAGTAACCAAAACTGCAGTGTTTATCCTCATGACACATCACAGGAAGCACCTCCATGGTTAACAGAGGACGGAATTAAAATTAGACTTGAGAAACTTAACATTAATAAATCACCGGGACCAGATGGCTTGCATCCGAGGGTACTTAGGGAACTCAGTCAGGTGATTGCCAGACCGTTGTTCCTAATATTTACAGACAGTCTATTGACTGGAATGGTACCAGCTGATTGGAGAAAAGCCAATGTAGCACCAATATTTAAAAAGGGCCCAAAAAACATCCCTGGGAATTACAGACCAGTTAGCCTAACATCAATAGTATGTAAACTCTTGGAGGGGATGATAAGGGACTATATACAAGATTTTAGTAATAAGAATGATTTCATTAGCAGTAATCAGCATGGATTCATGAAGAATCGTTCTTGCCAAACCAATCTATTAACCTTCTATGAGGAGGTGAGTTGCCATCTAGATAAAGGAAGGCCCGTAGACGTGGTGTATCTGGATTTTGCAAAAGCATTTGACACAGTTCCCCATAAACGTTTACTATACAAAATAAGGTGCGTTGGCATGGACCATAGGGTGAGTACATGGATTGAAAACTGGCTACAAGGGCGTGTTCAGAGGGTGGTGATAAATGGGGAGTACTCAGAATGGTCAGGGGTGGGTAGTGGGGTTCCCCAGGGTTCTGTGCTGGGACCAATCCTATTTAATTTGTTCATAAACGACCTGGAGGATGGGATAAAGAGTTCAATCTCTGTATTTGCAGACGATACTAAGCTAAGCAGGGCAATAACTTCTCTGCAGGATGTGGAAATCTTGCAAAAAGACCTGAACAAATTAATGGGGTGGGCGACTACATGGCAAATGAGGTTCAATGTAGAAAAATGTAAAATAATGCATTTGGGTGGCAAAAATATGAATGCAATCTATACACTGGGGGGAGAACCTCTGGGGGAATCTAGGATGGAAAAGGACCTGGGGGTCCTAGTGGATGATAGGCTCAGCAATGGCATGCACTGCCAAGCTGCTGCTAATAAAGCAAACAGAATATTGGCATGCATTAAAAGGGGGATCAACTGCAGAGATAAAACGATAATTCTCCCGCTCTACAAGACTCTGGTCCGGCCGCACCTGGAGTATGCTGTCCAGTTCTGGGCACCAGTCCTCAGGAGGGACGTACTGGAAATGGAGCGAGTACAAAGAAGGGCAACAAAGCTAATAAAGGGTCTGGAGGATCTTAGTTATGAGGAAAGGTTGCAAGCACTGAACTTATTCTCTCTGGAGAAGAGACGCTTGAGAGGGGATATGATTTCAATTTACAAATACTGTACTGGTGACCCCACAATAGGGATAAAACTTTTTCGCAGAAGAGAGTTTAATAAGACTCGTGGCCACTCATTACAATTAGAAGAAAAGAGGTTTAACCTTAAACTACGTAGAGGGTTCTTTACTGTAAGAACGGTAAGGATGTGGAATTCCCTTCCACAGGCGGTGGTCTCAGCGGGGAGCATTGATAGCTTCAAGAAACTATTAGATAATCACCTGAATGACCGCAATATACAGGGATATGTAATGTAATACTGACACATTATCACACACATAGGTTGGACTTGATGGACTTGTGTCTTTTTTCAACCTCACCTACTATGTAACTATGTAATATTTTCTCTTCTGAGTAATCAAAACAAACTGTCTGTCACCTAATCCCAGCCCGCGGCTTTTTCTATGCAAGTCTGGAAAGCATTGTTTAAAATATCAAGCCCAATATCTGATAAATGAATACCGTCCTCACGGTATAAGCCACAATGACCACCCTCCAATTCTAAGTGCCGAAAACTAAACCCAAAAGGATGCTTTAAAAATGTATTATTAGATTTATATACCCGCTTTCAATTTTTTTTGAAAGGACGTAGAAAGAATCAATCCATCAAAGTCGAGGAATAATTTAGGAAAATACAATTCTTAAATGAGGAAAAGCTAAGCTAATGAGATTAATTGTTTGTTGAATTTCAAAAACAAAATCTAAAGTCTTCATCTGACCTATGTCATTGCCCCCTAAATGAATAAGTAGAATATCAGGCTGTGGCCAACAGTCAAACAATCTATAAAACTCAGACTGTAAGTCATTACATCGCATACCTCTCCAGCCACTCCAGTATACTTTAAAATAAGAATCAAGACTCAAATTAGAAGAATAGAATCTTGCTGACGCTCTCTTCTGAGCCCAATACACAAAAGGAGTGGCCAAGAATCCAAACAACATTCGAGCGACCTGTTAGAAAATTGAACCAAAGAGTTAGGACGAATATACAACTTGTAAGAATCAGATCTCCATCTGCCCAATTTCCTAATACAATTCGCATGAAAACCAAGTTTGACAGCTTCAGTGGCTGCACCTATTCTAAAAGAATGAGAAGTTAAGCGAATATGATTCAAATGTAGATAATCCAAACAGGTGTGAAAAACACAGTTAAACTGGTATCTAGTTAATGGAGAACCATCAACATGAACAAATAAATTATGATTAAAATCAGGTCTTACTAGCAAATATTGTCTTAAAAGTCATATAGGACAAATGTCACAGAAACGACACCAATTTAAATAAATCCAATGTCCCTTGCCATACCCATCAGTCTTAAGAAGAAAAATCCTCAATTGGTTACCCTCAATAATTACATTCCCAATTATCATCGGAGAGGGCTTACTTTTTTGCAGCAGAGACAACCAAAAGCTCAAACACAAAGCTCCAAAGAAAAGGAAAGAAAAAAACGATTTAAAAAGAAGATCTTCATATACAGAAAAACGAACCTTCACAGAAACAGAACACAAACCGCTCAATAGATCAATATCAATAGGAGAGCGTTCGTCTCAACGAAGCTTAGATTTCTTATACTCTTTTAATGCTTGCTTGACAGAAAAGAAACTCAAGCAATGTGGCAATGAATTTAGCTTTAAAAAAAAAAAATGAAACACCAGCGAATGTTTTATTCAGATGAGACCATGAAAATTGTTTATCCATTAAAGAACTAATAAATAAAAGTATAACTTCTTCAAAAGAAAATTGTACAAAATTATTAGTTTGTAAAAAGGACATCCATAACTTCCAAGAGGAAATATAACTCAACCAAGTAAATTTAACCAAGGAGTGTTGAATATGGTTGAAAATTATATTAGATCCCATAAATGACAGCGGCATGGAACACCTTGAAGATCCGCTTCCGGCATCAGATGATAAAAACGATCCATCTGGAATCGAGAAAGTGAGTCTGCCAAACTGTTTTTTTTACCAGGAAAAAAATTTGCTTTAATCCAAACATTTAATGACAGACATTTAAAAACCAAATACCTTAACAATTTATTAACCTGTGGTGATTTGTATGAAAGGCAATTAATAGCATAAACCACCCCTTTATTGTCAGTGCTGACAAGTAATCTCTAGTAAAAGTAAAATCTGTTCTGAAAAGGATGTCCCCATAATTCTATCGCCACAATGATTGGGAATAACTCTAGCAACACTACGTTCTTGCAAAAACCTTGCACAGTCCATTTTGAAGGCCAACGGGAAGCACACCAATGCGTCATCCAAATAATGGAAAAACTGACAGATCCAACCGCATTAGTGAAAAGAGAAAAAGCCTCACTAGAAATAAAGTCATATTGACAAATGGCTTTACCAATAAAATGTTGTAGAAATTGCAACCAGATCAACATATCAGCTTTAATTTCTCCAGACAAGCGCACATGAGATGAAGGATTACAAGAGAATAACAAGCCAAAGAGCACCCCATGGGTAGGCATTTATCAACATAATATTCCCCTTAAAAATAAATACCCAATGAGCAAAAGGAATCAGGGTGTATCGGAAGAAGTCTAAAAGCAGATTTAACATCCGCTTTAGCCAATAAAGCGCCCTCACCTAACGAATGAAGATGTGAAATTGCAGATTCAAAAGATACATAAGTAACTGAAGACAAAGACGGATCAATTTGATCATTTAAAGAATCACCGTAAGGATATGACAAATGATGGATTAGCTGAAATGAATGGGGTTCTTTTTTAGGGAAAAT